>JAREIS010000094.1:1800000-2155000 GCA_030060385.1 Muscicapa striata striata | reverse complement strand
TAATACATAATAAAAAAATAATAGTCACATTTCATATATTGGAAGTTACTGGCAGCTTTTGCCTGTTTGCATTTTGAATCAGCATTTAGTCAGATGGAGAGTTCAGTGTTTGTAGTAATTCTCAAGCTTTTGCTACGATTTTGGTTAGAAAGCATGTTGTATGAAAACAAAAAAAAACCTAAATAAGAACTAGAAACAAATGTTTCAGACGTCCTAGCATGAGAGTTCTCAGCAGAGCATTCTCATGACATTGGTGGTGTTTATGTGAAATATGTATTAGAACTATGTCCTACTAGCAGTACCTACTATTCCTAGAAACCACACCAAGGATACCTTCTAATAAGAGCTGAATGTTTCTATACATAAGGGAGGTCCCATGAAAAGAACAATAATCAAAAGTCAGTAACTTACCTATGAAACCTGAAGGATTTGAAAAATGGAAAGCAGATTGTGGCCATTGAGGTGCAGGTGGAAGCAAGTTTCAGGCATGTAAATTAGAGTAAAGAATGGAATGAGAACTGAAATCACTTACATAAGGTGACATTAGAAACAAATAGTTCAGAAATTTTTAATCAAATGAGAAATCATTTAAGTTGGCAACTGCAGGAGTCTTTTTTTCTGAGATTGTTTAAATTATTTGCATGCAAATTAACATTAGTATGATTATATATGAAAAGAGGGATCACAGTTACAGTTGAGTGACTATGGGTAACAGGTTCATAAGTACCTGTGGGACCTCTGGGACCAGGTCTTCCTGGAAAACCTTGGTCTCCTGGTTGTCCTAAAGCACCAGGCGGACCCTGTGGGCCATGGACCCCCATAGGACCTGGAAATAAAACCAAACAAAAGTAAAATGCAGTCTGGATACTTGAGTAACGAAAAATGCTTGGGAATCCTCAACTTTGTTGTGCCACAGAAAGAAATACACATTTCTTCTTCTTTCTCTGGTTTGGATCTGACTTAGAATTTACAACTTTGGTTTTTTTTTTTAGAGATTGGAAGTGATTGGCGTAGATGGGATTTCTCTACAGTGTGTGAAAGAAGCGAGTATGTAGATTTGTTTTCAAACTAAAGAATCTGTTGAAAGCCCCAAGGTATTGATAGGTGGCAGATGTGAGACTCTGTTAGTTCAAACAATTGCATTTTCCATAGTTTCTCAAGACCCCTGAAGGGGGATCACGGTTTGCTTATCTGGCAAACTCAAATGTTTTACTGGATACACGGCTCAGACACAGGGATGGGCACAAGTGCACACAGAAGTTAAAAACATCTCTGACCATACCCTTTGGGCCTTCTCTTCCTTGGCTCCCTGGAGGGCCTCTGGCTCCCTGTTGTCCTCGTGGCCCAGGATTACCTGGTGCCCCTTGTATGCCACTATCACCTGGATCTCCTCGCACAAAGATAGTCTCTCCAGGAGGACCAGGATTCCCAGGATCACCTATGGAAAAGAGCTTTATTCTTGCACAAAGTACAAAACATCTAAAAATAACCATGTTAGGCTGGTGAGGTGTTTTTATTTTACTCTAGTGTGTGTTTTCTTTAGGATGTAGGACAGCCCTTGCACGTTTCTGGAAATACTAGTGTTAGCCTTTGTCTAAGGAAGACAATCTTAGGAATAGTTCCCAAAGTTATTTAACTTCTGTGCAAGCAGAGGAGGCAGCAAGTTACTGGTACATTCATTGAAACACTGTTTCTCTATATTTATATATTATAGATTCATTACTGAAATGCTTAATCTGGAGATCTGCATTTTGTCCTTGCTCTGCTCATCTACCTGGTGTTCACTTCTCTGTGTATTCACAGAGGTAGTGATGGCTTTCTTTATTCCCTATGCACTTTTATACATTGTTTCACAGACAGTAACCCTGTTATTCCTAATAGCCTCAGGGGTTTTTTTACATTATAAAAGTTGGTACTTTTAGTTTTAATACCTCTGATTCCATCTAAACCAGGTAATCCTTGATCCCCTGGAGGACCAGGGGAAGCACTATCAGGAGATCTTCCCATAGGTCCAGTGGGTCCAACAGGTCCTCTTCTACCTAAGGGATCACATTTGAAAAAAAAATCTGAGGTTATTTTTTGATTACAGATAGAAGTTAGTAAGTAAAAGAATGCTGATGTGAGAAGTCATGGAGGTAACATATGCTCCCGTTTGTATACCAAACATACCCCAGGCTAATGAGGCCATCTTGTCAAAGTGAAAATATCTGTTATCTTTTCAAATTTTTAATTCTTCCCATAAAATCTATGTAGCCTGAAGAATACATCATCACATGCTGGCACATTGCCACGAATACCCACGTTTTCCTGAATTCCAACAAGGGAAGGTGAGGTGCGTGGGGACTATGAAATGATTCTGCCTGGGGCATGGTAAGTATTCAGAGTGTTCCTAGCAAAAGGGAATTACACTGATTCCTAAAAAACTCAGTGAACAAGATGAATTTACTAGCCTTAAATGTATTTTTTTTTCCCTAATCCTTTATCTGAATTTTTACACAATAAAATATTTATGCCCTTTCTTGTGACAGGCAGAGCTGCAGGTTACCATCCTCTCTACAAAACTTTTGAACAGTTGCAGCTTGTTAACATGTGGGTTGCATTCTCCTGCCTTCTCTTTTCTACAAAAAATGAAATCTAGTTTCTTCAGCCTTGCTTTTGACCCTCTCTTTCCATTTAAATTCTGGTGAGTTTTCTCTTATTTGTCAAAGCTGGTCAGATTTAACAGAGACCTATCCTATGGCAAACAATGTTAATACATCTCAGAATTAAACCTTCTCTTTTCTCAGCAGCACCATTCTTTTGACTCCCTCAGTTCACAAACTAGTAACCAAATAAGAAAAGTGATTGTGTCTTCATCTCAGAATAATTCATCTCACCAGGTTTCACTTCCTGCTATTTTTATTCCATGTGTTATGTGACTGTGGCAAGATCTGGCAGCATAAAGCTGATGTCACTTCTAATCACAGAATTGGTGAGGCTTGAGTGGGCCTCTGGAGACTTCCTAGACTAATCCTGCCCTCAAAGCAGGATCCACTAGAGCAGGTTGCCTCAGGCTCTGTCCAGCTGGGGTTCGAGTACCTCCAATGACAGACACTTTGTAACTTCTCCAGCAACCTGCTCCCATGTTCAATTCCCTTCACAGGGAAAACAGAACTTTTCCTTATATTTAAATAGAATGTCCTGTATGTCAAGTTGTGCCCATTCCCTCTTGTCCTGTCACTGGATATCACTATGAAGGAACTGTCTCCAGGTCCTTCCAATCAGGTACTTACACACATTAATAACTCCCCCTGAGCCTTCTCTTCTAGAGCCAAAGCAATTCCTCCTCTCTCAGACTCTCCTCATGGAACAGATGGTCCAGTCTCTTCACTTTCTCAGTGGCCCTTCCTCAAACACTTGCTTTTTCCCATTTCTGTGCAGTTCCTATATCATCAAGCTCTAAAATAATCATTGCAGTCTCGTGAAGCAGTTCTATCTTGCACTTAGATCAGAAGAGTTGATAGATTAACTATCGTTCTGGGACTGACAGATCTTCTGCACTCTTTTTCTTCAGGAATTTCTTCCCAGTTGGCAACCCTACCTAGCAATTCCCTGAGTCTATTCAAGTCCATAATTTTCTATTTTCATTCTTTCCTATAACATAAACCAGAAATTCTGGAGTCTCTGTATCTCTACTCAGGAAACATCAGCATGTTACAACAGAAGTGTTTTTAGGGAAAGAATCTTCTGAATAATGTTCATATTAATCAGAGTAAGAACCTTTAGAAAAAGAAATTAAGTATGAGCTTAATTTCAACTCTGCAGAGCAGCACTTTTTCTTACCTGGAAATCCTGGGAATCCCCTTTCTCCAGGGGGGCCTGGAATAGAAATACCAGGCCATCCAGGTTCACCTCTGTCTCCTTTTGGTCCAATTTCTCCCGAGTATCCTGGGGGCCCTGTCTCACTCTGACCTTTATAAGAAAACAATTATGTACATAAAGCTTACAGCGAGTACAAATACAGATGTGCAGAACAGCAATACCAGTTGCAGATGTTCCTCCTTGCAAGGGCTGCCTAGTGCTGTTTTTCTGGTTCTCTCTTGGAAGCTGGATAGAGTTTTGTTGAATCTGGCCCTAATTCATCACTTTCAAAGAAAGTAATCTTTTTGCTTGAATGCTCTTCTTCAGGAGTTATTTTATATGGTGTCACTATTGTCTGTAACATGAAATGTAAACTGGATGGTTTTAAATTTAATTTTCTATCAGCATATATTTGTAATCTTTAGATAGATTATAAGAATTGTTTTTTAATAGTGCTTCAAAAGCACGTTTTTAAAGTTGCAAATACATCAGTATGAGTGAAATCCACGTTTCTCTTAAGTTTGAGGCACATATCCCATAGACTTTAAATGGAGCTGGGATTTCACAAGTCTCCCTTTAATTTGTTAGTTTTATCTTTTATATATTAAAAAAAGAGACTTGGCTCTCCTTTGAATCATCTGCTCTGAACTTTTTAATTTTATAAACAGCCTTGAAATGTTCCAAAAAACTATGTGAGTAATGGAAGTTTGAAAGTTTTCCCCACAAATAACTGCAGGTGTGCCATTAAGCATACTTTAGATTTTGTTTGAAAGTTTAGTCTGAGCCTTAATGATATCTTCTGGGCAAGGCAAACATCAAAATAACATGCACCTTTCCTTGCACATTCAGTCATGTAGGAGATTTTCTGTTTCAGTTATTTCTCATCTTTACCTGGAGCTCCTGCAGAACCCTTTTGACCTTTTAGTCCATCCAAGCCATCCAGTCCAGGCAGTCCAGGAAGACCTGAGAGGTGTTACACAGGTATGACTGGGTACCACAACAATCCTCTACAGTCACAATTAAAAATCAAGCCTTATTTTTTATCTGACAACACATACTGGATTCAAGATGGAGTATTTGCTGAATTTAATTACTGGCAACTGCAAATAAGGTCACACTGCAGTGCAGTCTTTTTTGAAAGGCAAGAGTGAAAAGTTTAGAAATAGCAGTCACAATACAGTTTCACATCAAAGCAATCAGAAAGCACAACTTTTAATCCTTTAGGTACTTCCATCCTGCAGCTAGCAGATTATGGGCTAATCTACAGAGAACCTTGTGTCTGTGGCTGGACTGCTACTGCTACATGTGCTTGCTACTCCAAAGTTCACTGTGCTACCACTTCATGGCCACTGATGGGGATGCAGACACCACCTAGAATAGCTGTAAAGCTGAAACTTCTTTACAGCTTATGTTCAAAATAGAAGTGCAATTTAACCCAACTGCACGAAAAAGAAGCTGAATTTCCACCTGGCTTCTTTTCTCTGGCCCTGAAGATTTCACACAGAAAACTATGGGGTTTTTTTTGCATCACTCTATTACAAAAGCTCTTTGAACTGAGCAGCACAAAATCTTTGAAGACAAATCTATAATTGAAACCTCTGGTGACACATGGTAGTATATAGAGCAGCTGTGTCACTAGTGATGTTCACTAGCACTGGCTGAGTGTTTGTGATAGACACAACTTTTGCCTTATAATTTGTGCTTTTTAAAAATTGCTTAAACACAATAAATAAAACCATAGATGGCACTTTTTAATCAATTTTTTTAAAAATTGAGCTAATCTAAGGTTGTGTTTGTTGTTTGCAGTTGAGGGTAACAATATATCCATGTCATCAGGGCTTTTTTAGTTCCTAGGTTGTATAAACTATCAAATGTGAGAACAAACACTTCCTCAATGCACACAACAGTCTGTCACCTGTGATAGCAACAAGTCTGGCAAAACTGATGGGTCATTTGTGACAGGTTTCAAAGAGGTTTCAGAGACAGGAACAAACTTGGGATGCCTCTTGCTCCAGAGGGGGACGCTGATCATCAAGGAGCTGAATGATGTCAAGGAGTTGTCAGTGCTTGTTCCTGTCTCTGTTCCACTTCTGCTGCTTATCTCTGCCCCTTTCCTTCCCCATTAATTCTTCTCCCTGCCCTGCAGGATTCCCAGTCCACTTGCAGTAGGTTTTTCCCACAAGTGTGAATTATCTGTGTGTCTGTCTCCTTTCCTCTGGCTCCTTCCTGGCATAGATGATGTAGGTTCTCTGTTGGGTGCCTGTGCTTGATCCCAGCACGTCCTGCAGCTCACCAACATGCCATGGATCCAGAGCAGGCATCTTGGGAGGATTTATTGCTCTATTTAAGCACATATATTTCTGAAAGTTTATAAACTGGTCAAATTTGGCAAAGACGAATTGCTTTAGGATCAGCAACACAAATTCCCTTCATCAACTGCTTCACCTGCCAAATTTAAGTGTCCCTGGTTCAAAGATGGGTCATCTGAGAATGAAAAAATAAAAAAAAACTCTAGAGTTCTCTAGCAGGCACACCAAAAATTATTATCATACAGCTTTGTTCTCAAAAACTGTTGAATTAATTTAGTTAAAATTTAACAAGGGATGAATTGAAAAAAAAAAATAAAAATCCAGTGGGTAGCAAATACCAGCCTGGAAAAATTTTAAATCCAGAAAATTGTTTGAAAACATGCAAAACATTGATAATATAATCTCTGTGTAATCCACTTTATGATATGGGACACTAGTAATCCAACCTGTAATATCTTCTATGACCTTAATTAACTGTTCTTTAACTTTTCATTGCATTCTAACTTTCATTCCTGCTTTCTGTAGCCTTCTTGTGGTTTGGGTATGTTCCCATTCTAAAATTTTTGTAAGAGTTGCTTTTGGGGAATTTTACAGTGGTATTTTAAAATTATTAAGAACTCCTAACTAATTTTGGCCCCCAGGTCACAATTTTAAACTTTTTTGATCTTTAGCTCATTCAGGCAAGATTGATAGCTTGGTTTTACTTGCTTTCCAGGGAATTTCTGACACATTTGCCAACAATCCATTATAATATCAGCACTTGTAATTCTAGATTTTTGGATTGCTATGGTCCCATATTTCTAGGTACAGCTGAATTGGCTGACCTGAGCATGAACCACTGTTTCTGTGTTGTACAGCCCAATTCAGCTCCTACTCACACAAGTCATCCTGGTGATGGTCTGAGTATTACTTGGTCCATCAAGGATTACTCACACAAGTAAGGCTTGCCAGGCTAAGCCCTTAACTAGTAAAACTGTTGTAATAGAGAAAATGGGATTATGCTTTGATAGATGATTTTTAACTTTTTTTTTTTTTTTTTTTTTTTTAAATCTAGAACTTCCTTAAAATCTAAAAGTTCAGGCACAAGACCTTTAATGTAACTGAGAAGCGATGAGAGTAACGAGGTCATGTACTTAGCTATGAACTTTCCATTTAATTTCTAATGCTTGCACCAGCACTTGTTGAAAACGGCACCAAGATCTGTACATCCAGTTGAATTGGAATACAAATACCAGTCAGTTTTCATTACTGGGTATAGTTTCAAAGGTATTAACCTTCTTTTCAGCTATGCTGGCAGTACATAAAATCCTCAGCTTAGCAGGCAACTCAGTCCCTAATGCATTGCCATTTTGGACTGAACTTTTCCCTCTGCAGGACATGTGTTAATGTTATGTTCCTATGCAGGACTTGGGAGAACTTCTGCACAGTATAGTAAAGAAGTCTTGTGGCAAGAAGGAAAGAGCCCATCAATTATGAAGAAGTTTTTAGCAGAAGAATGCTTTTTTTCTTGTTTTGACCCCTTTCAGACATCCCTGCCACTGCAGATCTCTGCCTTTGTTGCAGCAAATATTGTGTGCAACGCTGAAATGTTTTCTTCCACATTATGTACCAGCAGGAATCTGTCATGACAGTTTAAATCAGCACTGCTTATTTACTGCAAGCAATCATAAATTGTTTCCATTTTTCATTTGGATTTTCAGTAATTTGTATGAAACCTTCTCAATTTGTCCTTGAGCTGAATTTGAAAAAGTGGATCTATTGTCCTCTCTAACCAAATTTCTTAGCCCCAAGTGTTACTTTACTGTGGTTTCTGTACATAGGTCACTAATCTTCTTCCTATTTGGGAACTGGTTCTGACAGACACAGGATACTGAGTTGATACCTTTCTTTATGGAATATTAACTTAAAATTTCAGTTCTAAGCATAGTAAAAGTTAATAATGTTCTTCAACAAAAAACAATTGTATAGATGAATTGACATTCAATCTAAACACAACAGTAATTGCAAGAAGTGTAAATTAGGATTTGGAAGAATACTTCTCTGCTAAATAGTCCAAAATCAGACAAGCAGCAAGAAAACCAACAATAAAATGCAACTCAGGTTATCACAATTTGTTAAAACAAATTTGAAAAACAAAGCTGTCATAGCAGCCTGCTGGGTTTATAGAGTAACAGTGGCACTCCATGGTGAAAATGTAGAACACAGCATAACTGAAGTGAAACAACTGAATTACTGCAAACTCCTTTTTCTTTCCTAAAATTCTGCTAAAATTGGTTACATCAGCTAAGCCA
Organism: Muscicapa striata striata; assembly: GCA_030060385.1. Taxonomy (NCBI): domain Eukaryota; kingdom Metazoa; phylum Chordata; class Aves; order Passeriformes; family Muscicapidae; genus Muscicapa; species Muscicapa striata. The sequence goes on along the minus strand of JAREIS010000094.1, from coordinate 2,146,560 downwards.
GTCTGTTTCTACTTTCCTCCTTACTCATTTTAGATCGTAGCCCAATTTTCCAAAGTAGCATTTATGTTACTTCTTAAAGGTAATGGGAACTGACTTAAGTCTTCTAGCAGTTTAAGAGACCAAAGAGTCCAAATCACAGTCACAGGACTTTTCCATTTTCACTACTGAAAGAATATTTATGTCTGGTACTGTCACATTACCACTAGAATGGCACTTTATGTTCTGTTTACCTTTTCTGCCTTGGGATCCAGGTAACCCTTGCAATCCTGGAGGTCCCAAAATTCCAGGTTTCCCATCTTCTCCACGTTCTCCTGGCAATCCTTGAGGACCTGCAGCTCCTGAAAGTGAAAGAAACCCCTGTGAATATACAATTCTGTTATACCGTTGATTTTTTTCCCCATGCTATGCAGAAGTACCTGAAAGTGTTTGGGGATGTAGGAAGATTAATGGGTCTTGCTCTCTGAGACTGAGCAGACAATTGCTGTTATAGGTACAGAAATAACTTTCAATGCTCCCCTTCATGTGATCTCTGATTTCTCCAGCCTCCTCACAGAGATGCCTCAACTGCCTTCTCTGGTTTCATATCTCATTTGAGCTATTCCATGGCACTGTTTTTCAAACTTTGGCATTACCTGGCAATCCAGGCAGCCCTGGATATCCAGGGTCACCCTTGGATCCTGGTCTTCCAGGCTGTCCTTGGATACCTGGTAAACCCTTCTCCCCTGGAAATCCACTAAGTCCTTAAAGAAAAAAAAACAACAACTGAACTCAAATGAATGGCTCAAAATGGAGAGGGAGCAGAGCTCCCTCTGCTAACAAAACTTAGAAAATATAAATTTTTAAGTCCAATTTTGTCTTCAATGAGACAGAGGTACCTGGCAATCCTGGATCTCCTGGAGGCCCTTTCTGACCGTGTGCACCAACCAGAGGAGTTGGGTCCCCTCTCTTGCCTGTTGAGGTACAATGACTTCCATTTTATACGAACATCCTTTCCATCCACAAAAGCAAAGCTGGACACTTTCTTAAGATCAGAAAAGTCATTAATAGATATAAACAGCTATAGAAGGGACTAAGGGAACACAAAATGAAAATTGCTTTGGCACATGCAAATTATGACAGTTCACTTGATTGCATTTTCTCTTATTTGATTTGAAAAAAATTTCCATATCCATGAGAATGGATTTGTACATGGTTTTGATTGAATTTTTAAGTTTTATGAAATTTGACAGGAATTTATCTTCTAAATTAGCAATACCTACTTTTAAAGGAGCAAGCTGTAAAAGAATATACTGAAATGCAACTTTAGCCTTCAGGTAAGTGAGACTTGTTTGTAATTACATTCATGTTTTATGGGAAAACAGGACAGAAGTGAAAATAATTTTCTAGTGAGTCTTCACCATCTCTCCCACATATATCCTAACAATATTGCTCTTTTCAGAGCATATCTATATAAAGTCATTACCTTTACATCCTTTGGGGCCAATCAGTCCTGGATATCCAGGGTTTCCTGGTAAGCCAACATCACCCTGATTTTTTTTTTTAAAAACAAAATAAAAATGTTTGACATAATATATGTGTATCACAAATGATCTGCAGGAGCATTCTCTAGCAAAACTATATCTTAAGCTTAATAAAAAAAATCTTGTCTTTGTCACATGTCTAACACTGGCCACGAACAAGAAACTGTAGGTTAGACTCACTAATAATTTTGAATTTCTGCTTTTATAGCTTATTCTCATTCTTGGCTCAAACAGCCTAATTTCCCCACAGATGGCTTGAATAATTTGCTTTAAATGGTACCATAAAATATATATCCAATATTGTTGTATGTTACCCAAAATTTACTATAAACATTAACCAGAAATATTGTGATGTTACAATAAAAATGTAGATTTCCCTATTTTTCCTTTTGAATGATGATCTTTAATCAGCAAAGAAATTTAATTAAACAAACCAAGCAAAAGTATGTCCCTTTACTAAGAAAATAACTGTGCTTTTTCCTTCATGTAATTTCACTGTCTACCTCCCCAGCATACAAGAAGTGAAGAATTATACTTTGCATGCATGTTTGTGTGGTTTTGTGTATTTGTTCTTGAGCAGCACTGCTTGCCTGGGTTCTACTTGGGGCAAAGAAGACTTGCTTTGTCTTGTCTGCTGCCTTGGTCACTTCACACAGCAGGATATGAAGAAGCAGTTACATATAAACTGCATAATTGTGCTGCTGCTGTTATGATCTCTGTAAGTGGTTTGTCAGTCTGTTCTTAAGGTTAATGTTAAAGACTTGATTGTGCATATGTTTTTTGCCCCCCTATTTAGTGTAGTGAGCCTGGACTTCAACCACGTGGCAAAGCACTACATCAGAACAAGCAGCTAAGAGAGATCCTTTCTTAACTCCAACCACAGCTCCGGCTAAAATGTAACCAAGGCACAGAGGTGTTTCTTTAGGGAGTTTACAGTTCCTACTACACTGGCTCTCTCTTCCCAGAGGGAACATCTGATGGGTGAGTACAATACAAGCACCCTTCGTCATATTTCTTAAGGGCAGAAGATAACTGCAAAGTCCAGGACACTTCACTACCACTCTGTTTACCTGGTCACCTGGTTCTCCTTGAAAACCTGTAATTCCTTGAAGGCCCTTTGGTCCAGGCAAACCCCGTGATCCTGGAAACCCCATCACTCCAGTGTCACCTTGGGCACCTGGCAGTCCTGGAACACCATTCTTCCCTGGATATCCTCGTGTGCCTCTGAAACCAGTATTGCCTTTTTCACCTGAAGTTGATTGCAGAACAAGATAATGACCAATCAAGTCAAGCCAGTATTTGACACTGATTTTTAATATAGCAATGCTTTCACTCTTGGTGTACTGCCTTAGTGATAATCCAAAGAAACTATGCAGCCAGTTTAGGAATCTGTAAATATGATATGGTGGCTGGATGTTACTGCAGCCCTGAGTCCACACTGTGAAAACCACCAGTGATTTATGTCAGAGGAATGTGTGTGTAGGCAAGGCTTTCATTTATGAACGTACCTCTTTCACCTCTCAATCCATGCTCACCAGGAAACCCTGGGTCCCCCATTTGTCCTTTCTCAAGACGGAGGTTGACGTAGCCGCTGTCTCCTAGAGGCCCCCTTTCACCTTGGAAGTAACATATGGAATATAAATATATCCTCACAAGTGACGTGTCCTGAAAATCACTTTGAGTGACTTTCCTAATAGAGAAAGCCTTCAAATACTTTGTGTGGTTCTCAGTTTTTCTAGCAGGCTCACTGCTGACAGAATTTGCAATCCTTCCCTTGCTTTTTTGTTAATTCAGTCATAACGCAGGTGATGTTAAATCAGAAGAATTAGGAAAGGTTGTGAAATTAGGAAAGATAGCAATTTTGAACTGCCTGTGATTGCACATGATTATTCTCTTTCTTATAAAAATTAAACAGATTTTTAACACAGTAGTAGCAAAACTAAACATAGCAGCAATATAACTACAAAGTGAAGTGGATTTTTACAAACCTTTTATTCCCATATCTCCACATTCTCCACTAGGCCCTGGTAGACCCATTTTTCCTTCTTCACCTTTTACACCAAAGACTCCCATTGGGCCTTGTATTCCTGGGAGTCCTGGGAATCCCTGGGGTCCTTGAATGCCTTTGCTCCCTGGTAACATGAAATGCTTTATTTACATGTTAAGTTTGCTTATACTGTTGCTGTCATATTGTAAGGAATAGTATAAAGCAAAAGCAGGATGTTCAGAAGTACTTCTTAGGAAATCAGCAGAACTAGAGCCAGTAGTTGGAGCATGGCTTCATGCCAAAGTCAAAGTTCTCTTGAAACCCAGATTCCACTGAAGCAAATTGCCTCCCCCTACCTGCAGTCAGCCCCTGGAGATTTAGGCTACCCTTACTCCTAAAGCAGTTATCCCCATCACACCACCAGAACTTGCATGTGGCTACTGGATTATGGGGGTTCATTCTGCTCCCTGTCCCTGCCCTCCAGCTCAGGAGGCTGGTACCCAGAGGGTACCATGGGCTGGCCATTAAAGACTGAGGCAAAGAAGGCATTAAATACCTCAGCCTTTTTCTCATCCTTGGTCACTATGTTTTCCCCCCTTCCATCCAATAAAGGATGGAGATTCTCCTTACCCATCCTTTTGCTTCTAATGTATTTATACAAGTATTTTTATTGTCTTTTACAGCAGTAGCCAGATTGAGTTCTGGCTGCACATAGGGCCTTTTGATTTTCTCCCCCCATAACTCTAAGACACCCTTGTACTCCTGAGTTGCCTGTCCCTTCTTCCAAACTTCATACACTCTCTCTTTTTTCCTGAGTTCAGCTAAAATTCTGTTCAGCCCTGCTGCTTGTCTTCTCTGCTGGCTCATCTTTTAGTGCATGGGATGGCCTGTTCCCATGCCTTAAAAATTTCCTTCTTGAAGAATGTTCAGCCTTCCTGGACTCATTTGCCCCTCAGGACTGCCACCCAAGGGATTCTGTTAACCCTGAACATATTCCTCTTATTATAGCATATTACAACCTATTACAATTAGTTAGGAAATAATATATAGAAATATGTTAGTGTTGTAAAACAACTAAAGCACCAGCATGTACCAAGATGCACCAACTATATTCACCTCTTCATTCTTATCATAAGAGAAAGAACAAGGGATGGTTCTATGGTTATTGATTCTACCCTGGTGCAGTCTTATTCTTGAAGCTGGAAAGGGAGGTGGGTGCAAAGTACTTCCTAACCTTAACAGCAGTAAAAAGGGCTCCCTTTACAAGAGAACTTAGAGGTGAGGTGGTCTGCAGGATACTTAACATACCTGTTTCTCCAGGGAAGCCAATGGGTCCTTTATTGCCTGGAAATCCTGGGGGACCTCGTGAGCCCGGAGGACCTGGGAGACCTCGTGAGCCCAAAGAGCCTTTGAGACCTTTGATTCCAGGTGGCCCAGCCAGGCCCCTGTCTCCCTTCTGACCTTTAAAGCCTGGTAAGCCTGAGAAAGAGAGCTTTAATCTATGTGTGTAAATGCAGGCAAAAGTTAAGCAACTATACATAAAAAGTAGAAAGTGATAGATTTGGTATAAATTTGAAGATCATCAAACACAGCAAAATAAGTTGAAATCTTTTCTTTAGTATGTTGGAGTCTTGGCCTTGCCTAGATTTTCATTCCAATCCTAGATTGGAATGTTTGTTTTCTTTAGTGACAGACAATATAAGAGCACTGTGAAAAATCCCTACTAATTTGTAAATACTTTTGATAGATGTGTCTCCTAGCTCTTCCTAAATAATACTTCCATTGAAGAATAAGAAGGATAAAAGGATCACAGTAATGACAGGAGCTCAGTTAAGTTACTCAAGACAACAGATAAGAGACAACTCTTTGTTCATTACTTATAGTGAACCCACTGTGATTTGGTCAGTTAAGGGACAGCATAGGAAGGGAAGTTGAGATGCACCTGAGATGCACAGACCACATTCCTTGAGTTTAAAGAAATATGCAAAACATAATGTACACCCCCAGTAATGAGCAGCTCCCACGGAAACATTTGTCCTGCCAGTCACAAAAATCATGTGATGGAATCTGGCAGAAAACATGTGCAAATCTTAGAGCTGTGAGGCAACCTGCTGGCTGTTGTGTACCTTGAGGTCCTGGCAGGCCCATGACACCTCTGAGTCCAGGTGGTCCTGGTAAGCCTGGGACACATGGTGAGCCAGGGAAGCCTGGACAGCCTGGTGCTCCTACATCACCTTCTGGGCCTCTAAAACCTTTGGCACCTGGAAATCCTGGGGTGCCAGGTTGTCCTGGGAAAAAAAAAATCATTAATTCCATTACTCACTGTCCCTCAAAATTCCTAGTTTTAATTTTGAAATGTATGTGGTTACTGTAGTATCTTACTTATCCACTAGTCTTTGCATAGTTTGTGAAAAGTGATGCTTTTCTGCAATTTAGAATTGGCTGTTGTGGAGGACTTCTTTCTTGAAGTAACAAATACAATTTCAACCCTCATCTGTAGGTACAGAAGGCAGTTTCTGATGTGTAGGAGCAGAATGGGAGTAGCTCACTAGCCTGCACCAGGCACACAACACTGGCTCAGTTCTATGGGTATTCCCTGCACTGAAGGATGGGGATATCAGCTTAGGACCAGGCAAAAGGAACACTCATAAAAGGAAACAGCAATATTCTCTATGGGGTGGGAAGGACGTGGTGCTGTGGAGACATTACTGCAGCAAACAGCAAAATGTAAATGTAAAAACAGGGAGTACTGTTCACAGTCACCATTATGGATCTGGGTGAGAGAAGTTTTCTCTGAATCAGGAGAATCTTTGCTCAGATTTTGCCCTTTGAACATGTAGAAGTATTTCATAGAAACTGGCCCATACCTTGAAGTCCAGGAATGCCTGGATTACCCCTTGCTCCCTGTGCACCAGGGGGTCCTGGCAGTCCCCTGGTGCCTGGGATTCCTGGAGGGCCATAAGTGGTGTCACCTGGAAGACCTTTCTGACCATCTGTGCCAGGTGGACCTGGAAGGCCATTTTTGCCATCAATTGTAGGTCCTCTTTCACCTTCATCACCAGGATCACCAGCTGTGCCTCGAAAGCCTGTATTTATGATTTTTAAATTCAAATAAAGCTTAATTAATTCAGAAGGTGTTCAGGGTTTTATTTTGTTCTGTTCCCCTCCCCCGCCCCCAAGCTGTGGAATATTTTAGTCCAAATTTAGCCAGATTTAAATTGTCACCTTGAAAAGAAAAATATAACCATACATTTAATTTCATGTTTCTTATTTATAGCTAATGATACATGAGGATTGAAGGAGGTAATTCCTGTGGGAAGAGACAGGGGTTTTCTTTGGGGCAGCATCTGTCTTGACTACTGTCACTCTTGTCCAGTTTGGACACTCTGGACACTGAACTATTCATTTCAATTCAATTCTACTTTACCCTGCCCTACCCTACCTTTCCCTGCATGTATGCATTACAACTTGACCAGCAGCTCTCCCAAATTAGGAAAAGCACAATTTACCTTCTGGTCCAGGGATTCCTGCTCCTGGCCTTCCTCGATAGCCTTTTTGCCCATCAAAGCCAGTTGGTCCAGGATGCCCAGGGAGTCCTTTTAAACCCTTCTGTCCTGGAAATAAAAAAGAAAGTACATAAAAAGGCTGTAAATAGTGTAGCATTTTAGGACAGCCTCTTTTCTTTAATTAGCAACTTAAAACTCCATTTCAGTAGAAATCAAAAATTCTCCTATGTATAAACTTACCTTGAACACCTTTAAAACCAGGGGGACCTGGATTTCCAGGATATGGTGATGTAATGCAGACAGTTTCACCTGAAGCAAGAGGGAGAAGAAACTGGCTTATTTGATTTTAGATTAACTGGAGTCTGAACACTTATTGTAATATTTCTTGGGAACTCCCCAACCACATGTGAAAACGTGCAGTGACTGTTTATGCAGATTGTTATTTCCATATTACTGAAGTTTTGAGGGGGAATCTTAAAATATCTTTTTCTTGATGCTTCATGTAGAACTTGGTAATATTTCAAATTGTTGTAATACAGTTGTGTTTTTTAAAAACAAAGCGTTTTTTTAAATTGTCATGGCAATTTGTTTTACAATACTCTCTATTGCAAGAAAGAAATAATATTTTCATTTCAAATCTGTCTACAGCTATCAGTGTAGATTTTTTTTGCTAAACATTTTTTATAACCAAAAGCCAGGCCAAGCTTTAAGTATAAATTGTGTTTTCCTATAAGTAAGTATTATTTTCACCGTAAATGAATAGCACTATATGTATATACATAGAAATACATATAAAATCATTCATTAATATAATATATAATACATATTAAACCATAATGGACACCACCAAACATCTAAACATGTATTTTGTTATTTCATTCTTAACATAAACATTCAAAATTACCTTTCTGGCCTTTTGGACCAGGTGGCCCAACACTACCCATATCACCAAAGTCTCCAGGGCTACCTCTGGCTCCTGGAGACCCAGGAAGTCCCAAACCAGGCAATCCCATCTGGCCTTTTACCCCAGGAGGTCCCGGGAGCCCAGGGAATCCTTTATCACCTGGAACTGCTACTCCAGAATCACCCTGAAATAAAAATTCTCAGTAAGAAGTAACAAGAGCTAATTTCTCTCCTGTCTTTGATTATGGAAGACCACATTAGAGAATTACCTGGAGAAACACTTCCACAGGGGAAAGACTACATGGATGACATTAGGATTTTTAAATATTCAAAGGCAGTAGGGCCAAAGGGGTTTGTGTATTGTCTGTTTCCTGACCTTGTGATATTGGCACACAGTATATGCAGAGATTGTAATCAGGAATGCCAAAATAAACAGTAATACTTACATGAAACTAATTTTTTAATGGATAAAAACTTTCATAACTTCTCATAAGATAATAAGTTAATTGAAATGGAAAAAGTCTGGGGAAGTCAAACATACCTCAGCTCCTTTTTCCCCTGGCAATCCTAGTTCCCCATCTCTGCCATCAAGACCTCTTTGGCCTGGAAATCCTGGAAGCCCAGTAGGTCCTCTTTCACCTTTTAATCCTTAAAATATTTTTTGGGAAAAAAATAATATTTGCCATAATTTTAGGAGGAGGAGTTATTTCTGCTTAAGGAAATGCTGGGTAACCATTAATCCTATCTTCATGATAATTCCCAGTCCTTGAATTCACATTCCTTGGGCATTTTAAGCTTAGAAAGGCAGTTTGTAGTTGGATACCTGATGGAACAACTTGGTCTCTCTGTAAAAGATATTGTTCACAGGCACCACAGGAACATAGCTTTTGTCCATGCTATACACAGAGTTAAAATATTTTACTATTGAAACAGGTCACAGATTTATTCTTGATTTCAGTGAAGTCAGGATATAGCAGTGCCATATGATGCAGAATATTACCTTCAATAATCCCCAAAGGTTTTTGGTTTTTCCCCCCTGTGGATTTCTCTTGCACAATATTTATGAAAAAGTAACTTTTGCATCAAGAACAGTAAAACTGTTCTAACACAAAGATTAATTCTGCTGTGTCAAGAAATCCTTTGCAAATAGAAGCAAATGTTTTCCCCTGCTTTAACATCTGTAAAAAACCCACAGGCATCCAAAGCTAAGCTAACATTTTATAAACAATAAGAAGGACAATCTTTTGTGAATAACTATTTTAGCCTTTCTAACTAAGCTTTGCCATCAGATTGCTGTAATTTATTGTTCTCTGTTTCTTTTGCTTTTGCAAATCATAACCATAACTGTGGAGAGGTTTTGATCTATTTAATTACAATAATTCCAGTTGTGCAACTGGTGGTCTATTGTTTCTCTTCAATGCCTGGTCAAGAGTAATTTTTAGAAATGGGAGAGGAATCTGAATAGTCATTCAGACTGAGGTTTTCCCAAGAAGGATGTTGGTGGCCTAATTTGAGATAACAGCTATGTTTTTGGTATATGGCACTTCAGGAGGTGGTTTCTGTTCAATAATATTTCTTGATGATTTCACAGTATTTGTATTCTGCTTAGTCTTTGCTGTACAGATCTCTGGGAGACCCCCATATATCAACTGCATGACATGAAAAGTCATTTGTTGGCATTAATAACATGCTGTTAAAACTGTTTTATGGCTCAAATATAGAGAAAAACCTCACAAAACATTGTGTTGAACTCGTGTTTAGCAAGAAGAGATGGTACTAAGAGAGCAGTTTAGATATATATGCCCTCTAGGTTTCAGTAACTTAATGAGCTAATGGATTTAGTAAAGAGTAAATTCATGTTTTTTTCACACTTTTGCTTAGACATTGCATAAGAAAACAGAAAGGTTAATGGTAAAATGTATTTACCTTTTATTCTAACTCTTCCTGGATCTCCCTTCTCTCCTTTTTCCCCATGCTGTCCAGCAAAACCAGGAGTCCCCTTATCATTGACAAAGAAAAGAGTTGTCTGTTATTTCCAGCAAGGAATCAAAGTGGGAATTTAAGGGAAAATTAGATATCTATCTCTTGTATCCCAAAAAAAAAAAGACCAATTAAATCCAGTTAAAAGGATGCACTTGTCTCTTCTGATGGTCAAAAAGAGGAGTGTGAATGGCACATGGCCTTTCCAGCCTGACTCTGCCACATGCACAAATACACAACTGCAAGAAATTGTAATGCTGGAAGCACTGGGCCCATGGCTGCACAGACGTGGGACTGCAAACGTAAGAATATCAAAAGACAAATGATTCATTAACTCTTCCCACTGCAGACTTCAACCCACAATCCACTGAGGAAGGGAATCTCTGGAGGGTGGTGACTGCTGGATAGGGCTGTTCTAGCAGGAGGTAAGTGATGCTTTTTTTTCTGAATGAAAACCCAAAAAGCCACCAATAAAAAATTTCATCTGGTTAGGTAATTATATTCTTAGATGAATATATGGCTCAACAGGTTTAGAGGGGAAAAGAAAAACTTTTCTATATTTTTATGCTGATTTTTGCTTTTAGCTGTCCAAGCAGGGTGCAGTTTTCATGTCATCATTGGTCAAAGTCTGATCTTGCAACAATACATGTGGATCAATGCACTGAATCATGTGAAATTTACACAAAAGTAAAGGCCACTAAGGTACAAAAACTGGTGCATTACTCAGGCAGCTTACTCTGTTACTCAAAATCTTTCCCTTAAAAATAGGTGGAGCAAAAACAGTTTAGAATGTGATAGACAATTTAAAATCAGGCAGCAGACTTCTGGAAAAAAAATGTATCTGAAACTAGAAGTGACTATTTGTTATTGACTATTTGAATGTCTAGATCTTCAAGTGGACAGTAATGAGTTATTAGTGTCTGAAAAGAAAATGAAATATTTGGGAAGAAAAGAGAGCAGAAAAATGGTCCATTAAACCAAAGCACTTCTGTACTGAAGTGAATTATTTTCTTCCAAAGTGATTACTTTATCCTTGTTTCTCAGTTAAGTAACTTAAAACAGCAAAGTTCAGCAGAAGGCTTCAAGCCTTGCTTTGGGAGCCACAAGGGCTAAAACATACTCTCAAAAGTAACAAAAACATCAGAATATCACATACAACACTCAGGTAATAGGGTTTTAAGAAAAAAAAACCAGAGCAAATGTAAACCTTCTAATGAAACTGTTGGAACTTGAATGAGAACCCTTCCACCTCCTTCTCTCAGACTCACAATGGATTTGTTTGCTTTTTTTTCTTTTGAAAAAACAAGTTCTGGAAACTTTTAAGCAATTTCTTCTGCAAAAAACCAGTTCTGCTATTAAAACAAACACAAATTTCAAAAAATAAAACAAAACCCAACCAAGAACAACAAAAAAAAGGCACAAAAACCTTCTAAAAACACCTCTCAAAACAACCCAAAAACCCAACCATAATGCAACAGTTATAAAGCAGGGTATATCTACCCATTTTTGCAAAGAAAACACTCTCACACACAAGAGAATGTATTAAAAGTCCATTCTCTTTGCATCATTTTGGCATGCAGCATCCTGGATGTACATTCCATATATCAGACCAGAAGAAGCAGATTAAAATCACAGCAAGGCCAATAAATTATCATATAGTGTATTCCTAAAGCAGTTAGATTAAGTGGTGTTTTGAATTATTGCTCACTCTGGGGACTAAGATAAACTATATGAAGCACATTAAAGAAATTAAGTCTGCTCCCAAAAGTAAAAGCTTGTTTGCCAAGACTGTATTAAGCTAAAGTAGATGAAAGTTCCAGATAGTTTTGCAGGGCACTTTCTCCACCATTTTGCTTAAATGTCTCCTGAGTTGAGAGGTAGCTTGATGCTTACTGAAGTTCATGAAAACTACTCACAGGGAGCCCTGGTGATCCCACTGCACCAGATGAGCCTGGGTCTCCTTTTCCCCGTGTCTTCCAGGGTATCCCATTTGTCCTTTCCTTCCTTGAGTACCTGGAGGTCCTTGCACACCACGGGGACCAGGAGGACCAGCACTACATGAGCAGAAGCCTTGACTTCCTACATGAAAGTGTCAAAATTACATTGAAACACTAGCAAAATTAATACACAAAAAATAATGCTGCCCTTTTTCTTTTCTGTGTGCATCGTGCACAGACCATTCTGTCTCAAGGTATCTCACCTGGAGAGGATTATCAGTCTGCCTTTACAGTGCTGAGTAACTCTGCCCTAACAGTACTCTGCTGACTCAGAAGCCCCAATCCAGCAGTGTAACTCTGTATTTTGATGGGCCTCATCCTCCAAATTACCATTAACTTCTTGCACATTTAGATTTGACACCCCTGGCAAAGGTTTAATACTCAAACTGTTGCTATCCAGCCAACTTACCTTTCTCTCCTTTCGCACCTTTTCTTCCTGGAAGGCCTATCTGACCTTTTGTTCCAGGTTGTCCAGGGATTCCTCTGTCAGTACAGATTACACCTTTGAAAAAACAAATTTTCCAGCCAGTATAAATCAGGTTCACTGTTTCCACATCTTATCATGTGTCCTCCTCTCCCTCCTCTTGTTATTCTCACTTGAAAAGTTAGAGATCTTAGTAAATGCTTTACAAGTTGTTTCTTATAGATTATACTGCAACAGACAGTTTGGCTTGAGTTGATGTTGGCACTTTGCTTCTCATTGCCACTGTTATTTTTTTCTACTTAGAATTTGACTTTTTTATTTTCTAAAGGATGCAGATTTGGGTTTCTTCCTCACTATTTTTTAACTTCAAGTATATTCTTAATAGAATTTTAATATGTGTGTTACTTCTCTGTGTTTAAATCACCCCAAAACCTATGAAAATCTTCAAATCTCACTGATCAAAAGTGAATAGGAAATCTATGTTTTCAACATCCCGTGTAAACTTTGAAATAGCTGGCAAAATTCACTTTTCATTTCTCTGTATTTGTAGCACCAACAAAAGCAATGGATCTATCAATCTGCAGAATTATATTTTTGTTATATAAATTTCTATTGAACCTACTGGGTAGTCCAGGTAAGCCTTGTCTTCCTGGCTGTCCTGGTGGGCCTGGTGGTCCAGGAAATCCTGGTCTTCCTGGGATTAATTCACCTGTTCCAGGCAAACCAGGGTCCCCTTGAAAACCCTGAGGTCCTGGTGCCCCACTTACTCCTGGCAGGCCAGGAAGACCTGAAAAAAAAAGAAAGGTAAATAGCACATACAGCATTAATGTGAGATATCAAGGAAGAAACTCCAGACCATTCAGGACTGTCCTGAAAAACAGCTTCTATGTAACTAATGCTTGAATCCAAATCTTTAGGTTTTTCAGGATGCACAAGAAAATAGATTTCTGCTGTAGACCTTCAAATGCTTCTTTTCCTCCTTTCCTCCATTATTCCTTTTCCAAACATCCCAGTTACTCCAGCTCCTCATACAGAGCAAAGCCATTCTAAGCACAGCCCTTTTTATCTTCTTGAGACGGAGAGCAGAAATTTTAAGCACAGCACTCCAGACACAGTTATACCATGGCTTTACCATGTTAGTTACCATTCTCCTTAGTCTTCTGTTCCTTTTCTAGTCATTCCTAATGCTCTGCTTGGATAATTTTGTTTCTTCTTCTGGCTGTGAAGTGCTGAGTAAATATTTTCACTGAACAGTCTTTACAGCTCGTGACTTGCATGAAGCAAGAACAAAGAACAGTTTTCTTTCTTTCTGGTGCATAGTTCACATTTATCCTCTAGTTGTCTTACTTGTTCCATCATATCCTGGTCTTCCTAGAAGGCCTGAAGGACCAATTGGTCCAACTGACCCCATTTCACCAACAGGACCTGGAAATCCAGGATCTCCTCGTGGACCTACAGAGAATTACAGACACATGTGAGTTGAACACCTTATGGAATTGACAGCTTTAAATTAAGCTGCAACCAAAATTATAATTTGGAAACTACACAAGAGTAAAATAATTTATGAGGTATTTTAAAATGTGTAACAATTAAATTTTAAGGTGGGAGGATTTGGTTACTTTTCTATGGATTCCAGCCCATTTCACAAACACATTTTTAACTCCTTATCACTTTGTAGAAGTATCGTTGTGCTATGTATTACAAAATGTTGAGAAAAATGTTTGCCCTAAATAAACACATGTAGCGTTTAAAATAAATATGGATTTCATGTTATGTACTTTGACAGTACACACAGGGAGGTCATTTCAGGATAACCTTAGTTGAAATTATCCAGATTTTTTAAAGTATATTTTCAAAATTGCGACAAATAATGAAAATTTAAAATTGCAATTATAAAGTGATTAAGAAAACCTGAATTAGATGTAACTAGGTTCCTTAAATTGGAAAAAGGAAATATTGGCAGTAGTTCTGTTCTCTATTGTGCTAAAGGCCTCTTTTTCTGAAGATTGTATCCACTCACACATCACGCACATGACTGAATGTTACTTGAGATATTAAGCATGGGGTTGTTTGTTGTATGGGCTGGAAACCACAGAATTCTGTGGAAAATAAATAAATTTTTTTAGGATGAACATCCCTATCTAATGGGGATGTTCTACTGAACTGGGGCTTTTTTGTAACTTACTTCTGTGATCACAAGAAATTTCTAGTGCTGCACTAGAAATACAATTTATAATGACTTCTCTATTGAAATGTTTCCACAATACAAACTCTGCAAGTATTAGATGCGAAAGCACAACCTTGTAGGCAGCAGACCTGGCTGTTCCCCACTGCTTCCTGCTATGAAATAAGAATTTCCACACATCTTTTTACTGATTAGATGAGTAAGATGGGGATAAATGGAGCTGGGACAATAAAACTCAGCCTCAGGTTTAGGGAGGAAGGTAATAAATTGACAGGTATTTTGTTGGACTGGTCCCAGAACTTTGCCCCTCCTATGCAACAAGAAGCTTGATTGTAGTCTAAAATCTGTGTGCTGTGGCAATACTGAAAACAGGAATCCTAAATTACAATGGGAAGGCAAGTTTTCTTATTTGCTGTCCATTAACCACCATGAGCTTATTTTTCATAGATTTTTTGTAGATATGCTTAGGTCCAATAACAAGAGTCCTTCAAGTTGTGAATGCATGCACGAAGATCTTGCACATAAACATTTAATCTGACACTTGTATGTTTAAAGTAGTTCCGGGAAGATCAGTGAGAAACAAACACAAAAACATGGTGAAACCCACAAACACAGCCCGTGGCCATTAGGAATGTTTTAGGATTCTGTCCCCTGCATCCCTAGTGACCACTTTCACACCCTTAGCAAAACAGGTCCTGCACTTCATACAGCACAAAGACTAGTCAAAAATAGATACAACCTTTTATAGAAGGCAGTGGAGTTCCAACAGCTCCAGGAGGACCTGGGGGCCCTTTGTCTCCTGGATCCCCCTGTAAGAGTCCAACAAATAATTTTTTAATATACAAATATATGGTGTACTAGAATGTAACTGAATATTTCAGCAATAGGGAGGTATGTCACAATTTGACACACACCACCCAGGAAACTTGATTTTGACACTTTACAGCATTTAAAATCAAGTAAATCAAGTAAAAATATTTAAAATAATCATTATCTTTCAGGATGCCAGTGGCTAAACAGTAATATACCCATCATACATATCTGACTCTTCAGAACATGTGACTGTTGTATTTGATTTCATTAATTTACTGCAAATATAACTCAACTACAGTAAATCAGTATCCATTTAGTTGAGATATTTTAACAACCAATCTGTAATTAAAATTACAAAAATTCTATATCAGAATTAGGAAACTACTTCAATGACAGATAAGCAGAAAGAAAAACAGTTTCATAGTCTAACAGCTATTATCAATGGTAAGAGAGACTCAAAGCTCTAAAACATCTGCATTAGGGAAACATAGAAGTGCTTACTAATGGTGAGGAAAATCACTTCTTCTTGGAGGATTTGTAAATTAACTTGGATTTTGTTACTTTGAATTGCAAGTAAAGGGGACTTTAGGGAAGACTTTTATGTGGCAAATTGTATTAGACCTTCTGCTTTGTGGATTAGAAATCAGCTTTCCTTTTTGAGAAAATTGGAACTGAGAAAACAAGAATGTCAATGTGGGAACTGCATAGTGAGGCTGCATTCCCAGGACTGGATCCCAGGGCTGTTAAAGACACAGACAAGGAGAACTGGGACTGCAAAACTGGATGCCCATTCTTATCCAGGTGAAAACAAGGCCTCTATGCCTCTTTCTTGGTTTTTTTTTAAATTATATTTTTAATGATGTCTCTACAGTAACTAGACAGTTCTGTCACTGACTGCTGCCCTCTCAATCTCTGGCCTTTTTCCTTTGACTGTATCTTGCAGAATGAAAAAATATCCTTGTTCTCTGGTTCTTTTAAACAGGAACATAAATTTGTCTTCCCTAATGACACAAGGAACCTTCTGTGTGGCAGGAAAGAAAAACTAGCATTTTCCCTTCTCTGATAAATTTAGAAAGTATTTTGAGCTTTAAAATTAATTAGACGATGATAAATAATCAAAGATTTGTATAATAGATGGATTTGGCCCAAGTCTTATATAATTTTTGTGCTGATTTTAAAATGACACAACCAGAACACAAGAAAGAACTTAAGAGTAATGAGCCAATGTCAAACATGTCTGTTCTTGGTATCTCAAGTTGTAAATTCTGGTTGTGGTCTCTCAAAATCTGGTTTTAGGCTGTTAGGGCTAATGACTCGCTTTGGCTGGCAGCTGCCTATTTGCTGTGTTTTCACTGTTGTTACACTCCTACATAATGGCATAGATCTGATTGATTATTTTGTTGACTGATACTGTTTTCTCTTCCCATACAAATTGAGGAGACTCAGCTTGCCAACAGTTAATTTAAAAAAAAAAGTGCTACCAGCATCCAGGCTTAGGCACCTTGAAGTTCAGTCTTTGCTTTTAGCAACAGTTAGCATTTTTTAAAGATGAAATCTACTTTCAATGCAACTGGGGGTTTTTTCTGACTCTACACCTTAAATCTGAACACATCTTAGATTTTTTATGAACGTGTTTGTTTCAGAAAAATTTACATAAAGACAGGCTATTCCCAGGAGAAGTTTTAATCAAATTCTTGTTCCTTCAGTGCATGTGATTTTTAGTAGATCATAAGCAACAGCTGAGGTGAGGCCAGCTGAACAGTTGGTGCAGTCTGGATACGTTGGCCCCTTTCAGGAATAATCAGATTTCTCCAATTGTTTCCTAATCAGAACTACAGCATCTGTGCAATCACTTTGGATTTTGCCTACCTGTATTAGTTACCCTTTTTTCGTTGTGTCTATACTTGATTTGATTTCTTTTGCTCTGGGCACTTGCAATTGTAATTTCATCTTTCTGATTCATTACTGCAGACTTCAACCTTTTCCCTAGCATAACCTACCAACAATTAATCATGTTTTTGTTTACTTTTTGTAGTGTTAACTGATGGCTACTCACACTGTGGGCTAATCAATGGAGTCTGAGGAATGCACCATTCTGTCTGTAACATGATTTGTCTCAAGTTTGTTAATGAGGACCTGAATTAAAACAATACATACATCAGGGTGAGAACTTTTTAACGATAAAACATTTGAGATTTGACTCTAGATTTTGGAAGTATTGGACTGCAATGAATTTTCTGTTTAAATCTGATATGCAGTGTTTCAGTTCAATTAGTATCTAAATGATATCACCATGTTGTGAAGTTGATAATAGCCAAAGGGGAGGAAAAGTAACATCTGTGGGCTATTTTTCCCCCCTGGGTATGACCATATAGCTAAAATCTTAGCTGAAGAAGCTGGTCTAGCATTCTCCTGGCAGCTCTAACTTTGAAAGTCAGTTTGTGGCTAAGCCAGATGTTTTTATTGTACTTTTATTTATTTACTTTATGTGTTTGTCATTTCTCCTTTGTAAACATGCTTTGAGAACCTGTTTTTGCTTTTATTTGTGTGCTTTCCACTGCGTCTTTAGCTGTGTACTACTTATGACAAGTTTGCACCAGCCACAGTTTATTTTTTTGTGTTGCCATGGATTATGTAGAGCGTGTTCCAGTCTCAACCTTTAGCTTATAACAGAGATTTTTGTGCAAATCTCTTGAAGAGATTTAGCTTATATGCAGTTTAAAAAAAAAAAAAAAAAAAAATTCAGAGGGAAACAAACACTCATTGACTTTTGTATTCCCTGCAAATAATGTTCTTGTCCTCTATACAGTGGTAATAACTTTGATGAGCTTTTTCAGCCTTGGTGTCACTATTGATGATTCTGTTATCCACCTTCTACATTGCAGCGTTTCACTTCTCCTCTTGCTCATACATTGCTGACCACTTGGACCCTATCCTTGGATTCCTAAGGCCTTCCCCCAGCTAGACTCTCTGCTGCTTTGCTCCCTCTAGGGTAGCATCCGGAACTGCTTTCTTCTTGAGTGTGTTGTAGCATTGTAGATTCCACAGGAAATTTAACAGTTCCCTTCATTCAAGTCTTTGTTGCTACTCAGAATTACAATATGATCCAGTAGTTAGAATTTAATTGGTTCTGCAGCCTGCAGAAGAAAATTTGATAAACTTTTGTCCTGAAATGTCACCAGACTGACAACTGGGTCTTCTGAAATTGTTTTAAACATATCTTCCACACTTTAAATATTTTCCCATTTTACTTAGCCCTGGGATGTGACACCTACACTTCTAATCCATAATGGAAAGCAGCGGGTATTGTAAAATAAAAGACAGTTAGTGCCATCTAGGTGAGCCAAAGTAGGAAATGTTTAAATACAGCTATTTTGAAGGAATCCATTTCCTTACCATTCTGGTAAGCATCTTGGAACAATTACTTAAGTGAACAGATTGAACACGTGCCAAGAGATTTTGGTAAATCATGCAAACAGGACCATCTGAATGGAATTTTGCCACCTCATTTGGGGCCAGTTTTCATCCCAATAATAGGATCATGCTATTAACTAAATAGTAACTTCCTTTACCTCCCACACCTCCCTGGAGAATGCAGCTCAACCATGAATACCGTACAGAGTACTACAATTAATGGATTAGGTAGCTATCCTGGTATACCTACAGGTAACTATTGGAATTAACAACTCCTATGGTACGTAAAACAGAATTCCCTCTCTCACATGCACCAGCTAGGAATGTTTTCTTACATTGCTATTAACTACTATGGTGATGAGTAACTACAACTGCCATGAAAATAGCAAATCTTTAAAGGAATTATCATGTATGAAAGGAAATGACCTGACAAGTGGGTACATTTGGGAGGAAATACTGGCACAGAGGGGTGGGGGGTGTGAATGTGTGGTCACTTTTTACCTGTATGCCTGGATAGCCAGGTTGTCCAGGAAAACCAGCAAATCCTGTTTCACCCTGGAAGGGATCACATAAACACAATTTGATTAATCTGTTAAGACCCAGTAGGGCAGTCATACAGTAGTATCATGTTATAATTGTGTCCACAGCTTGTTTTAGAGAATTCACTGGGTTTGCACAGGAGGTGGTGTTTCACAGACTCTCTTGCGTTGGAAAATTCACAGCATGTATTGGCAGGTTATTCAGACAGTGCTCAGCAGATTCAGTGAAGCTGGGGCACAGAATTAGCTGGAATACATACCAGCAGACTTTGATAGACTGCTTAATACAGCTGAAATAGGTTTGCTGCCTGCTGAATGACTCTCTGAAACTACTGCATGGAAAGCAACTGCACATCAGCTCTCTTCTCTTTTTATCATTTTCTAATATATTCATCAAGCCAGCACTCAAACTCTTTAGATAGGCAGTAGTGAAAAACAAAGTGAAAAGTATTTTTGCAGATAAAACAGTCACCTGGAATATAACTCTGGAGGCAAATATTTATACATTAATGTGATTTATGTACCTCTACCTTAACTAGAGTTGGACAAGATATAGATCTATATACCTACATCTATTGCTCTTTATTCTAGTAAGATGTTCTAAGTTCCTGAGTAAAATTTAGCAGACTTGGCATCACTGGAATTTCTGAAGCCAGAAACTTGAACAAACATGCATGCACCACAAAATTACACAGTGTCACCATAAAACACAAAGTTAACATGCTGCATAACTTTTCTGTTATGCTGTATGTGTGTCCCACTGACTTTTCCTCCTACTTGCAACTTCATATTCCATTAGGAAATTTCAGCCAAATTTCAAGGAGTGGCAGAAATTCAAAGACACAGAGTTCATACAGCTTCTGTGGCAACAGGTAGCAGAAGAGAAAAGAAGGAATGCAATCTGAGCTGTGAAGTATGTGGAAATTCCAAATCTGCACAAATCCACAGAAAACAAAATCTCACTGATCCCACTGTTCAGGGAGCTGCTTATTCTTTCTGCCTTCATACCTTCATTCCAGGAAAACCTGCAGGTCCATAAGAACCAGGATGACCCTAATAAAAGCAAGTAGACTGTAAGCTAAAACAGCAAAAACTTATTTAAAATTAAACCTATTCAGAACTGCTGATAGTTAATGTTACATAGATAAATATTACTTGGGATATCTTCCAAAAACTTCACAAAGCTTTTGAAAAAAGTTCCTGTGAGAAATGGACAAGAATTAGAACTACAGACCAAAGCAAGCCAGTCAGGTTTTCACTTAATATTTTTACCATATTGCATCAAGCACAGTAGTGGAATACTGCTCCATTTCAGCACTGTTAGGCAAATCAAGCACAGGTAGAGTTGCTGTAAAAAACTGCCATCAACATGTAAGAAGAACATTAAAATTACTGTGTTAATACTGTGCTATTCCAGAGCAGCTTTGTGCTGGTCTAAATATTTAGAGGATAACCCTACAGATTTACTTTCTTTCCAAGGAAAGTCTGTATGAGCTTATGTTTAAGTCTGAGACAGGGTAAGTCTCAGGGTAAGTCTCCTAAATATTCAATACATAAAGCATGACAGATTAGTTTAAAAAAACCCTTAAAGTCTTTCTTGAAATTGCACATTTAAACTGCATAATTATAGTGAATTTGTGATATAATTTATTGCGCAGCTTCCTTACCCGCAATCCAGGGAATCCAGGAAGGCCTTTCTCACCCTTTTCTCCTCTCCCAAGTATGCCCTAGAGCAGTCAAAATAGTTTTTTAACGAAGATGCTCAGTGAAGTGTGCCATAAATTTCTATCTTTGTGCATGTTTATTAAATGATGTATACATTACATCAATGGATCTTGTTTCACTTGCGAGGCTCAGTCACTGGGGCTGACTTCACACAGCATCACCAGCAGTGCCTAAATAGCTCCACTTACTTGAGGAACCTGCTCTGGTCTCTTCTCTAAGCTTCACATTATTCCAGCAGTTGAATTTGTTGTTTTCTGTTTTGTTTTTTTACGTTCTGGACATCATTTGAGCTGTTTCAGTTGATTTCCCTGTTCCTGCTTATGACTAACAAGTACATGTATTATCATCTACACAGACAACTAGTACTGGAGCATGCATATAAAGCCCATATTTTTCAATGTAAATCTGATAGAAAAAAATTTAGCTTTGTTTTCTTTTCCAGTGTCAAGTAACAGTGGTCTTTTTATGATGGAAAATGAACTTCTGAAAAAGTGCTAAGGTTACAACTCAGAAATGTGATGTTTGTGCTTCTTGTTTCTTCTCTTCTGCTACAAAGCTAAATAAGTTTTTAACATAGAGTTATCCTTTTGTCTCCAATTATCCTCTGTCTTTCAGAGACCTGGCAGCTTCTTGCCTATGGATTCTCCTCTTCTGGCACATCAATATTTAAATTGACCATGTTGACAGAAAGAAAAGAAAATGCAGAATAGGCAGTCAAGAACAACTCTTTCTCCAAACAGGTGACTCTGCCTTCTTTACCCTTGAGGATATCCATAATGTCAAGTTAAAGTCTTTCCTCAACCTTCTGTGGTAAATATATCATCATGCCCCATTAAGAACACATTCAGATAATCTCTCTTTCTCTTCTTGAGGAAAAATACTCTTTACTTGTATTTTCTTTATAGTTCCAATCTATTACATCAACAGCCCAACTGGCAACAACACTTACTTTTTGCTACCAGGCAACACTCAATAGGTATGTATAAAACAGACTCAGAGAGATTTTCCAAAGGGTTTTGAAATATTTTTGCTTTCACACTGATTTAGCTGGTGATTAAATTTCACAGCAAAAAATGCTGTGCTTTAGAAGTTCAACATAATAACCACAGAAGGACTTTGCCAGCACCATGGGAAAAAAAAGTCCCATAACTTACTTTGGGTCCACGTGGCCCTCTGTATCCTGTTACCCCAGGTAATCCTTTTTGGCCCTACATATAAAAGAAAAGTTTTTGTGAATATTAACATGAAGGATATGTCTATGTGCTGGTTAACTTATTTTAAGTCCTACTCTGAAATTAGAAGTGTTAAGCAATTTTTTTTTTTTAATCACTGGGTGTGTTTCTTTCCAAGCCAAACTATTCTATGATTTTGTGATAAAACTTGCAATAAAAATTGACAACAAAATTACAAAGTTTTTGTATTAAAAAGAGCACCCTAGAAGAGTTAGGGCTAGTTCAAAACTGTAGATTAGAGTACAGCTGCTAGTGATATGCAAAATTTAAAGTATTAGTGAAGAGCCACAAAAAGATTCAATAGCACAGTAATAAAATTTGCCAAAATGCCTGAAATATGATTTGTTAATGACAAAAAGTGAAGAAAACCAAAGCAAGGGCAGTATATCCTTTCTGCATCAAGACAGTCTTCCCTCCAGAACATGAGCTAAAGTACATATGGGGTGTTCTTTCCTGAAATCTTACAGGAAGGGTGCTGAAAACAGGATTCTGCTGCATGCTGAAAACAGGATTCTGCTGCAGCCGATGGTTTCTTACAGAAAGATAGGTTTGTCTAATGCCATCCTTGCAAAAATTACATCATAGGATTGTACTTGCCAAATTGCGCACTGTTAAATATGATGACAAATTAACACCTTTTGTCCTTTGAACAGCTGAGCTCCAGGAGGTCCAACTAACAGTGGTGACCCAGGCGGCCCAGGCAGTCCAATGTCGCCCTGTGGAAGCCAAAGGAACAGCAGAGAATGCTCCATGCAGTATTTCATTGAAACTCAGCTTGTTTTCCTGTTGTTACAGCACTACATATTTCTGTACTCACTGAAAATGTGCTAATTACCTGCAGATAAATGTTTGCACTGAGATCTGTAAGCCTCTTTACCATCTGACCAGAAGAGTAAGATTGGCAATCTAACCTCCTATTCTCCTGAGTCATTTAAAAAAATGTTATGGCTAAGGAAATAAATGATAACACCTGGCTCCTGCTCCAAATCTTCTGTGGAGATACTAGTTACAGGACTGTCAAATCTCTTATGTGTACACAGAGCCTCTCATGTTCTAGACCAAAGCCTTTGAGCACAAGACTTAGTGAATGTGAAATGAAATTACTGATTTGCTATGGAAACTTGTGTATGTTAGACACTTGCACAAATTCTAAGAACTGATTGGACCAATTAATGGAAGAAATATCAAATAATCCACATTGGTTCTATACATCCTGAGTATGCTAATACAGGTAGAGACTGTTAGAGGAGCTGTTCTTATGTGCTTCTTACACACTTTCCTTGACATCTGTCCTGCACTTAGCAAGAGATGAGATTCAGCATCCGATTGGGTCCAGCCCCTGTCATTAAGTAATCACAAACACTGTTGTGATTACCTAGGCAGCATCTGTTCAGAATGTATGCAAATGCTAAGTAACACTGTTGCTTTCAAAATCTTCAGAATGTGCTTGATTCCTGCATGCAGCTCACTGAAGGAATCACTTCTGCTCAGAATTAATTGATTCAATAACTTCTTCTGTTTTAACATGATTAGCAGAAGACAAAGCCACAAATGAACAGGTTCTAGGGAACCTAACAAGACTCTATTATTCTTCTAACTCTACAGCAATAATATATTTAATATTACTTGTTTTCTTACCGGCTCCCCCTTTTGTCCATCTACTCCAATCCCTGGATTTCCCTAATTGATAAAGAATGTACACAGTTTCAGCATGATTAGAAAATACTAACATTAGAGTTTAATTAAGTAACTCTTTTGAAAAACTTGACTAAAAAAATAAACATAAGGAACATTTCAAATAGTTGTATAAATTATTATTCCACTAACAGCTTCGTAAGTCGTTACCTACCTGTTCACCTGGCAAACCAGGGTAACCTGGAATACCCTTTAAAAAAGAATGAAGACAAGTTAATATGTCAGATTTAGAGACAGCTTTTGAAAATTATTTCCTTTTGCTTACAGGACTTAGAGGCAGAATTTTCTCTTGGGGTGTACCTATTCCAAAGTGCAATTTACTTCACTTGGTCACTGCTTTCAGGCAGGCTGACTTCTGGTTTCCCCCTTTCCTGTCTCCCACAGGTGGTCTTGGGAAAAGGGATTAAAGAGAGCACTAGGAGCATTTTCCATGACCACAGACTGCCAGGATGAAACAAGTTCACACAGTCATGGGAAGGAACAACATATTCCTCAACTTCCAAACTCATAAGATAAAGCAAAAATGTATCTTATCACCTGCCTCAAAAATTACTTTTAGGCTTTGATTCACATTAAGGCAAGCTCTAAAATAGGTAGACAAGAATGAATGCATATTCAAAGGCAAGGCTGTATAACTGGGGTGATCTTACAGGCAAGCCTGGATGGCCTGGGTATCCAGATGGGCCTGTGGTACCTCTTGGCCCTCTAGGTCCCTGGAAAAGATGGCAAAAGGTCTTTTTGTGAACACAGAAAGAACTTGCCCTTTTTTACACAAACCCAGCCCCTCCAAAACCCTTTGGACTCAGCCTACTGACCACAGGATTCCACCCATGGCCCAAAGCTTAATACCTGAAATCTCCCTGTGACTAGAGCAGCCCAGCACCAGCTCCTGGGTAATACTGGACAAGGCACAGTTCTATGTTATTAATGCACTGAGAGTTCACTTTGTCAGCAGTTGTGCTACAGTGCAGGGACTTGATACAACTCAGTACTGAACACCTTTTTGATGGGTATAACCAGAGGAACCCAAAGCCATCAAGAATGTGATTCAGCAACAAAATTAAACTCTCTTTTCTTCTTTCATGTTCTTATGGCTGGAATATGATAGAGTGCTACTTATTCTAGGGACACCCATCAGATACTGCAGAAGATTTCACATCTTGAATTTCAAAGAGAAAATATTCTGTGAGTAGCAGGGCAACAGCTGCTCCACACACAGCTAATGCAGGTGAGGATGATCTGTTTCTACTCCTTTTCAGCCAGCATGAACTGACCATGGGAACAGTCTATACAGACTTGATGTGTCTCAGATTTATTCTGGAATTTTGCTATTTAAGGCATATATCTTACCATATTAAGCAAAAAAAATTTAAGATCTTCATGACAAAAAGCAGTTACAGAACACACTGGCTGTACTTACAGGCATGCCAGGGGGTCCAGGATCACCTCTGTCCCCCTGTAATGACAAATGAACCAGTTCAAGCTTTCTTGTGGGTATTTTGTAACTTTACAAAAGTCCATAAAGATCATAAACTATCTGTTAGAGTTGTACATGTATTTTTAATTTAGGTTTTGTTTTTTTTTCACTAAGTTTTATTAACTAGTGAGGAATAATGGAACAATTACATTTACCATACATGTTTTCCAAAAATAGATGATTTTTTTCACAATCAGGTACTTACTGGTAGTCCTTTTCCAAAATATGAAACATACACTGAATTTCCTTTTTCTCCTTTTTGTCCTGGAATTCCCTTTAAAGAAAAAGAGTTTTAAAAACATATTCCACCTACAGATACTCTACATTTCCAAGGAGGCTGTATGATAACATTTCAGGCTGTGACTTGCTGGTGCCCCTATACCACAAGGTAATCCACTAGGATCATGAATGATCATTCTGTACAGTTGAGCAAACCAGCTTCCCACAGCTTCTGGACTCCTCTTCTGTTAAGGTACTCCTTAGAACTTGGGTCCTTTAATATTCTACAATCTTAACAACTGTTACCTTTAGTCTTTCTTTCAGGGAGGCAGTGGTTTCAAGTACTAGCACTCTGCCTTCCATGAAAGTTGTGTGATTCAGAAGAATTTAAAGTGATATTGCATACAGATAAAAAAAAATAAAGGTATGGACTGTATTAGATGCATAGTATTCAATATTTCCATCTATTAGGAAACCTGTTTCAGTCTATAAAAAAATCTGATACCTAAGAGCCCTGGATTTCAAGAACCAAGTTCCCATGGTACTTGCTGTGGGGTCCTTTAAAAAACCCTGCTAATTGTAGCAGCCTCAAAAACTAAATCTGAGTTAGCATGAACAGATGACTTATTTTTGCAAAATTTAACTGTAATGCTCAGTTTACTGTTAAGAGCATGATAAGTACATATCTGAAGAACAACTACATAAAGACGTTATTTCTGAAGTTTTTCCATTTGAAATCCAAATACAGTGGATATAATTTAGCTAAGTTAACCATCTGACTATGAGTTCAATAAAATGGGACACTGTCAACCAGTTTAAAGCTGTCCTGGTACAGTGTTCATGATGCCATAAACTGGCTATCCAAATCCTGCAGTCAGAATGAAACAGGGAAGGTATTTCTCTCTGGAATGGCACAATAAAAGGAAGAATTACAGCTGTCTGCAGCTGGATATAGCTACAGCAGATTGGATACAGATTGCAGGTAAACAACAGCTGCTAGGGAACACATTAAATCAAAAGTTGTATTTATCTTTAGTTATTTTACATGTGGTCTCTTGTATAATAAAACATCTTTGTTAGATTCAGTTTGTTATTTTCTATATGTCTTAGGTAAGGCTTTACAGATAGAAATTGGTTTCTTATTTTCCAGCAAGGTCAACGAAGTAAAGCCAATGAATGTACTTGGTGTTAAATAAAATTATACAGGACAATATTATAAATAAGAATTAGATAAAAATGTTGGCTGTAATGTACAGTCAGTTTAGTACCTAGTGCAACAAATCGATTTAAAAATAGACAACCTGAACAGAGAGGCATTCTTGCACACAAATGGTTACTATGTGTTGTTTTACTGGGTAGCCAAATGAATTGCACAGGAATTTTAGTATGCATATCCAAGGCTACATGCCCGTTATGTCTCCCTGTTTTTGTAGGTTGCAAATACTTTTCTAGGTCTGCCAAAGAGCGTGCTCCTGAAATTGGTAAGATTTATGCTGTAATTTGTCCCATGTCCCATTTTTCCTTTATGTCACTTGTCTAATTACAAAAAGTAAACCTCTGTTTTGAAGGCCATAGTAAGTAAGAAAATACAGATGAAATTAGAGTTTCAGCAGAAGTAACAATTTACTTTCAGAGGTATAACAAATGAGGTTATTAGTAAGTTTATAATGTTGTATCTTTCATAGCATGAAAATGTATTTTATTCTAATTGGTATTATCATTACACACTTGAACCCTCTCCACATTTTTCTAATAGCTGAATTCAGCATTTTATTTAGCTCTCACTAAACACATTGATTTTTCATGTAAAGTGCAGCTGTTTTTATTGTGTTACTTAGAAAATTTCAGGGAAGCTGTTAGACCAACTAATCAGTTCTTATTCATTCAGAACTAAAACTTTTTTCCACAAAAAAATCAAAGGCTGGTGACTAGAACTGTTCAGCAAAATTTCTTTGGAGATACAATAATTTATTTCCCTTAATGACAAGAATCTTTTTATCTTCAGTAGCCGAGCACTGCTAACACAGCCACTTAAACAATTTTAAAGTGCCTTCCATTTTAACAGAAAAAGTAAACAAATATTAAAATGCTAATTTCAAACATTTTAATTGCGGAACAATCTCTGCATATACAGATACACGCCCAGGCAAGACTAGGAGTGCATAGAGCACATATGTGTAAAAAAGTGGCACAAAATCCTAGAGGGTAACAGGACTTAGGCTTGTTGAACCTCTCACTTATTTTTTAGTCATGCCACCTATGTCCCTACTGGTAATGCTTTTAAGAAATTTCAGGTACTAATGAATGGTATGGTGGTTTCAAGCTACTCCTTCTCAGCTGTTTTGGGTACATTCTGTTAAGGCAGTGTGTTTCACTCCCATTAACCTGTGTAAGAATTCCTGGGAATTCCCAGTGCAGCACTGTTAAGCTGGTGCCACAGTCTAAGAGTCATTTTAGAGCTGTTAGCTTGGAGGGAAAATGCACATGCACAGTGGGAATGCCTTTCACATACATAAGGACCTCTTGGTCCCATATAACCGTTTTCTCCTGGAAGTCCTGGATCTCCCCTCGAGCCATTGCAGCCATCCAAACCATGCTTGCCTCTGGGTCCTTCCCTTCCTGGGAGGCCCTGAAAGACAGTTTAGTATTTATTAGAAATACACCATAATTAATGGGGAATTACTTTTTAAATTAACAAAACAGTTCAGAAACAAATATATCTCAGATGTGAAGGAGATGACTTCTCACAGTGATGCTAGTTTCATACTCTTTTGCATTAGAAATGTCCTCTATTCTGAATAGATTTTTTTGTGGTTTAGAACAAATGAGGAAAGTCTTTTATTTATTTGGGGTTTTTGATGCATAGCAAATATAACGGGGATATCACTGGTTAAGAGGACCAGACTGTGTTCTCACTGAAGTGGAAAATGTTTTGTCTTCTCAGACAATACAGACACTATCTCTCTATGTATAGTCTTTTTTGCAGTTGCAATGCTGAAAAACCCACCAAAAAAAAAAAAAAAAGTCTCAAGCAGCCTCATGTTTTTTAATTGTTAGAATAAAAGAAGTAAAAAGAGGACTCAGCTTGACCCAGGCACACAGCAGTTACACAGATTGTGATTTTTCTAACCCAGCAATAACTAACCAGTGTCCAGATAAGGATTAGTCCTACTAAAAATTAGGAACTGGCCAATGAAACAATGAGATTTTTCTTGGAATGATCTTTCTGTTGGAGGAAAAAACTGTTTTTCACAGAATTAATGATTTTTGTAAGAACAAAGTATTAATTTTGACCCAAAATTATTTTTGGGGGGGAATCTGAAAAATCATCAAGCAAGTATCCTCCTGGTCACTTGCCTGAAACACTTTTGTCAATTCTACCTTCTTCCTGTCTGTAAATACTTCAGCCTAATTTGTGGACACTGTACATTTTTTGCAAAAAGAATATGCATTTCTTGGGAACACTTCTTTTTTTTTTTTGTGCCAAATTTTGGGCTTGTGACCTCTACATTATCCAGACATTTTGGCAACAGTCCCACTGTCAAATGTGGACAGCTGACAAGCAGATGCTACAACACCCACTCAGCTTTTGGTTGTTTTCACTTTCAAAATTCAACATTTTAACTTTGATTTTGATCCATATGAAACTGGTAACATCACAGGAATTCAGTTCTAGTAGAGTATTTTAAAAAATGCAGTATCTAAGATACTATTTCACCAATTTTCACACTGAAGAAGACATTCATAAAAATACATTATCACATGCTTATAAAGACTCATGCTTATAAGGACACAGTTGAAGTTAACCTAGTTATTTTACATGTTTTTAAAACATGTAACTCTCTGAGAGAAATTATATCAGTATATCAGTAAGTATAAAGCCAAACAATTTAGTGAGTGTATTATTCTGTTATAGGGCTTGCTATAAATTTATAGGACCTGAAATTTTTATAAAGAAATATTTGTTTAATACGTACAGGAACACCATCTAAACCAGGAAATCCTGGGACTCCAGTTGGGCCCTAAAAACAGGTGACATGAAAAAACAATGAGGTCATTAAAAAGAATGAAAAACAAGAATATGTGTTACTACATAGCAAGAAACCAAAAAACAGCCGTGTTTTAAATATGAATTAAAAGCCACAATTTTCAGAAGTTAAGTATTTGAAAAAGACTTCTACAGACCTAGCGGAAGACTAGTGCAAACAGTTACCTGTGTAACAGGTGGTACAGCACAGGAAAAATGTCTAATACTCATAGGCATTTGTCTTCCAAAGATTACAAAATAACAGAGAATGGGAAGTTGCCTGTAATTTATAAAATATTTCTGCACCTAATTTCACAGTCCTGCTCCTGTTTTGATAATACCAGCAGTACAATTTTTGTTTACAGCATTTACATTTCAGATGTGCTAGATACTGACATTAGTGATTTCACTCTGAAATCAGTTAAATTAGATTATTAAAACTAACAAGAAGTACCAAGAGCCAAGGATTGTACAGATATGAAAGATATTAATCTGAACCACAATTTATACTCTCAAAGTGGTAATAAAATTCTGTTTAGTGCAGAACTTTTAAAAGCACCATACTGCTCCTTCCAGCTCTACATTTCTACACTTTCTTTGAGGTTAAGGAGGATGACATGGTATGTGACAATCTGAGTCTGTCTGTTCATCATATTTTATGTCTTCTGACAATTCTAATTTTGCAATCCACAGCAAAAAAATCTCCTGGACTACTTTTTCAAGAATTAATTTTCTGTAATTAACTTCTGTGAGAATTTTGTGTGAGCAAGAGCATAGTTTGGCAAATGCTTTTTGGTCATTCAGGTTCTGTTTCACTTATCAACATTTAACATTACACACTGTATACAATTAAAAGAGCTGTTTGTGGTGTTTCCTACCTTATCACCTTTTTCTCCAGCTGGCCCAGGCTGCCCATTCTCACCTCTCTGTCCTTTCTCCCCTGGCAGACCAGCTGGTCCTGTAGATCCCAAGGACCCAATTGGACCTTGAGCCCCCAGCTCACCAGGCTGGCCCTGAAAAGAGTCCAAAAAAGTGAATGACTACTGCTGTAACCCCCACAGCAATTCAGAGATGATTCTTTGGATCAAACAAGGCTTACAATGTAAAAATATTCATGACTGAAAACAGCTGCTGGACAGCCTGCAAAACTGTGCCATGCATTAGGTGCTGAAAGAACACGACCTTCAAGTTTATCAACTTGCTTAAGGTGATGATTTTTTTTCACCTTTATCAGGTGTCCAAGACCACCTTTCTGAGATGCTTGGGATAACCTGCAAGTCTCCACCAATTTAAGTATCACCTTCTGCAACCCTAGGACTCCAATGAGCATTGTGTTTTCTCACCAGAAAAATGAGGACTCATTTTAGACAAAGGGACTTCATACATAATTAGAACAAATCAAGCGAGTTCCCTCTTTCAAGTCATGGTATGCCAATTATCTTAAGTTTTTCTAGCTCACATTTTTCATAATCACTCTCATATCTTAGTGCCTCATTTAAAACTTGTGAAGTTTCCTGGAAAAAAATATAATAGGTATTAGGTAACGTATTCACAGAAAGTATCAATGTTAATAGATTGTGTTAAAATGGGTTGGGAAGTTGAAGAATGTAATTTATCTATAAATGGCTCTTAATTGAGTATTTGTACTTTCATTACCACATAATCTCCACAGATTTCTATTAACTTTTCCAAGGTAATATACATTCTCCTGAAGCCAAATTACTTCTCATGCTAATTGGACTTTCCAGTCTATAACACTGGTGTGAAGTTGCTACAGATGTGTTGTAGTTTTTGTTCTGTGCTGGTCAACAACTATGCAATCATAGATTCAAAGTGCTGAATAAAGCAAGCTTTCTAATCAGGCTTCACATGAGAGCTGTCTACACCCTAAAAAATCTATGTATTTGCAGGTTTTTATTTGTCTTACGTATCTTTTTCATTTTATATCATTATCCTTGTTTACCGATAACCTGTTCTGTTTCCAAACTGAAGACTGTTTTGCTTTCTTTCCAGACTTTATCCATTAATTATAATAAATTGTTATAACTATAATTAATTATATTAGTTACAGAGTACATATAATCCATCAATAATTTTAGTACAGAATTAATTATTATAATCCAGTATTTTAAAAGAGAGCAAAATGGAACCCCATACATTCCTGAGAAAACACTATGGCTTTAGGACCACTTGAAGGCAGTAAAACATGAAGGCAGGAAAAGAAAAGATGAAAATGAAAGATGGTTGCAAGAAGATATGTAGCTTCAGGAAGCAAAAGAACTGGATGCTTGCTTCTCAGTGTAAACATGTCAGCAGGCTGAATCTGTCTAGACAAAATCTTGTGAATTACAAGCAGGGCCTTAAGCTTATTTTACTTTTTATTTATTTTCTAATTGTCTTTTAAAAATCAGTGTGAGTTGACAGTTGGACAAGAAGTGAAAAAATGTGTGGTGTGCATCCTTCGTTCAAATCAGCAAAGCAACAGAGAAGGTAATTTACTATGTTTGGACAGGGACATACTATAGTATGCACTGATTTTTTAATGCCTTTGTCTTTTAATGCATTTTGTTGACAACAGGTTTCTGCCTCAACTTCAGGGTTTTTTTAATTAATAGTGTATATGCTCTGCATTTAAGAGTTGAAAGAGAAACTTTTCAAAATATGTTATATCCTTTGGACAGCTAAGAAAAATTATTTTTGTTGCACTCAGAAAAAAAGCTGAGACACTGGGCATTCTATGGTAGTTATTGTACTTAACAAGTAAACACCTCGAGGACGTGTAGTCCTTTAGGTTGATAAAATGTCTTCATTTGCTGCTACCCTGTGAATTTAATTGACTCCATAGTCTTCAGTAGAAGGTAGTGAAGTCATAGAACAGAGTCACTGAATTCAAAATTCACAATGGGTTTGGCAGCTGATACAACTTTAGCATGCCATGTGAAGCTGATGGATTCTCTCTCTTTCTTTCAGCTCAAAGACTGATAATGACTGGAGCTTTGTTAAGACCAAACTGATACCATGCCATAACATCTATTATCACATCTATTATTTGTGCCCATCCAATGTGACTACCACAGCATTACAGTCTCAGGACAGCTGTAAAAATAAAGAGGATGAAGGTAGTCATGCTCATGTGGAAATGACAAATTAGCTCAGATAAAATGAACAGAATATTATGCCCGCTCTGCCATCTGATGCCAATAAATTCCTCTAGGTTTTCAGTGCCTTGTTAATTGTCTAGGTCAGGAGCTACCATGCCAAGACTACGGTCTGTTATTTTAGCATATCCTGGGCTTGACCTGCAGTAAGAAATTGACTTTAAGCAAAACAAGGCTATATTGTTTTTTAATTAACTATGCTTCCTAAGACTAAGACTGCAAATACTTCAGAATCATGCAACAAAACATTTAGTACTATTTGAAAAAGGCAATGGCCAAGGTTATCTGGAATAATTTTTTTTGATGCGTGAGACTGAAGAGCACCTGATTTTGAGAGTGCCTTGAGCACTTAACTGTCTCAAGCGCAATATTTTAAAGGAGTCTTAATTGGAAATAAAAAACTTGATGCTACTCGAGAGAATTGTCTCGTTATCAATAAAGTCAAAAGAAGCCCAGTTATTACCTTCAGTGAGGACAGCACCCTATGTTACAGGCTATGGAGATGTACCAGTGATTTGTGAAATTCACTTACCTTCTGTTCATAAGAACAAAAGTGAAAATGCCCAGCAATTCCACACAGATTGTAGGCAAATAATTCAGCAACCTTTTCCACTGTGCACTGGACTCTGGCTTGTAACCAGTCTTTCTCATTTCATCAGGAGCAGCACAGAGCAAGAAGGAAAATAAAGCAGTCTGTGGGCAGGAGAGGAGTGCTCACAAAGGCATTTGGAGAGATGTTTTATTTTGTAATTTGCTTAGTGAGGTGGGGGCATCTGCTGCTGCTCTAAGCTCCACCCATGTCCTCTCCCCTTTTGAAAGAGCTGGTCAAATACAGAGCAAAGCCACAGCTTTCAGGGCTTAGAGGGGTGTCCATTCTGGGTAGATTCTACTCCTCACTGGCTAAGACGAGAACCAAACTAATTTTCACTGTGAGCCAAGCTCAAAAAAACCTAGAGCAAACCCTCTTCTAAATATAAACCTGACTGAGATGAATCTGAGAAATCATACAATTTGGCATTAAATCCAATCTCTTGTCCTTAATAGACCAAATAAGAGAATTCCTTTTTCATAGTTTTTTAGCCAAGTGAACGCAGTAATACTACTTAGAGCTTGGCTTTTCATAGAATCATAGAATGGTTTGGGATAGAAGGGATCTTAAAGTAGTTCCAAACCCTCTGTGTCATGGTTAGGAACCCCTTCCACTAGACCAGGTCACTCAAAATCCCATTCGACCTGGCCTTGAAACGCTTGCAAGGATGAGGCATCCACAACTTCCCTGGGCAACCTGTGCCAGGGCCTCACCACCCTCAGAAGTAAAGAATTTCTTCCTCATATCTGATCTAAACCCTCAGCCTGAAGCCATTACCCCTGGATCAGTCACTACAGGCCCTTGTAAAAGTCTGTCTTTCTTGTAAAGAACATCTGAACCATGCTCTAAACTACTGGAAAATTTGGAAACTTACAATTTCTGTCAATTTTATTACATTTTTCCATGATATAATATGCTACAAGAACAAAACACCTGATGATCACAGTGATACTTCACAGAAGCATGACAAATCACAGTGAAGTGCTGAAGACATCATTCACAATGTATACTTATGTTTGTGTTTTAACCCTGTAGGACTCTGAAAAGAAAAGCTATCCAATAAGCCAGTGGGTGTCACTATTGTGTTAAACAAACTCAACGAATCAGAATTTAGCACTGACACTCTTAACTGCTAATGGCTGAAAGCAGAGAGCTATAAATACAGCATAGATATTATAGAAATAGACCACAAATAATTAACATCAGCTTAGCTAATAAAATAAAATTGTGTTTTGCTCTGTAACATTTTATTGGAACAAGTCACAGTTGACAATCTTTGGTTGATTCAAATTTGTAAAAAAGAATGATTTTGTAGAGTTTTATCTTGCTTGATTTGGAAAAGCTTTGCAATCTGCAGCAACTGAGAAAAACCACCATATTCAGTATGGTAGGATAGGGG
The DNA here is from genome assembly GCA_030060385.1 of Muscicapa striata striata. Classification (NCBI taxonomy): domain Eukaryota; kingdom Metazoa; phylum Chordata; class Aves; order Passeriformes; family Muscicapidae; genus Muscicapa; species Muscicapa striata. The sequence continues at coordinate 2,111,771 of JAREIS010000094.1, read as the reverse complement.
AACAAAAAATATTAAGAAAAGAAAGATGCTCAAGAACAAAAGGAGGGATAATTAACAAGGTTAAAACTTGTGAAAATTTGAAAAATGTCTAATATAAAAAATGTTAATTTATAGATGCTGTAGCTGGGCATCATATATGATGAACAACCTCAAAGAGACCTTGCAGTGATTGGTGTGATGCTCCTTACAGACTGGAGTGGCTCTGTTCCTATTCCACATTCTGGTAAGTAGGATCCATTCCCTACCAGTTCAAATCCTAACTTCTGCAGTCAGAGAACAGCCTATCCCTCTGCCAAGTTTAAAAAAAAAAAAAAACTGCTTCAGATATAGATTTAGGGATCTCCTTTCTCTGTGTCTGCTGTGTCTGTTTTATAGAAAAACATAATATGGTTCTCAGTGAACATAAGTGAAATGTATAACTGATCTCAGGAATCTTCTGCTTTAAAACTTACAGCTAATGTACTGGGAAAAAATGATCAACAAGTAGGAGACAAATAGTGGCAGAAATCCAAATTTCCTCACATGCCAGTGTACATACATCTCTGATAGTGGATTTGAGACCAATTAACAGGATTTTACAATATTTCTTTCCGGAGTGTACAACTTGAAAATCCAAATACAAGTACTGGATATTCCATGTGAATGACAGACTGCCACTGCATACTGACAGGCAAAAAAAGTATGTTAAAAAATGCCTCTTACTTCCCAAGACAGACAGAACTTGTACAAATTTCAGAGTAAGTGCATTTTAAATATGTTCACACTGTGCTGTAAATTGAACTCAGATAACCCATGGAACCTACTAAGTAAATCTAGCAACTCACAAGATCTATTGGGGAGATGTCCCAAGAGAAGCAGTGCCAGAGTATTGACTTACTCACAGTTAACTTTGCTCATTCTTACCTCAGGGCAGTGCATTCTTGCCCTGCTGTGACTGATACCAGCTGACTTCCTAACTTACCTGTGACACCCAAGTGACTCAGCATCTCCTGTGAATGCTTACTCCTTACATCTGAAGTGTCAGAAACTGTAAAACCCTTCTCTTAGATTTCTGTTTGCTGCATTCTCCCCTACACTAGAATAAAAATAAGCCTCTTGTTTCATCTGCAAAAGAACGAACATTGGTCCTGCTGAGTTATATTTATAATTCACTTTGATCCAGGCATTTCACATGACCCCATAGAAGCCAGATCAGGTTGGGTCATGAATAGATGCTTGCTTCCCAAATCTACTTAACTAAAAACAAAGCCAACGGAATTGAATAGGATCAAACTCCAGGGTCAGCACAGGACAGGTTTACAATCAGTCAGTGCTAACTGCAAACCTTTTTTTAACTATCTAAATTCTATTAGAGCAGCGAGCATTTTTGGAAGCCAGTGATACAGCACTGCAGGAATTTTCTAGGAAACAACTTTCTGATGTAGAAAAAGATGATGAAATGGTGGAAAGGTTTTACTCTGTCTTTAATGAAAATTGAAATCACATACTTTACAGCCTACCAAAAAGGAAGAGGGGAAAAAGAATCTAAGAAGTCAGGTAGAACATTTACTGCCATATATACTTTCACTAATGATGTTTTGCCTCATTTATCTGTTCTACAGTTCCAAAATGTCTAGGTATAATAGCATGCAGTATGGGCAAAGAGATTTAGCAGCACATTTTAATGGTGTCCTATGGAACAAAGAGTCCTTTTGAGTTGTGATATAAGGTCAAAAGATAAACAGTATCATGTAAAAAGTAACTCCAACAAGACTGTAATCCCAAGTGAACACAAGTGAACAGAAAATTTCATTGTGATGTGAACAATTGTAATGATATACTACTAGCAGTAGTGACTAAAAAGTTTTTTCAGACAATGGTTTATCACTAATGAATAGGAGTGCAAATCTATTTATTGCACAGAGTTATATGTGTTAGAGAGAATTAAAAATGACAGGTACACAAGCTCCTCTAAAACCCAATAGAGTAACTGATGCATAATGGTTTTATTTAAATATCAAATGAAAGTTGAGCTATTTGCTTCTACTTTTCTTTCAACTTGCCCAGTATCAATACATTCAAGTATGGTCATGGCAGTTTCATTTTCTTATTCCCATGGTCAGCTTTTCTCTAGCTAAACCTTAATTATCATTACCTTGTCCACTAAATAAAGAAGGGTCTTGATGTTGATATTTAAAATATTTTCAAATGGGCAAATAGAAGGCAAGTCTTAATACCAAAAGTTCTGAACATTTAGGCTTGTGTACTGTAAAATGTCAGAGGTATTAATAAACATTTGTTTCTTACCATTTCAAGACAGGATTGAGAAGATGCAAAACTCTGAAGCAGCCACAGAGCAGGATTCAGACAGAAAAGCAGATAAAGCAGATGTTTTGCATTCTAGAAAGCTAGCAATAAGATAAACCAATCTTTTATTTTGTAATATGTAGTCTCCACAAAAGCTAGGACAGCAAAGTTAGTGTATCAGAGTGTAAAAGCAGAACACAGCAAAGTTTAAAAAACAGAAGAACTGTAATATGAAAGAAAAGATTAAATAATCCCATAGAAAATTATTCATCACCACACATTAGTATAGAAAATACCTGCAGTAATCTATGTGAAGCAGTGTTCAGTCAAGCCATGTTTCACATAGGGTTTGAAAAATATTTCTGTTTCTAGTATATTGATTAATATAAATGACTGCATGAAATATAAATTCATATTACATTGCAGATACTTTATCCATTATCCATGAAGGTACTTATTTCAGAGCTTTTTCAGAAAATGGTACAATTCTCAGACTTATAGTTGTATAACAACATTCAATTCATTTTGAAATGTTTACTACACTGCTCTTTGGCACTTAGGTCCAATTCCTTGGAATTATTTAGAAAACTAACTGTAAATGCATGAATCATAATACAGTTTACCTGTGATGAGTACAGCCTAGGAAAGAGCCAGAACAACTGCAGGAGGTATTTATTATTGACCAATTATGGCCATGTAATTCAGAACTTCTTGGCTACTGAGTGAGAATACAAATCAGGGAAATTCCCCCTAGTTTGAAAGTCAGTTGTTTTTAAATGGCACTTCAGATCAGGTTTTTGGTATCCAAAACAGTCTGTTCAGTAGCACTGAGAGACACTGCAGTGGTACCAGTCAAAATACTTTTCCTGGGATGCCCTTTTGTTAGCACAGTGTTACAGAGATACATGCATCCTAGGCCTCTATTGTGAAAATCCTACAGCATGGGGGACTTTCACATAGACATAATCCTGGAGGATTAGGATAGGATCCAAGGACACCAGGGCAGTGATCATGACACAGCAAAGCGTGCAGCTAACTGCAGAAGCACAGGAAGAAAAGGTGTGTTTGCTTTTCTGGCAACTCAGGTTGTACACAAAGAAATGGGGCATATGGCTCTTCCAAAATGGATCCAAAATATTCAACCTTTCTAAACTTAAACTTAACCATTAGTACTTTGGTAGAAAACTAATTTCATCACTGGAAATTTTTCAGTTGATCACCAGTCAGGACATACATATACATATGTGTATATATATATATAAAATTTTGTATATATAAGCTTTTTCTTCACACAGTGTTTAAATTATTGGTGATCTCTATATAGAGATGTATTCTGAGAAAGAACAGCCAAGATAAACTCATCATCACTGGACGTATTTCAATTAGCAATTAGCAAAATGCACAGTTACTAATTTTGGCATGTAATTTGAAAATGCCTTAGAGTTGTTTTATAATTATTCATAAGACAAAGAGAATTCGGGGATTTTTAAAAGTTAGTATCTTAAGTGAGAGTAAGATAAAAAGTAAGAAAAAAATGCAAACATTTTTACAGTCACCTAACCCAAATAAGAAATAACTAAGTTCTCATAAAGCTAGAGAATGGCATGGACATTTTCTTTCAACCAGCCTCTTAGTAGAAAACAAGAACAGATTTCTATACTTTACATGTATTATGAATTATATCTATCTAATTCCTAGACTGATTTCAAAGAATCCTTAATACAAGAAAGGTACCATGATTAGTACAAACCCAATTAAAAACAAAATTCTTTGCAAACAATCTTAGGTTTCTTCAGTGACAGCTGTACTTGATACTGGTGACAGAATGATGCTAGTTTGTCAGATGTGTTTATGTCTGAACATTGATTTATTGATTTATCAACCATGTTGATTTTCAGGAACAGCAATGTGCAAAAAATGAACAGTATTTGCAACAGTAATTATCAGTAGTTCTAATCATCACTTACCCTTGATCCTTTTTCTGGAAAGCACCGACAAACAGAACAATCCTGTCCCCCACATGGATCGATATATGCATATCCTCCCTAAAAATTGAAAGGTTATGGATTTATCAATGCACAACAGACAACAATCCAACAATCACATCATCAAATATTGTCAGCTGGACATACTAGTTAATTAGATGATTTTCAAGGCAAAAGATCTCTCATCAACATAAACATGCTGGCAAGGTAGAAGCAATAAGTAAAAGCTTATTACTTGTTGTTGTAGGAGGTGGAAGACCTTAACTACAAGTTATGTTACATAACACTAAATATTACAGCCAAATATAACTTAGGAAACCAGCTGTACCTGAAATAAATTTTAACACAATCAGAACTTAATTTGCAATGTAAAATTTGTAATCCATCACTTTATTTTAGGAGATTGTTCAACTACAATGAAATGATAAAAGGCAAAAAAGGTGAAGGAGCAAGAAATTCACTCAGAGATAAAATCTTGAATTTAATTCTTGTCTATTAAACTAAGTATATGCATGGTTTAATTATGCATTGCCTACTATTAATTTGCTTATTTCTTGTATTAAAAATGTCTATTATTGTCCTTCTAATAGCATAGAAGTGACTCCTTTTTTTCATCAAAATGCAATGAGAAAAAAAATAATATTCAAGGGGAAATGAAAACACACCAAAATGTAAAGTCAGTAGATCTTCTGTGTGGTAAATGAACATGATTTCATTGTTCTTTTCTATTTCTTCAAATGTAGTAATAAACACACATCATATGCATTTATAAACTAAGTTGGAATGTCCACTAAATAACATTTTTTTCAGTAAAACTGTGTAAATTATCAAACATACTTTAAAAATAATTTTAACAAGGAGGTAAAAGATTTAAGAATAATGTAGGTAAACAAGTAATTTGTGATAAAACAACTATTTCCCCAGTGTGGGTTTTCACTATTATCAAGGTCAAGATTGTTTTGTTACTGGTTTTAATACCCAACAGAACACTATAGGCTCATACTTCAGTGTTTCAAGGAGAAAACACTGACAAATATTAGATAAGGACTGCAAAATATATAAGCTGAGTAGCAGAAAGGAAAGTCAGAACTGCAGAAATATGGAAAGGAACATTGCAGTTTTCCCACAGAACTAATGGTCATTGTGGTGCATGTGGTGCTACTTGTTTGAACTCTACCATTCTCTCACCTGCCTAAAGTAATTATTAATGTCACTTACCCCATCAATTCCTTGAGTTGAAAAAACAATCAGCAGCCACCTGATTTATAAGAAGAAAACCAAATTAAAACTACACTCACAACATCAAACCTTCACAAAAATTTAGCCTGTAGGAAGTAAGAAGTGATCAAGTGTACACATGATTAAGTCCTGTTTGGGGTTACTACACAGTAATTTTATAATGGGTGCACATCATCAAGAAGTGGCCTCCCATGCTGTAAATATTTGTGGTTTTGGATTTGTGAGACTGAGGACAGACAGATAACTGATAAGAGATAACAAGACTATGTAAAAGTTATTATAACTTCCCCTTGTAACCTATTTCCAATCCCACAACTGCAAAGGGCCAGAGAGGAACCATTCCAGACAGATTTCTCCATGGACACCATGAGGTGAAGAATGAGTAGAGACAGGAATGATCTGCATCTACCCTAAAATCAGTTAGCTGGTGCTGCCTTCTTTTGCTCTGAGGAAGAGGGCAAGAGCAAGTAGAGAGCAAAGCCACATCCAGAATAGCCAGGATTCCAGAGCAGCTGCTGGGGAAGCCCAGCTCCATGCCAACCATTGCTAGTGATGGCTTGTAAAGTTTACCCAAAAAATATATACTAAAATAAAAAAGGTAGCCCAAAATTTCTGCAGCAGTACAGAAAATAAGCATTCTTTTAAATTATTATGAATGCTAATATTATTTTTACTGAGAACTAAGGTGCTTACTCATTGTATGAAAAGATAAATTAGGTAAAACTATTGCACACAGACTGCTGTGTACTATTCTATAGGCTACAGTGAAGCTTATTTCAAAATTACTCCAACTTTGCAAAATATCTGGGCATTTCTTATTACTGTTAAATTGATAGATGAGAATATATCTCAGTGAATCTGGTTAAAAAATGTAGTGATCTGTAAAACTCACCAGGCAGCTGTGATAAGCCACTTAATCCGTTCAAATGAATCCTTTGTTAATGCCATTCCCGCTGATTGAGGATTTGTATGTGCAGCACTTTTTTTTTTTTCTTTAAATGGCAGGTTTTCTCTTTCCTTCTGTTTGTGGATGGTCTATAAACACTATTCCATACTGGTGGTGTTTTCCCCTCTGAACCTGTTTATATTAAAATATGCATCCAATGTAGACATGAATAATTACTGATAACCAAAAATAAGTTGACCATTTGTATGTGTTACACTGCACAGCTTTGTGTTGGCACTACATTATACTCTTCCTATTCAGGCCACATTTTATTTTATCAGCAATCCAATTATTTCAAGGGGACTATAATGAAACTGCAGATCAACATAAAAAGGGGTACAAGATTGCAGCCTAGTAAAGATGGTCCTCATTCTATGTTTAAAATAATTAACAAAAAGCATATTGTATCATTATTTCTTAAAAAGTTTTTATAGCCACCATTTTAGTTAAAGGCATTAAGACAAAAGATGTAATGCCCATGTAAAGTACAAACCAAATGAACTTAAAAAAAAAACTCAAGAAAGTATTTGCTATAGTTTTAAAACCAGACTGAGCAGCAGCATCTTTTGCAAACTGGGCTGGACCAGTTTGAGCACAGGAAGACCACTCTGAATGCACAATATAACATAAGCATTTCAGCTAAGAGTTCTCTTCATATGCATGGACAGAGGACAATCACTGGACACATCACCTAAAGTTTTTTAGCTTTATTTTTAAAACATTTTTTTCTACAGCTTTTGCCAGGATTTAGGAAGCTGGAAGCTCTGTGTGCAGGACTGACCAGTGGCCTCCACCATCCCACACAGTCAAATTTTGCACATACAAATTGCGTTATCCAGATTATCAGAGGCTTCTACTTTTTAGCACTCTAGTATTCCATATGTGGGAAATAATTTGGAGGAGACTGAACACTGACTAGAGTGAATGGACAGAGGTTTGCTTCCTTTGGAGAAGTCTCCTGAGAAAGCAAAGACACAGAGTTCCTGAGCAGGGAGTAAGGATGTGAAGTGCAGCAAACTCTCTGCTCTGTGAGAGCTGTTCAGACAGCAGCCATATGTTTGTTAAACACATGAGGGTACAGTTCCTGAAACATTGCTGTTATGCTCTCTAATATTTGCATAGTGTGGCATCTTTCTAACCAGAACTAATCTATAAATAATATTGACTCCTGTGTAGTATGCAGAGTATATCTAAATCCCACAGTACTAAGAGGAGACTTTGGAAGCTGCTGTGCACTGACTGATGAATAAATAGCCTAAAGGCAGCCAGTCCATGCTGCAAGATCCCTCTCTACATGTATTGTACAGTAGTCCATTCATCTGTCAAATTCTTACAGTCTTGTTGTGCCCGAGTTCCCCCTCCATAAGAAAAGAAAAAAAACAACATCCTCAACAAAAAAATAATATTCCAACAACATTCCTACCTCACTGATTTTTTACATTAGTAATATAAACAATATAAGCAAAATTGTGAGGCAATAAAATATTGCAGGGACTGGTTGCCTCAAATGGAAAAACCAAGCCAGTCCTAAAGTATTAGACTTTGCAGAAATGTGTTCCTGTTGCCCACTATCCATCTCATTATTTAATTATCCAAACAGCTTCTGAAAATTAAGAAGAATATAAAAAAGAAAATTATATTTGGTACATTTGCTTTGTATTAGCACCAAAACTTTTATTTTCAAATTAAAATCCATTTTGATCCAACCCATTGACACAGTTTGAAATAATACCTAATGCATGAGTGGAAGATTTGCAACCCTCTGCTTGTTATGTTGTCATGGCTATCTAAACTCCATCATTTTCCGAACAAGCTGAATTCTTCAGCAGCTAATACAGTAACAGAAAGAGTACAAGCTGTTGTTTAGATTGATGTGTCAAATTGATCTCATTGCTTATGTTTTTGAAACAATCACAACAGTTACCTCAATAAAATATCCCCAGGATAGCACACTTACTGCCACCAAAGGAATAGGTTGCATATGAGACCACCAAACCTCACCTCAGCCTCAGGAAACAGAAGGGGAAAAGATGGCACTATAGCATAATCTAGATGTTTACTTTCTACACAAGAATCAAGAAGCAAGACAATTTCATTCTCAGTAACTCTGCAAAAGAGCAGTCTGAGGCAGACACATAGTTACAGTTATTGAAGTAAAAAAAAAAAAAAAAAAATTAGAGCAGTCCTAATTGTATTTTCATCACATCCAAAGGAAGCAACATCATATGCAACAATACCATACAAGTTGTAAAGTCAAGGATTCAGAAGTTGTGAAATAAAAAATAGGGTGTGTGGTCAGTGGTAATGTGATTCTTTTATGCATATAATTAGGACAGTCATTTTAAGTACATGAACCTATATGCTGTTGTCCACAGGACTTTTCCAAAGGACTTCTGCCTCGTTCATATGAGGTATGTTATTGAATATGACATATTCAATACTCTTTCCATCCTTTCCAATAAGTCTTATTTTTTTCATTTACAGTGTCTGTAAAACTTTGTACTTTATACTAAATTCATACAACTTTAATGTCTCTCACAAAAATATTCCTGAAAATAGTATTATACTTTCTTTACCATAGAGAACTAAGGAAAAAAAAAAAAAAAAGTTAAAATAATTAAGGACCAGTTACTGTAGAAGAAGAAGACAAACTTTAATTAGATGCACCTTTCTATTGCTTTCTAGAATTAAGGTTGACCTCTGGTGTATATGTACTGGTTCTTTTGCTGGATTTTTGGGAAGATAGCTCTACAGGCAGCTGCAGGTAGATATTTTGGCACAACTGATGCTAAGCCTGCCTGCACAGGTGTTTGGACAGACAAGATTGTCTGAGCTTGTAGCTCTCGGATATCATGGATTACAACAGTATCAGCAACACAGCGCGCATCAAGATTCCACAGCCTTTCTGTGGATGGACGCTGTCAGTTACGGACATGGTGAGCATGCCGCCTTTCCCGGTACCGCCTCGCTCCCGCCCGGTTCCACCGTGCCCTTCTCCCCGCCGGGACCCAGGCCGACCTCGCTCCGTGCGAGCGCAGCCGTGCTCGCTCGGGCGGTGCCGGGCCGGCCCCGGCCCCGCTCCCCTGCGCGGCCCCGCGCTTCGGGCGGCCCGCCACCTGCGCCCTCACGGCGGCGCGGGCGGGGACGGAGCCAGCGGGCAAACCGGGCCACCTCCCGCTGTCCCGGGACGGGGCTGCCCCTCAGCGCGCTGCCCCTCAGCGCGCTGCCCAGCCCCGTCCCGAGGAGAGCCAGGTGCCCCCGCCCGGGGCTGCCCGTCCGCGGCGCTCACCTCAGCTCTCAGGCGGGAAAGCCCCGACACCTCGCTCACTCCATGCCCGCTGAGGACGGACGGACGGAGGAGCGGCGCTGCCAGTGCTGCCCAAGGCAGGACACCGGGGGTGGGGGTGAGGGGGAGGAGGAGAGGGGTGGCCGGGGCGGGGCCGCGACCCGGGAAGGCTGAGGCGGGTGCGGGCAGGAACCCTCAGGCCAAAACCCACGGGAGGGCGGGCGGGGGCAGAGTCGAAGCGCCCCGGGAGCCGCGCAGGCAGCGCTGAGGGGGATGGCCGGCGGGGCTGCCGCGGCCGCCTGGCGCCGGTGCTGCTGCTCGCCCTGCTCTGGCCGGGCCGCGCCGCGGAGGTGAGTGAGTGAGCGAGTGAGTGAGCGCCGGGACGGGCGGTGGCGCGGCGGCGGCGGGCCTGGGGCAGAGCGGGCTCGGCCCCGCGCTCCGCGCTGCCCTGGCCGCTGGTGGGGCAGGGAAGGTGAATGCGTGTGTTTCAAGTGATGCGCCTCGTATGCACGCCCGGGCAGGGCGAGGCGAGGTGAGGCGAGGTGAGGTGAGGTGAGGTACATCTCGCCCAGCTGCCGGGCACCGCTACCCGGACACCGGCGGGGGGATGAGGACGGAAGAGAAGGCCCTGCACCGGGCACTGCGTGCCCGCTGGCCTCAGCAGATTCCCGCCCTTCCAGCTGAGCGGACGGAGCGGGGTGGGATGGAGGCTCCGTCCCGCCAGCAGCCCGGGAAGCGGCTGCGGGACCCGGCCTGCGGACGCAGGGATGCGGCCGGCCGGGACGGAGCGGTGTGCGAGGGGATGGTCCCCGAGGCAAACACCTCCGGAGCGGCACGCACCGTCTGGAGCACCTGTGCCGCCTTCGTGACAAAATCATTTTATAGATTCTTTCAGGCTTAATGATGAGTGTCCCATCACCGTTTGGTCAATAAATTCTAGATCGTATTGTAATCTTTTCCGTGCTTTTCTCTAGTGCCTGGTTGTAACATTTGGACTGTACATTCCCATGGGAGAAGAGCAGTCAGCTGTGAGGGTACATGGGTCGGTGTAGCTCTCAACACTTCTGGCAGTTATCAAACAGAAAACTGCTGGTTTCGGTAAAATTCTGGTAAAAATCAAACACACGAAATTGGCAGTTTTAAAGTTTCTGGCAAACTTGAAACACAAGAAACTGCCAGTTTTAGTAAATTTCAAGTTGTTTCTCCTGTAATACTCAACAATGTTATTTTTTTACTTGTACGAGTATGTGTGAGTAAAGCTCCAACACCGTACATGAAAATCTTTACTGTCTCTCAAAATATTTTGAAGTTCACCTTTTGAGGAAGAAATCTGAACTTGTACTTTCCTGTTGCTAAAGCAGAGCCATATTTTGCTACAATAATCTCAAGCAGCCTAATTAGTAATAATGTTTTTTTTCTAAACTCATGTAGCTCTTACATTCCACCATTCTGGGTAGAGTGTCTGGAAACAGCATAAGTGCCTCACCCAATATGTTGGGTTTTTTTCATGGCACTCTAACTCGACTGGCAGTCTAGTTTAATCATTTAACAAAGATCTAATTGTTTTATTTGTAATGGAATTAAAATACCTCTTAGTTTTTATGTAGAACAGAGGTACCAGATCTATTTACAAAGTGTTTTCGGCAGAGTTGTTTCAGGCTCCATCTAGATCTGGATGTGGAAGATTAATAACTCAAGACCTGTCTCTCTCAGTTTGCTGATTTTTGTTCCATTCTCCTCTCCCTCTCCTGATACCTGCCATCCATTGCACTTGTTGCTCTGAAGAGGTGAATATCAACATGTGGGTTTCTGAATGGCTTTTAGCAAGCACAGGCTGTGTTCCAGGAATGTCCCCCTTCTCCCACAACACACATGTGCTTTTTCATTGCTTAATTTTGTCTAACAGCACCTGCAACTCATAGTGTCTTGATGGAAATGTACAATTCAATTAATTCCCTTAAGTGTGTCCTGTCTTTTGATACCATTTATGTACTTCTCTTATATCTTCATATTAAACACTAATCTAAAAGTGTTCCCTGAACTTTGTTGTTTCAAATGACATGTAGTTTCCATTTTTCCTAATAGGAAAAATACCTTGGTCAGTTCATTAGTACTCAATCGATACTGTGGCACTGATAGTTTTCATGATGGCATCATGTTAGTATTTGTTCAGAACAAAACAAAGTGAGCTTCTACTTGAGCAAGATTACTTGCTTGCAAGTTATCTGCATGTCATCTTACTACCACTTTTTAATTTGTTCTATAAATACTGTTGCAATGTTTGTAAGCTCACAGGATAAAATTAGGTGCACCTTGTTATGTTTTTGCCTCCATCACAACATTTCATATTTTTTATCATGTGCTGGTGGCAAAGGAGGGGACATAACAATCTTGGTAACTGTAAGACTTGGGAAGATCTGTTTTGCATCCTCTTCCTTATACTGTCTGTGACTAGATGCAAGTGTTCATATTTCACAACTAATTTCATTTTTACAAATGTTAGAATTTGTATGCAAGTACTTAAAATTAATATTCTTTCCTTCCTAATAGCAATTTTTTTTCCTAATTATATGCAACCTATATTGCTGTCACAAATAGATCTTTATACATGGCTCTGGAAGGGTAAAATTATGTTCTAGCTCAACCTATGGCTATCTCCAAGGCTGGCAAGAATGGGATGCAGGCTTAGTTTGACAAGGAGTCAAAGTGTTGGAGCCACCAAGTGTCATGGTGAGAATGTTCCTTGTCTGACAGCCTTTGGAAGCACCCAGGTTCTTTGTTGCACAAGCAGTGAAGAAGGGAAGATGTGCACCTGAATATACAAGAGAGTTCACAGAGCATGTTAGAAAAACAAGTCCTTTGTGAAGTGCCCTCTTTGATTTGATTAATGTGATCCTAGCTCTGAAGTCAAGAAGGATGTTACTCTGAGAATTGGGTCCAGCTTCTGCTGGACTGTTCTTCTCCTTATTGCCTCTACATTTATTGTAATTCAGCCATCACCTCCGTAGAGAAACAGGTCACAGCACTGCAGAGCCAGGCTTTTCCTACTGGGCCAAGAGAGGTAGCATTAGCAGAGTTTTCCTAATTTTTGTGCATCCAAATTGATAGAGTTCTGCTGGTTTGCAGCACATTGCTCTGATGGCCAAGAAATGTGTAGTCTGCATATGTGTGTGCTGCTTCATACAACTGAAAGATAAACCTTCTTGGGTGACCTAAGTAGATGCCTGTAAAAATTGAACTGACACTTAATACCTTTTCTAGAAAACCTGCAAGACAAATACACATTTAAGCAAAAGTCTATAGTTCAAGTTATTTTGCTGGCTGAATAATACCATTAAAATTGTTAGAGTAGGCAGGCAAACACTGGTTCTTTCTTCACTGCTTTGCATTTCATAGAGATAGAACCATTTTACTTACGATCTGTGCTAGAAGTCTCCTGCAATACCTAGAGCTGATTTGATGTAACAGATCTTTGAAACAAAATACTTTGCTATTAAGTGTAACTAGTATGGGATGTCCGGTCATCTGTTTTACTGTCACATTCTCACCTTACTGCCTAACAAAGTAATACTAGAAGCATATTGGCATGGTTTACAGGAGCCTAGGAGGGAGGTGAAATGTGAAGTACAAAAAGACTTTTTCCTTAACTGTTTGCAGCCCCAGTCTCTCACAGTCACACTGAAAAAGTTCAATTTTGTCACACCTAATATATTTTAGTTCCATTTTCATTATTTGTTTTAGCAATTTTATGATAGAGTACAAGTCTCACAGGTTTACAGGTTTTCCATTTGTACTGCATTTTTCCTCAAATTATTTTGGAGGAAGCTGTGGGAAGAAGTGACCTTTAATTTTTTTAAATCTGTGAAATCACAGAGCCTTTCAAAGAAGGAAAAACCAAAACATGTGCAATAAGCCTTCTCTCAACAAGCTACTGTTGCTTTCATTGCTATTTGCACCACTTAACAGAAGATGCACACCAGGAATTTTATGAATATACAAATATACAGGCCTGAGGAGACAAAAATTTTAGTGAATACCATTCCCACACTCAACAGCTGGGAAGAAATATAAAATGTGTGAGTTAATGCTAACCATACTGTGCTAGGTAAGCAAAAATTCACTAGTTAAATGGTGTGTATTCTTTGTTATTAGGTTGCTCTTTTAAGGTGATTGTTAGGAAGGAAGAGCACGGATGAATAAGCTGATTAAACACCCTTAAGAGTTTGCTACACAAAACAAAATTGTGTGGCCTGAATTGCTTAATCTTTTTTTCCTCAGAGAAAAGAAAAATATTTATTTCTGATGTCCCCATGTCCTCTTCAAGGTCAGGAGAAGAAACCAACCCTGGAGATGGAGTTTATGGCTCTGTCTTTGGAGATTTTGCCCATCTGGGTATATCAGGAACAGTTTGGTTCCATATCTGATCATCCTTATCACCTTAGTGTCTTCCACCCTAATGAGATAATTTGTATAGTAAGCTACTGGTCATTATAAACATAAGTGTCTAAATATTCTGTGGTTTAGAAGAACAAGGAAAAGCATCATTCTCTTTATGTAAAGAGAGAGAAATTCTGTATCTTCTCTTTGTAGTAATTAAATAGTAATTAAAGTAATTTACACACACACTCCTCCACAAAAAAGGAGATTTGTGAGCCTCAACATAAAGTTTTCCTAAACTGCACACAATACACTAGTTCTGCTTATATAGATACTGAATAATTGTAGGCAATGTCTACAAAATAGGCATTAGTGGCCATCACTCCAGAGCTCACAAATCATTTGAGTTCGTGAAACTCAGTGTACTTATTTTTTTCTGCATCAAAACATTTTATGTTTTGTCCTTCCCACTGACAGTGAGTTGGAGAGAAGAGAGAGGCCCAGTAGAATTAATTATGCTGTGTCTGCTTGAAGAAGAGTGTGGTTGGCACCATGGGAGTTGTATGTAGAACACACTCCCAAAGACACACTGGTGTGTTTTCCTTTATGAACACCTATGTTACAGTGGTTTCTTGGAACTTCTGTATGAACAGTGGTTTCTTGGAACCTGTACAAACAGGTTCATTTGCAGGGAAAAAAAAAAAAAAAAAAAAAATAATAATTAAGCTGTACAATAAGTATATCAACAAAAAAAAAGAAGCAAGAGATACCAGAAGTTCTCTGAAAATTTTGTTTTCATCTGGTCTTGTACTTTTTTACCTAAGGTTTGTGTTACTGCTTTTTTATTGTGCTAAGTGTGGATAATTATGAGAGAATCATATAACACTACAAAAGTATTTGTTATACAAAGTTCTTATACAAAGTTTTTATACAAAAAACTTCTTCAAAGTTTTTATACAAAAACCAACAGGCTTTTGCTGTAAAAATTAAGAGAATTTTTTTCTAAGTGGTTTCAATCTCTGAAGTGAAAAAAGGGGTTCATACACATGTTCTCTTTGGCATAATAAAAAGTTGTTTAAATGTTTGCATACAGAAGCTTCTTGCATTTCTCTCTACATGTCATTTAGCTTAGTTGGTTTGAAATACCATTATAAATATATCTTTATATTGAATGAGCTAATTCCTTCCAGAAGAACACATATCAGTTCAAAATTAAGGATTTAAAGTAAGGAAGTTCTTATCAAGTTCAGATAAAATACGCATGAACATCATATGACCATGAACTGTGTATCTGTAAGTTAAACACAAAGTCCTGCTTCTGTGAAGTGTTATGTTTTCCTATGACCACAGATGTTTAGGACTTCTCTCCTGCCCCTCACACTGAAAGCAGCACATAACCAGTAATACAAGGGCTGTGTCATCAATGGGGCATTTAAATTCAATAGTTACTCTCTGAGCAAGATTCTCATTATAGGTGTTTAATGGACCTCATTCAACAACTGCACTGCCTGCAGCAGTACAGTTGTCTCCTGATGTGTTTTACACCTAGGCTCTCTGTGTTGGGTGCTATTGACCAGGGTGTTTATCAGTTAAGTTCCAGGTGTATTTCTTTATAATGGAAAGTCTAAATTAAATAATTTTTGTCCTGTGCTAGGTATTCAACTGCTAAGCAAAATGCTGTGTATTGTGATAGCATACAGAGGGTTGTTAACAGAACTCTTCTAAGGTAGGAATGTCTGGCTGTCTACTTTGCAGTTCACAAGTCACTACACAATGTTGCAGGGTTTGGGAACTGACATGTTTTCCTTCATCTCATCATCTCCTATTTCTGCTCTATGTTGTCTATACTTATTGAAGGCTTAATAATTTGGTTTTGTTGTACTGTTCCAGCAATCACTAAAAAAACATCAAGTTCTTCGTGGTCTTTGATAATTTTAATGAATTCATGTTTGATGCTTAGAATGCATGAAAAACTTCTAGTATACAGATTCTAATTGTGAGACTGGTATTTTGTTTTGATAGCAATTTTTTGGAGTGAGGGGACCTCATTCTCCAGGACCTTGCATGCTCCATGGTGATTTGCAGTTGTGCAACATGAGGAATATGCTGCCAGGGTCACGTATCCACTAACCTTGTCTAGCTAGAATTCCTGACTGTGCTAATCTAAATAAGTGTCTTAATACAGGTGCATCAAAAGAAAAATATTTTCTTTATATAGCTTTTCTCACAGTGGGAACCTTTTTCTGTAAAGCTCTGCTCTCAGATCCTCTTGTGCAGGTTAGGATAAATTTTCAAAATTGTAACTGTATCCACGCTAGAAACTTTAGCTACCACCATAATGTTCTTCAGAAAGTGCAGCGTTTAACCTATATGCAGCATACCTACCCAAACAAAAATCTGCAGTGTAGATAAATGGCAGAGCAAAACTTACCACTTCCTGAAATTGCAATGTATTACTCCCACCTTTATTAGATGCAATAGAAAACATGTAATAGAGATGAATGAAATGGGCCTTTTACAGTTTTAAGCACCATACTAACATCAACTGTTGGAGCAGAGTTATTCTATGTGCTCAGTTGTGATTTATAGACACAGCTGGGATGTGTAAAGTGATTGCTCTGCACTGAGACAACCCAGGAAGAATTCAAAAATCTCCATGTGTCAGCAGCCCTTAAAATTTCATAATCAAGACTTAAGGGAGCTGGCTCTCTGATATGTAATTTTTAATAAGTATTGGCATTTAAGAGAAATTACAGAAAACTTGAAATTAGCTGATAAGTTATTTCCACTTAAAAAGGACCACTGTGATACCATGCATATTTTTAGGCTGCTCAGGATATCATTATTGAGCAGAAAGATGGAAAAAAATAAAAGGTGGAGTCACAGAAAAATAGATATTATTGAGTAAGTCTTGTTCCACATAGTGATAGAGTTCTAATTTAGTGGTTTTGTAAAGCAGGAGATAAAGACATAATGGCAGGATAGGTGAGATGATAATAAGTATCAAGTTTAAATAAAAAATTAGTTATGCATTTTTAAAAATAAGTTTGATCAGCTGTTAGAACAACCAGTGAAGGAAAGTGACAGCTTCATCACCCACTTGAGAGAAGACACCTGGGCTATTTTTACTGTCCACAGTAATTAATGGATATCACTTGCACTGCTTTTAATTCATTTGAAAATACCTCGTGTTGTACAGTCATCTTTCATTTATGTTAACCAGCATTTACTTTGGGTATCAGTGGAGTTCATCCATGAAATTAAAGACCAGTCAGGCCAAAAGTGCAAACTTAAGACCCACTTCAGCCACTTTGCTATATTCCTACACAATGCATTTAATTTCATCTCAGCTTGCATCCAAATGTTTTTATTGCTCATCCTGTGTGGTCTTGGTCTGAAATATACTTTAAGAATATGGTTTTTGTTTCCTGCTGCAACACATTTTGCTGCCTCTCTGTTCCGGGTGCAGAATTTTTAATACAAATATGTATTTTGAAATTATAGCTGAGCTACTCTGATCTTCTCTAGATCTGGAAAAACAAAGAAATACTCTGACAGTTCTGTCATTGTATATATAATTCCAAAAAACAGATAAATGGAGAAATACTGTATCATCTTCACTTTGGCTCTGTTTGTCTGTACTCCACCTTCCTGCCTTTAAACCATTCCCAGTAGGACTGCATTGCCCTACCAGTGTGAGTGACAGCACTCAGAGCCTGTGCTAGTGACAGAATAGGGAGGCTGGCATTGCTTGCTCTTCTCCTTACATTAAGACTTGTCACATCCTTTGGCATATTCAGGTTTGATAATGTCCCTAAATACATTCTCTGACATTCTTCATGTAACCAGTGCTACTGGCAAAGTGCTGAGAACTGTGTAAGATTCTCTCCAATTGTTACCACCACTGCAGTGGCTAAGTAGCAGTGCCATGCTCAATTTACATTAACCTTTGTATGGGTGACACCCTAGTCTGTAGTATGTTATTTCTTCTTTCTGTGTCTTTCTTTGAGGAACTATGTGAAGGAGAAGACTGGAATACTTTCTAAGCAGTTGGTTACGTTACTCTGTGAATCAGGAACAGGAAGAGGTCAGAGCCCTGTAGAATCCAATCCCGTTGGAGTGTAGGAAGGGCAATTCAGTGTTATAGATGAGGTTGCACTCACTGAACAAAACCCACTGCCTCAAGGTAAATGTGCCTCAAGGTGTACTACTGGAATTGTGTATCTGTTTCATATAACACTGTAACTGTAACTAAAAACACTTTGGAGAAGAGCTCCTCTGTAAATTACTCCAAGTTCTGTGGGGTTTTAATTTTGGTTCCTTGGTAAATTGATTTGATTTAGTATTCATATAATGATCTGGCTGTATCCTTTGACTTAGATTTTAGCTCAAAAATATTCTTCATCTAAATATTTGAAAGAAATGTAGATTATTATTATGAAAATCACAAAATCAAAAAACATGCAGTAGACCTGTGGCTTTGGTTAATACATTTACTTATGTAGATGTTACTGTGAGAATTTTGAATAAACTGTTCATAACTAATACTCAGTTTCCTTATCTTATAACCTGGCAACATCATATTGTTTTTTTTATGATCCTTTGATAAAGGAGCTGCAGGCATCTTGCAAGGATATGAAAGCATCCAGCAGTATAAGTGAGCAATGATTTTTTGGTTCAAAGCCCCTGTACAGAAGGCGTGATCTAATCTTACATAAAAAATCATATGCCAAAACATTTAGTATTATCCAGCTAACTGACTGTGTAATGTTAAATAATCTTCGGCCTTTTCAGTTTAGTTTAAAGTGATATGTGTACACAAAAAGACCTAAATAGATCTGAAAGCTTACTAATGGCAAATTAAACACATTCTAATCATTCTGACTTCTTGAAGAGCAAAGGCTCTCTTTCTTTTAATAGTTTATTAACTTAGATTAATTGTATAGTGTCATAAGTTCCTACGTGTTCATGCATTTCTCTTCACATTGGATTGTCTTTAATTATAAGATAAAAGGGTTTGTCTGTATCTGTACACATCACATCTTCTGCAGATTATACCTGTCACAGGAGAATTATTTCATTCTTTTATTTCTCCATATTTCTTCATATGTCCTGAAAACTGCGCTTTGCATACAGATGCTGGAAACAATCTGCTTCTAGTTTGCTTTTACAGGCAGAAATAAGGTGCAATTCCATGAGGGTCTATAGGATTGAAGAGAATATATTATATATTATATATTAAATATTATATATTAAATATTGTATATTATATATTATTATATATAATATATTATATACGTGATGTATATTATATATTATATATTATATATATAATATGTATTATATATATAATATATAATATATATAATATATTATATATATTATATATAATGCAATATTATAATATTATATTTCTTATTATATTTCTTATATATTCTCTTTATATATTCGTGTTATATATATTATATTCTTATTTGAAGAGAGTGCTTTGGGATGCAAGGCACTGTTGTTGAATAAGGAACAAGAAAATCAGTTTTCTTATAAGCTATCCCAAATTTGTTTGGAGATATACGTCACTTTATCCTCTTGATTTGATATTTAAAGGCTTAAAATATCTGTCATGTAAGTGGGTTGATGAATTTAGATTATCCAGTACCAGACTGATTGACCTCACCAAGGAGAAATCAGGATTATTCTTGTGTCTCTGGTGATTTAATCATATTGATTAATATAATAGTGAAGGTAGCTTAGTAAGATTGTTTCTGTTTTACATGATACCCTTGTTTTCCAAATTTCTGATGCAGTACCACTTGAATTCTAGCTGTCAGATCAGGGTGAGAGTGAGTCTTCTTTAAATATGACAAAAAATTAACTATTTAATGTTTGCAACTCTTTAGAAAGCTAGCTTGAAACATCAGGTAGCCACCTATTGATCTGTCCATAAATCAGAGGCAGACAATAATTTCTTGAGGATTTGTCTTTCATGGCAAACTGATTTTAATTTTTCTTTATTTTGGAAATAAACATTTAAGTGTCTGTTCACTGGGGGAATTCTCCCTGCAACTGTTTTTAGATTGATAGATGGCATCATCTCACCTCAGTGGTCAGGAATTGTCAAGTCCATAGAGAGCAGTAACTACTTGCATCTTTCCTCCATCATAAAAGAAACATAAAAGTTACAAATTTGAAATACTGTGAACTCTGAAACACTGAGAAACTTTAGGGGTTAGTTAATTCTGTCTGCAAGATCTCACAAATGTTCTAATTTGTCTCGAAAGACAGTACAGAGGAATAACGAGCTCTTTGCCACTATTGAGAATTGCCTCTTCACAAACATTTTTTCTAAAATTGTATTATCTCTGAAATAATTACTTACTAAAGTCACTGAGATCCTACTTGCCTCTCTCCAAACAACTCAATAAGAAAAATAATTGTATTATAAAGTTTGTATTTTTTTTTCAGAACTGTGTATGCAAAGGTAAAAGTCCCTGCTTTTGTGATAGCACAAAAGGTAGTAAGGTAAGACCAGATACATTTTCCTTTTTTAATATTAGCTTATATACTTGGAAATTGTTGATAAATTACTTCAGTTGATACAGTGAGTGAATTTAGTGTGTGATGGTATTTTGCCAACAGAGTCCACAGAGAATGATTACCTTACAAAATTCTGTTAACTTTGGGGAACTGGTTAACTAAGACTTTTCCACTAAATTCTTTTACTGCACTAGTACTGTTTACAGCACTGTATGATGTTTGGACACCAGCAGAACAACTGTCCAAAGCACCAGTTCTCTTTCACTATATAATGCAATTCTTATTTTCATATGTGTTAAAATATTGTGGCATTACATTCTATCTTGAGAGATATAAATATATATAATTATAATTTTTAAACTTTTTATTTCATTCAGAAACTATTTAAAATCTGGAAGGTTTGTGGGATTTTGAGGAGTGAGAGTTGGTGCAGGGAAAAACTAAAATATTTTGGCTTCCCAGAGACATCTCCTGGTTCCTGTCTTGTACATCAAATAGGACACTCAAACTTCTGCACAGCAGAATTTCTCACGCTTTCTTTGTATAACTTTGTATGAAGCAATAGGAAAATTGGGTCTGAGAGATTTGATAATCCCATTCTCTCTCTCCCATGTCATGCTGTGATGTAAAGGTGTTGAACTGGCAGCTCTGCACTGTAAAGCTGTGCATGCTAAATTGCTGCTGTCTGAAGGGCTGAAACACCTTCATTTAAACCAAGACTTGCATCTTCTATATTTAACTAAAAACCTGAAAATGCCCCTTTCACTCTAGCTTAGTCTCCTGTATTCTGTTTCCATACCTTCCGTTTTGTTTTCTTTACATAGTTTATTTGAATTTGATCTAAATGAAAAAGTAATTTGGTGTCTTAATCTCTGAGATTCAGAAAAGTTTAAGATACTTGTCATGTAAAGCAAGGGTTTTTTTATTCTGTCTGAATGGTTTTGTTGCATTTCATTCTCACTGTTTTCTTCCTTGGCTTTCATGAAGAGATATTGATGGTTTGGAACTGACTTTGCTGTACAGCAGAATTAAGTTTCTCAATTTGAGTTGCTAAATATAATACAGAAGTATTAATAAGGAATACATATCAGCTGCCTTCTTAAACTTTTCATGCTGTCAGCTAATGTCTATGCTCTGCAAAATCCTGAGTACAATCTTGTGCTCTGATAATTCAGCTGTAATTATGAGCATGTGGTGCCATGGGGCCGAGGCAGCCCAGAGATGGACCAGAAAAACAGGTCAGTGTGGGCAAGGGCAGTGGATCTGCCGCAGCAGCAGGAAGCCAAGAAGTACTGAAAGTAATTAATGCCTTAGAAATAAGCTATCAAAAGGAGAATTCGTGGATATTTGAAGAGTTTAATTATCTTAATGCTTACAGGGTGAAAAAGGCTTTCCTGGTGTTCCAGGTCCACCTGGTCAAAGAGGCTTTCCTGGTCCAGAAGGGCCTCCAGGGCCACAAGGACCAAAGGTAGGTATGTATGTGAGACAGAGATAGTCACACAGAGAAGCTACTGTGCTTGATGGTCAGAGTTAGCTATGGCTGTGTAGATAATTCCATTTTACAAAATCAGACCAAACCAAAACCTGTCTCAGAGCTTCCCATTTGGTAGGGATTTTGTTTGGTCACCAGCTGCAAGGATCATTTTGACTGCATCAGGGTAGGGCTGATATGACCATGGGCTTTTGTTGTCAGTTTTCCATTGGCCAGTGCTAAAGCAGCTGGACTGAACTGCCAGAGACAATGAACATGGGTCTAGACATATTTTTGCAGCATACCTTCAGTTTTTGTCTTAGTATCAATTAACATCTTGACATTTGTCGCTGAAAAGAAAGTAAACATGATACTACTGAGACAAATGCGAAAAGTAGATTTAAGAAAATTTGAAGAGAAAGATGTTTTTTAAGATAAATCTTGATCTGTTTAGGAAATACCTGGTTGCCTGCAGTGTGGAGGGAGTGGCTTCAGTGACTTGAGCTTTCTTTACTGGATGGCTAAACTGAGGCTGAATATGAATTTTTAATAACACGGTTATTTGTTTTGACCTATGATGAGATATAGATATTTTTTTCATTATGAGGGTAGGAGGGTGAACTGAACAGGTTCCCCATCCCTGGAATTCAAGGCCAACTTGGATGAGGCTTTGAGCAACCTGTTCTAGTGGAAGAGGTCCCTGCCCATGTCAGGGGCGTTTGAACTAGATCATCGTTAAGGTTCCTTCCAAATTGAACCATTCCATTCCCAGGAAGGAAAGACACCACAATTCATGCAAGCTATAGGCCAGTCATGTATTTATTTATTTATATAGCTGTTTTTGTGTGCATTATTGATATTGAAAATATTATGTGTCCTGTTGACATTTATGTGCTCTTCCTCAGTAGAAACATACTGAAAAACATTGCTTTCCATTTCTGATCTAGGGTTCTCCAGGGCTTACAGGCTTAGTTGGACCCAAAGGTATACGAGTAAGTGTTTGTATTTTAAACAAACTTACATGTATTAAATGTCATGCTAATTGCCAACTTAGTTCAATAATTTGTGAAAAAAGCAAAACACATCTGATTTCAAAGTATGATTAAAATTCATGACACTATGTAAAATATTATTTATTTTTAGAACTTTTGCCCTTTTTGGTGCACCTTACATTCAAGGTTGTTACTGTATGTGTTTACTATTTGGGTGTGCAGTGAAAAAGAGTAGAATACCACAAAGAGTTGTTTGGGTTTTTTTTCTGTGAGCAAAATGAGTGTGAGTTACCTGTGTGTAACCATTATGCTTGATTCACAGTCAGAGGAGTTAAGGAAATAATGATCTTTTAATAGAATCATACTTACATTCATCCTTATTATGACTTCAACCGAAGAAAAATCGCCTAATGAATTTTTGTTTAATATTCATAATATTATTTCTCTGGTTTAATATCATTAGGGACTCCCAGGAATACCTGGATTTTCAGGTCCTCCAGGCCTTCCTGTAAGTAAAAATTAAACTGATTTAACCATTTCTCTCTTACTTCAGACTTTAGTGCACAACTATCCCCAGCTCAATGTGCTCATTCTAGTCTCAACATCAACATTGTCTCTGTCAATTGGCCTAGAGATAAAAATCTTGGCATCAGCAATTCTTACTCATTGTAATGATTTAAGAACACATTGTAATCTGTCTTGTGAAACATTGCTCTAATATAAACTCTTTCAGTGTTTCTGTAGGGCAATATGAATGTGCAAAAACAAAGCTTGTGTCAATTTCGTGCTTCTTTTAGGGTGAACCAGGAGCTGTTGGTCCTCCTGGGCTCCCAGGTGTTCCAGGATGCAACGGCACAAAGGTACAAACCAAGCTGAGTGTTCTGGAGATTGCATTTGGCTGTGCTTGGGAATGGCCAAAATGTATTTTAAATTTCCTCTAATATACAACTTTGACTTGTTTTGATTTGTGACTTCATCAGCTAGAAAGACTTGTGTCATGGGACCAGAGAAAGGAAAAGTGCCACTTTTTGTGCAAAATAATAATACATTATTATTATTATAATTATAATACAATACTTAAATAATACATTCTAATGGCCTGTGCTAAAAGATAAGAATAATGTTTGATATTTTGACAGATACTTTTTCCATTAAATGCAATCACTTTTGGTTCAACATCTTATTTTGGTGCAATGGGTTATAAAGGATATAGTTAATCCATTTTATTTTGCCAGTGTCTAGCTTGCAATTGGCAATTAATAGTTCCTGAAAGTAATTAAGAGAAAAGGATCAATATTAAGTAACAGATTACCAGGCTTTCTTTGCTCTATGAACATTCTGAAAGAGGGAGTCAGAATAATGCCTACTACAGAAAATCATAGATTTCTAGTGAAACTGAACTAATCTGAACAAGTCTAGGATAGAAGTCAAGCTGCATAAAATAGGATGATCCTCTTCTAGCAAAATACAGTGGTCATGGACTCACAGTACATTTAGTGTTGATAGCATAAAAAACTTCCATGATCATTGGCCAAAATCAGGCCAAATAATAAACCATAACATGCATTAACAATCACTGTTACTGCTTTCAGGGTGACCAAGGATTTCCAGGTCCTCCAGGTCGAAGAGGTGCTCCAGGCCTTCCTGTAAGTGTGAAATTATCGATTGTGTGCATTCCCACCACATAAAGCCAGTCCCTGAAGGAGTGTAAAGCATCATGTTAGCTCATACTGACACCAGTTGAAATATATAGGTGTCTCCATTTTATTAGTATGAAAACTGTGTGATAAAGAGACCAAAGTTAAAAATAATGTTTTACTGTCTGCATGTTGGGCCTCAACTTCTTAGCTAATAACTGTATGAAATTCATTGACCAGAGTTAGCTCTCATGGGATAATCATAAAAATTTACCACTTACATCCCTAAAGGTGTCCAAGATGTATTTACTAGATGGCAGTTTCAGTTCATGCATAAGTATCTTTGAGAAAATAATGGCTTAATTAAGTCAATAAGAACCAGGAATTAAACCCAGAACTTCTCACTCTGGGTACACGGCTTTAATCCCAGGATTTGGGTTTTTTCTCTGTAGAAATGTGTTTCAAAGAGAAACTTTTAAATAAGTGGAAAAGGAATGCTGTGTTTTAAGTTCCAGTGGCTTCAAATCTAATAACTTCTAAACATGATCTTTATTTTACCAGCTTTGCTGATTTTATTTATTTGTTTATTAAGATCAGGCTTCAAAGCTGTTCTGCCTTCACTTGTAGAGTTGTACCTGTGAGATTGACTATTTTTTAACAATATGCCCTTTCTTCTTAAATTAAAGTCTGGTCTATTAAACAGGAACCTGGCTATGCACCTTTTTCATGAAAATAAATCACCTGAAGAGCACCAAGCTTAGACAATATTTAGAATGTGTTATTTCAGCAGTCTTTTCTGTTTCAATATGATTGCTTTTCTTCCTAGGGAGTTGTTGGTATCAAAGGAGAGAAGGTCAGTTATTTGCATCATATTGCACAAAATATTCATGTGTGTGTTTGTTGCTCTTAACATCTCTATTCATGGGAAATAGGTTTACCTTTCAGAAACCACAAAGTTTGGTGCTTCCTTTGTCCTAGTAGCATTCACCTCAACTTGCAAAATAGTCTATAATTGTTTTTCGCCTTAAACTACTGTTACTGCGTGAAATTAATTTAACACTTTCGAGCACACAAAGAACTAAGCTCCTCCCCTAAATAGTTTATGAATTCATACGGAAATCTGCAGATACACTAGAGAGTATTTTATAGCAATAAAGAGTAACAAAAATAAATTGAAGGCAAGGAGTAATGTAGGTATATCTGAGAAGAAGACTACTCCTAACAGAGAACTGGAAGGTCTGTGAAAGATATTGTTAGTTTCACCTTTTTAAAGGTAGAACTATCCATAGTAGACAGTTTCCATCATTATGTAATTCTGATGTTGCCTATTTCCCTACAAACTGCATTAGAAGATTTGTTGCACTACAGAGTTCTGCAGCATAACTTTTTGTGTTTCTTTTTGTCTAATTGTCCAGGGGTGCCCTGCAGAGGGATATAGCCAAGAGTATGGTGTAAAAGGTGATCCTGGATTACCAGGGATGCCTGGTCTCCAGGTAAGTCAAAATAACGAGCAGTGAGATAGATATGTATAAAATATACAGTAATATGTATAAACACATTCTATATAACACAAGTATGTCTTAAAATTATTTTTACACAATATAAGTGTACTATTTATTTAATATACAGTATTTTTTACAATTGTGTCACTGATTTCTAAACCAAAACCAGTCAGTTTGCAGGCCAGTCAGATTGCAGTAAAACAGTACTTCAGGTATGGAGAAAAACTGGTTACAGATCTATGAATAGACTAGACTAGACTAGACTAGACTAGACTAGAATAGAATAGAATAGAATAGAATAGAATAGAATAGGATAGAATAGAATAGAATAGAAGGGAGCTATAATGGCCATCAAGTACAACTGCTAAAATTCCCACTGAAGTTTAAGACTGAGCAGGTTAGACCAGCTCAACTTCTAGAGTACTAACAAAGGACTGGATGGTCCATATTTCAAGAATTAACATTAACAGGGGAAGGCCGGGCTGAGATTTCTTTTGACTATTGAATAAACAGCATTAAATTAAAAAGAAAATAAAAATGTTTAATTTTCCATTTCTTTGAAAATAAAGCTTTAAATTATAGGATTTAGTGCATAAAATATTTGAAGGATTGAAGGCTTATTAGAGGCATTAATAGGACCATATGGATTATGAGTCCACATTTCTCAGAGGACTTACATCGTCACTTGAGTAGTTTAGTTTTAGAACAGATGTTTTCTTGTGTTTCAAAATGTATGCCAAACAATGAAGCAATGAGGAAAAATTATAATTCTGTGGTCTCCTGAGACAGGAAAAGGAAATTCAGAAGCAGAGCTGCTCCTCTCTTTCTTGTTTAGTTCATTGAATTTAGTGTTGTGTTTTGCTCATAATCTTGCTAGGAGATTTATTCCTGTTTCTCTTTTAATATGCAGGGTGCCCAGGGTGCTCAAGGATATCCTGGGGAACTTGGACCACAGGGCTCTCCAGGACCTTTAGTATGAATTTATGTCTCGCTTGTTACTTTGACCTTTGATTTTCCCTAAACCCTATGGAGTTACATAGATAGAAGTATTTGACTCTCCCAAACTTACTTGAGGTCTAGACACATGTGTATGTAAAGACTGTGTTTTCCTGCACACATCTGATTTTTTTTCAGTTGCTTTTGATTATATTTTTATGCATGATAATTTCTATATTTTCAGAAACATTCCTCGTCCATGTAAGCATAAATTTTAATTTTCAAAAAATTATCCATTAATTCACTTAAAATACCGATATGCATAACATTGAGAGATGCATGTGTTTGCAACTAGACTGTGTAAACAATCTGTCACCCACTGGCAATGACTTGCAGTTGTAAAGGTGGAGGAAAGAGTAAAAATGTGATATAAGTTCTGTGAAATTTGACTACTTCAAAATATCTATATCAGAGAAAAAGATTTTAAGTTTTTTAGCTGAGGATTTTTTTTTCCTTTTTGTAGGGCATGCCTGGGAAACCAGGACCTCCTGGACCTAAGGTAGTCTCAGATTGGTAATAAAAATGAAAACTTCTGTTATATGTAACATGAATTAACCCATATTTAATTGTTTATAAGATAAAAAAGTACATTTGGGGATTTTTTTTTTAGGGTCTTATGGGACTGAAAGTAATAGGAGCCAAAGGAAGAAAGGTAATTTCATAAGAATCTTTAAACATTTTTAAAGTTTTGTTTCTGTTTTCTGCATTTTTTGATTTTCTAAGGTGAAATGTTTGGGGAAGTACTGTAAGATGCAAATTTTCAGTAGGTATGTAAGAGTCTTTTATTGAAAAATGGAAACATGGCAGTACTCTCTAAGGTCAAAATGTTTTCACATAAGAGCCAATGATATAAACATCTAGACAGAAGATTAGACACTGAAGAGAAGGAAGTAATTAGTATTTACTAGCACATAGCATTAAGTTACTGTACATACTTTGTGCTCCTAAATGCTTATCTAAGCATAAGTGGTAAATATGTAGCATTTGTAGTCTCATAGCTTCTGTCCAATGTATTTTCAGCACCAGCCTTTGTGATGCTAGCAAAACCCCCAGATTTTGAATAAAAATTAGATAATTTGTCTTTCATGTATTTACTTTGTATTCCATGTAATTGATATTAAACTAGGAATTGTTACAAATGCCCACATTGTTTCCCTGCACCAAGCCTGCAGTTGCAGGACTAGTGCAGTTCATCTGAATATCCTTGCAAGATAACACAATTATGCTAACTGACATGCACAGATTCAGCTGTGATTGGTTTTAACATTTTAGTCACTACCAGGAGTGTGCTAGGAGTTCCCTGGAAAAAAAGAATGCCTATAGACCTCATTATTCATTGGCAGTATTTCAGGTGACCATGGAACATCTTGCCTCCTAATGGAAGAGTGACCCATTCTTTGCTGTTGTGCTGCAAATTGATGCAAAAGCATTCAAGTGGCTTAAATTGTGGATATTGTTTTGTTGATCTCCACAGGAAAGATCACACTGAGGACTTCCCCTGTTCTAAAAGATTCTTAATAAAAAAGTGCACTTCACTACTTATGTTGTCAGTGAAGGACACATGAAAGCTTGTTTTGTCTGTTAGCACCATGATTCTGTGATCTCCCTGGAATACCCAGACTGCAGTTTGGAGTATGTCACCAAAGACAGTTCATGTAATTTACTGACATATTTAAATGGAGATAAATATTGTAATCAAGAAGATATTTTTGCTTGATTTAAAATAGTAACAAATAAATAGGATTAAAAATTCAAATTGTATCTAGAAACTTTAACAGAAACCAGCATATTCCTTTTTATATTAATCAGCTAGGGGAAGGTTAAATCTTCCATATGTCTTTTTTAAAGGAATTTAAATAGCAAGCAAAGGGAAGTGTTAACTGAATTAATGGCTGAGTGTAATGACAGAAGAATTTTCATGATATCAAAACTATAGCAGTAGTAATTTGAAATAACAAAAACACACTGCTTGTAATTTGCTCTATTTTTCTTTTTTCTTTCAAGGGTGACACTGGGTTAACTGGACCCCCTGGGCCCCCAGGAACTGTTATTGTGACATTAAGTGGAACAGACAACATGACGGTAGTAAAATTGTTAAACATGTTCAGATAATCTGTCTGACTAGGTTTTACTTTGAGAGGATGCTCTAATAACATTTTCTTTTACGTATCCTAATATTTTTCAGGCTTGTTTAATTATATTCTGAGCTCTCTTAGAGTGTAGAGCCAGCTCAGCTGAGGCTGTGTGCTCACATGCACATCTGCACCATGCCAGTACAATGCTTCTTGCTTACCAGTACCACATCTGCTGGGAATCCCTGAGGAATGGAGAGTAAATCACTTCTGCTTCACCAAATCCACATGGCTGTTCTGAATGGCTATCAAAGCCACAGCTGAGTTGACCTCTGGGCTTGGCACTGAAAATGTCAGACTCTGAGCTACCAGAGTTTCACAAAAGCTTACAACATGTTTGTGTACATTTTGTAGTTTGTTTTCTCATTATTTTTACTGAAACATGAGTAATCGTGGAAAATGTTGGAAAGACAATAAATATGGAAGGAAATAGTCTGATTCCACTTTAAGTATTGCTTTTTGAATTAAAATTCTTGCATTGTATCCTTATATAGAAATTAAACAGCAGTAATTGATAGAATTTTAAATATTCACATCCTAACAGGACGAGTCTTCTGTGTTCTTGATAACGTTTTTGTTATGGAATCTGCATGTAATCTATGGAGTCATCCAAAGTCCCTCTCCACTATGTGCTGAAGTACAAGGGTATTATGCATCAAGACTGAATTGAGGAGGGAAGAGAAAAATTGCAGAAGCAAGGTTCAGCTTTAGGCTCTCCCTGTTTAGATCAAACACAGAGCACCTGGAGCACTTTACAGTCACAGCTGTGGTGGTTTATCATGAGATAATGGCAATTTTTCAGAAACACTGGGCATTATGGTTTAAAAACTTCACAAAACTCTTACATAAATAGTTGGTGCATCAGTCTGACCAGGTAAGAGTTAGCCCATAACATTTGGGTTTACAATGATCCTAGGACGTGGCCCAGTGATGCTACCCTGTAGCACAATCTATTCTTGTACCCACAGAGACAAGGATGCTATAGGTAGCCACTGCAATCATGTTTTGAAAGCAACTCTAGCTCCAGTGAAGCAACTAAGGTTTATTTGGGTTTTTTGCTTGTTTCTTTTTGCTATTTGTGGGGATATTTCCTGCAGTCTCTTTGCACACAATCATAGGTAGTTTGTTTTGACCTAGCTTTATCCTGAAATGTGCAGAAACAGTTTCTTTTTCAAACATCACAGACTTAGGTGAGACCACTGATTGAAATTTCTCTTTCTTAATCATTTGAGTAAAACAATTTCTGCTCAAAGAATCTTGCTAGTGACAGAAGGATTTCCTATTTGTAGAACCAGACTGAAATGGTAAGAATAGAAAAATCCAAGACACCACAGTAGGCTCTTCTTTTCTGTGTAATAGGACTTAAAAGGAGAAAAAGGAGAAAAAGGATCAAGAGGACCTCCAGGGCCAATGGGGTTTACAGTAAGTGACCAGAAGTAATTCCCTTAAATCCAGGTGCTCAGGCAGCATCACCTAATAAATACTACTCTTTACATACCAGTATTTACACTAATTATTTCAACCTTTAATGACAAGAATAGAACTAATGAATAGAATAAAATACCTATTAATAGCATTCCAACTGTACTTTATTTAAAGATAAAAAATTATAAAATATATATTTAACTTAAAAAATGTGAGTTTCAAAACAGAATCCTCAGTGTGGTTTTGTTCCAGGGGCCGGTTGGTGACTCTCTAAGTGAAAAGGGTGACCAAGGAGAACCAGGAGCACAGGTGTGTACAAACAGCTGAATACATATGTGTTAGTCCTTTCTGAAAAGCAGTTTTCAACTAGTGTTGCTGTGCAGTTTTTGTCTCACTGCTACTCAGAGCAAATTTGCTTAGATTCAAAAGCTCTTTCCTGCAGTAAACTAGACAAGAGCTGGAAGTCAAGTGACTGTACTTATATGACTGAAGGTCAGTTGATTGTGAGTACACTTCTATTTTTTTTTGCTATAAAGGTTCTCCTGTTGAAACTTAATAAAAAAGTGCTCTGCTAGACAGGTACTGGCTTTATAGTGCAAGGGTATTTGTAGAAGAGAAAACAGTGGGTTTACTTAAGGCAGCAGACTAAATTGGTATGTTCAACCAGCAGCTGTGTGAAGACATGAAGAAAGTTGCCTAAGAGTTACTCTGTTAAGAGCATAGTATATGAAAAAAATTATTTGAAAAATATTCATATTAGAATACAATTTACCTGATTATTTTTTTGGAAGATAATTAATGGAAAACTTTCATTCAAATGCCTTTCAAACTTTCAGATAAAAACTAATCAATGACAGATGCAAGGTCTTAATAACTAAAACTACTAATTCATAACAATTTAATGATATATATAATCAGGGGAGAACCCTAAAATAGTCAAAAAATCAAAATGCTTTGTGACATTTTCTAAATACAAATTTTGAATACATTATGAAAGCAATACTAAGAAGAATGATTTTCAAATTAAGTATTTCATTCAGTCCAAATATATACATTTTTGAAACTTTTCTCATACTTCTTGTGATTGCAATACATTTTCTTCCACAAGAAAAAATAGCAAGACAAGACTCTGGTACTACCTGAGGATTGTTCTTTCTTGTATGGTGCTGTAATGATGATGTTAGAGATTTTTTTTTATTATTTATACATAATGAAAATTTCAATTTGCGTTACTAGTGTAAAGTTCTAGAAGTTCTTGCTATCTAATGTGTGTTATTAATCGTCCATCTTCTGTGTTTCTTCCACATTGTCTTCTGTTAGCAAAAGCCTTGTCCTGTCATGCAGTATGTTTTAGAACTCTTCTTAATTGACTCCTCCTTGTGGTGGAACTGGTAGAGCACCCTTGCTTTTTTATGTATTGATCTTGAAGAATGCTAAGGAAGTATTGTTAAGACATTGACTGACAATTTTTTTTTTTTTTTTTTTTGCCATTGAAATTACATCAGTGAGCACAAAATATCAAATTACTGTGAATTTTACATTCTAGGAAAAAAATACTATTTTGTGCAAGTGAGTTTTGAGCCTGTGGGGACATCATTCTCCTTCTTATCTTTTAAGTTCTGCCCTCTTTTCACTGTTTTTTCTGATGCTTACATCCTAATTCATGTTATGGTCTTTTCAAAATTATTTTAAATTTCATTAATTTATTCTGTGGGAAAATAATCTAAAATTTTCTTTATTCCCTGTTGTTCTGAGTTCATAATCTCCCCCCGCCCCCCTTTTATTTTTCACTGCCTTCTTCCTGTGGGTTTTAATAAACCAGGCTTTCCTCATTTCTGCCTTCGAGGTGGCAAGCAAGGTATCCATATGATCATGTTTTCATTTCATTCTGTTTCTCTCCCCATTTCTGCCCTTGGTCTCCTTATTTTGTTGTTATGAATTGCTCAAATAATTGTTTCTTGTTGCCACACAACAGGAACCCAGCAGATGCTGCCAAATGGGCTATGGAAAGCAGCAAATACCTCTGGCATGCTGCCTCCTTCTGTTTTCACTTTTCCATCTACTGCCCTGTTTCAGATACCTTTAAAGTGCACTCCCTATTCCTTTTCATTAAGTAATTTCTCCTCAAGTTGTCCCATACAGGAAACGGGGCTCAGAGGGTTTTCCTTCAGTGTCCTTCCAAGCTCACGATGAGAATACAGCTTGCTGCTGGATTGTTTTATCATTTGTCTTGTTTCTGCAAGAACCTGATTTTTCACCAAGCTTTCTGCACTTTGCTGGCACTTTGTATAGCTGGAGTCTGGCACTCCAATAATCCTCCACAGGGGGAGGAATGTCAATGGAATATCTTACTACCTGTTTTGTAAACTTTTATGAACTGTAGTTATGATTCAAGAATACTTTAAAATAACCTTAATGGCTTTATACAATTTACACAGTTTACAGTTATGTACACAGCATCGAGTTGCTATGCTCTTTGAGTGCAATATCCTCACTTGAAATTTTTTATTTTATTTTTCATTTTTCCTTTGTAGGGGAAGCCTGGAAAAGAAGGTGCCCCAGGTCCACCTGGTTTACCGGTAATGAAGGAAGCCTTCAAAATGTTTTCTAAGTGATAGGCATCTGTTTATGATAGTTCTATCTTCCAGTCACAGCTTTTCTCTCATTGTGGAATGTGTTTCAAAATGTTGATTTGCATACACTGAAACATTTCCTTCATGTGGCTGGCCTTGGAAAATACCATATCCTCACAGATTTATGTGCAGGAGACAGAGGCTGAGTTCGTATATGTCATTGTTTCTATGTCAAATAAAAATGCCTGTTGCTTGTTGCTGACTCTCTAATGAGTTTGAGACACACTCCAAGTTAAGCAAAATTAATTCTGCTGAGTTTTTTGTAGTTAGTCACATTGAAATTTTTGCAAAAGAGTAATACATTCCCTTTAATATAAATCAAGAAGAGAAATGAATAGTTTGTAATCACTAGGATCAAAGACGTTATTTTATGAAGAAAAGTTATTGTCAGGGTCATGGCTGTCTTAGCCTGGAACAAGATGACTGAGTGAGTTCTGGGGGAGGTAGTTGAATAGGAGAGTCTTGTATTGTGTTCAGTTTCTCCCCTTCAGAAATAGTTTGCAGAGGGAGAACAGATCAGAGACTCCTACACTTGTGTCATGCAGAGCAGCTTCCCCTTGGGAGTGTTGGAGTGTGCTGTAATAAATGCAGGTTTGGATGGGACACCTGCAGCTTTTCCTACAAACACGGAACTGTACCTCAAATCATGTCTTTCACTGCCGTTTCTTCTCCTGGGCAAGTTGCATTCACTTTGCCATCAGCATGAAAGATTAAAGCTTTACATTTTAGATCTTACTGTTGTCAGTGCTAAAAGATTAATCCTTATAACATTGTGTCCTGTCACCTGCAGGGACAGAAGGGTGAACAGGGCAAGCCAGGACTGGCTGGAAGGCAAGGAGCTAAGGTATTGTCCAATGGTTTTGTTATTGCTTTTGAGGATGAGGATAAGGTATGTTTGGGAGTTATTATGTAATTTTCTTCATCACTGTGTATATATGTTTCACTTGCCCTAAGAGATGACAAGTAAGGGTATCATGGAATAGGGAATAGATCAGCTGAAACAAACCATGTGTTTGAACTGGTGTCCATCTATGTCTCTGATGAGTTCCTGTAGGTTTTGGTATATGCAGCCAAATAGTTGTGTAAGGAACAGAGACAGGGTGATGAAGGACTGGTCATGAACAGTTGCTTTTCTTTAGTGTTTTGAGCAGTGTACTGAGGTAACAGTGGGTAAATGTCATCCGATATATTGTTTCTAATAAAAAAACCTATCTCTGTTTTCTGATGAAGGGGATGAAAGGAAACCCTGGTCCACCTGGAGCTTGTGGTCGAGTAAGTGTAGATTACCTTCATATATAATTTTTCTAAACCGTTAGAACAAGAATAATCCAAGTTGTTTGCATGAGGCAATAATGGATGTCCTGTGATGTTCTAATCAAGCATGGCTTTCACAAAGTACTGGTATTGCTGGGATTCTCACGCAGATGAGATCTTCCTTCATATGGAATTACATACAGTATTTGTGCCTGGTTAGACCTCACCTGGATCCAGCAATTATGGCAGGAAATTGGACTGGCAAAAAACAGTTACAAAAATTCACAGGAGTTAATATTTAAACCAGTTTATAATCACTTGCAGAACAGGGGACCTTAATTTTAAAATCCTAAAAACACTTTTTAAAGAAAGCAAGAGTTGGTATGAGTACTATTTCCTTGTCTGGTCATGCTGTCTCCCTAGTGGGTTTCCTAAAGGCCCCATGTGCACCTAATGGAAACCTGCCTAAATTGTTTAGAAGAAATAGCTTTGTAAAAAGCTGAAGTGTTTGTGATATTGACAGAGTGCTAAAAAAACACTGCTGCTAATAACAATTATGATATAATTTCTGGTTGCTTGTAATTAGTAAGATTTTGTGGTGTCAGCATATCAAAATTATGAATGAGATCAAAACATTGCTTTAATCATGTGTTCAGTGTGAGGTACTGTGCTTCTTTCTTAATTCTTGCAACTCTTTCTTTTTTTACCACTCTTCTCTTGAGACTGAGTATTATGATTATGTGGTTGGTGAAAAAGGGGATGAAGGACCCCCCGGACCTCCAGGACCAAAAGGTCAACGTGGCATGCCTGGTGAGTAGGACATCAAAACTACAATCCTGTAGCAAGAGCACTCCACTCAAAGGGTTTATTGCAGACTACATTTTGAGCAACCTTCTTATGCCTTTACAAGAATATTTCCTAAGCTCACATCTAATTGCTGACTTGAAATGTATCCTGAGACTTTGATTTATAGCATTATTTACCCTTAAAAATTATTTCTGGTATGCAACAGTTACATGATTGGTAGATGCCCACTCAAGCAAAACCAAGTTCTTATTTTAACTTTTAAGCTTAAAGTGCAAAAGATCAAAGTTTGTATTCAATGCTATTGAATAGTGACTTCATAAAGTGGTTTAACTCAAGTCTTTAATATCTTGCTTTTGCAGGGCCACAGGGTCCTCCTGGAGCTGCTGGTAGACCAGGTATATGCAATAATAAAATACGTTGTTCTTCCTGTCTGTTACACTGAATCAGCTCTGTCAAATATTAATTTCAGATTACTTTAAAATATCTCTAAGCACTAAAAACCCAGGAGCTTTGATGGGTCAAGTACTTAGGTTAAAGATAATTTTTAAATGTCTGTAGATTCTCACTTTGATTAATATATTTCAAGATAAAAAAGATTAGTGGGATGAGCTTGATGTGTTTGTCTGTCATTTATCCTATTGAGTACTTACTTAGCTTTGAAATACCATTGCTTCTTTAACTCTGTTTTTGTATATTTTCCCTTTGGTTAGGTGTGTCAAGACCTGGTCTGAGAGGTCCCCCAGGATTTCCTGGGCCAAAAGGAACAAAAGGAGAGAGAGGACAAACTGGCTTACATATTGTAGGCCCTCCAGGACTGCCTGGTATTACTGGCAGGCCTGGTTCTGTTGGATTACCAGGTCCTCCAGGAGAACCAGGTACTTCTAGTTGTAGGTGTTTTGGATTTTTCCAGGTAGCTTTCTCTTTTAAATGTATTGTTTAATATCTCAAGTTGGAAGGGACCCATAAGGATCAGAATACTATTTCTAGCTCATCCCTTCAACTTTTTTCTCCCTTAGCAAGTAAAGAATTGTCTGAATAATCTGTGATGTAATGATGCCATGCTCATTTCATTAACAGGTAGAGTAACATTTGGAACTGGCCTACCAGGACTTCCTGGAGAGCCAGGGTATACAGGACCTCCAGGACCTCCAGGAGATACCGGCATGAGAGGTCAGTTTCTGATAACTATCACTCAGAAGTAGATGGTACAATCCAGTAATCTTCACAGATCCTCATTTGAGTTTTTAAAAATTTAATTTACCTTTTAAATCATTTGCTGACCTCAGAGTTTTAAGAACATTTGTTAGGGATAGTGGGATGTCTTCCCCCCCTTACATGAGCTAAAAGAGTGGTGATGTGCCAGCGCTGCACACCAGCTGTACAGAACTGTGGCAGGGTGTAGATCTTCACTGGAACAAACAGTTACTACAGATTGGTAGGGCTTTGTTCTCTCTGTTTTTATGTTCTTGCTGACAGTTCGTCTCTGAAAGAAGCTGCACTTCCACCCACAGGAGCTGCTTAATCTCTTT
Organism: Muscicapa striata striata; assembly: GCA_030060385.1. Taxonomy (NCBI): domain Eukaryota; kingdom Metazoa; phylum Chordata; class Aves; order Passeriformes; family Muscicapidae; genus Muscicapa; species Muscicapa striata. Next base: position 2,074,740 of record JAREIS010000094.1, on the reverse strand, counting down.
GCCCTTTGCTTGTCATTAGAATGACCCTGAGTGTTACAGAGCTCTGTTACTTGGAAGCATATGTCCCTTACTTCTTGTGAGAGAATCTCGCTTATCAGTAAAGTGACTGTATCCAAATTGTTTGTTGAAACTTGACTTGAAAAAAACAAGACATTTAAACCAAATGTTTTTGTCCTTTCAATTAATTGCAGTCAGTTCTGATGGGCTTTCTGACCACAGGTAATTTAATAGTGTGTTAGAGGTGATCTTCCAACAAAATTAAGGCCATGATTCTACTACTGGGCAAAAAGTGTTAGCTATAACAAACTAAGCACATTAGTCAAGCTTGAGAATGACTTGCTGTGAAGCAACTAATGATTTATTTTCATTCTAGGTGATGATGCTGGTGTGTGTACTGATTGTAGCTACATTCCGGGAATGCCTGGTCTTCCTGGTTCTCCTGGGCCTCGTGGTCAGGATGGCATGCCTGGTAAACTGTCTTGTTCCTATCAGGATAGTAGGAGTGCAAATGATTTTGCTTTTAGCATGAGAATCGTGTGTGGGCATGTCTGCAGCCTGCAGTCCTTGAACTAGCCCTGAGGTGGTGGTGAGTCTGAAAGCCTGGTGCAGCTCCCTCTGCTGATATGAGCACAAGCCCTAAAAGGTGGGAACTCGGAGTGCTGATAAGCTTTAGGTGCAGCCTGAGGCCAGCTCAGTCTCTGATGAGTAATCAATGTAACAACAGAAACATTGAATACTGGGTGCAGTTATTGCAGCTTGTCAAAATCCATGTCCTTGTTTTAATTTTTCTTTACAAAATATACTGTTTCTTTTGCAGGTAGAGAAGGAACAACAGGTCCAAAAGGTTCTCCAGGTTCTCCAGGAGCACCAGGGTTTCCAGGGGCTCAAGTAAGACTGGTTTTTCAGATCCCACAAGATTTAAAAAAAAGATGAAACTTGAAAACAGATGTCATACATCTAGCACTGAAATTCTTTTGATAACTCTATTCTAGGGACCTCAAGGTTTTAGAGGAGAGCAAGGACGTAAAGGATCAAAAGGTGAGCCAGGATATGTACATCCAGAAGGGCCAAAAGGTGAGCAAGGTGATCCAGGAACCAGGGGAGACAAAGGAAGAAGAGGTTCAAGTGGATTTGTGGGAAGACCTGGCTCTAAAGGATCCAAGGGTTCTAAAGGTGAAGAGGTGGGTATGCACTTTTTGCAATTAATATGAAAGTCATGGAAACCTAAGTCAGTATTTCATCTTGTACAACAATCTGCTTAATCTATGCAGATATTTCAGCTGATATCCCCTACCTGATTTGAGGGTACTGTATTCAACTGTAACAACCAATATGCATGAAAGGGAAGGAAATATACTGATGTAATACCAGAGAGAGATGAGGCCACTGTAGGTACACATTGCTGAAAAACCTCAGCGGTCTAGTGAGGTGTTGATTTGGATATTGATACTGGAGCATTTTGTTTGATTTCTATGATGGATAAGATCTTTTTTTAAAATATTTTCCTGACTACTTATAATGCTTAATAATTGAAATGCTTCCTGTTCAGTCTTTATGGGTCAATCTTCAGTGAGAACTGACCATAAAACTAGAATTATTAGGGTAGAGCTCAACAGAAACAAAAACTAACAATTATTTTTGTGTTATATTGGCTGAAACTGTTAGCGTGACTCAGATATAACTGTCTCTAAACCTGACTCCACTGCATTTAAGGACAGTCAGAGCTGAGGTGGGTTTGGGGTTTTTTTGCCAAATGTGTTTTAAAACAGAAGAAAAGTATACAGTGCAGCAACACTGTGACTGGAAAAAATCAGGCAATTGTATTTATTTGTAGTATTTCCCTCTTAATAGCCCTCTCTTTGTAACCATTAATATTCAAATTTATATTAATTTAATCACAAGTAAATCAGAGGAAAATTTTTTCTTAAATTATCAGTTAGTCTGATGCTAAAATAATACAAGAATATAGCCAGAGAAATGTGCATTTTGTTAAGAAAGCTGGTGTGGAAAGCAAGTAATGCTTGGTATACACATGTAATCATCAGGGATTGGCTGGATCAAAAGGGGATAGAGGACTACCTGGATTGCCTGGTAGATTTGGATTTCCTGGAGAAATGGGCCTTCCGGGACTGCCAGGTTATGGACCACAAGGAGTAAGAGGTTTTAAAGGCTCTAAAGGAATACGTGGACCACCTGGATTACCTGGAGAAGCTGGTTTGTAACTTCCCTATTTTACTGTGTTTTACCTGTGTTAAGGAGTACTTGATTAAAATTGCAGAGAGAGATTGAAATCAAAGACATAATTTATGAAACATGGGAAACCTCTCCTTGCCATTGGAGTTCCACAGCGTTTTCCCAACTTTGGTCCCCCAAAGATAGTAGCAAAAGTCTTAGGGTGATAAGATAATTGAGGTTGGGAGGGACTCTGTACAGTCTGAATTTCATCTCAGCACAGGCACAGCTATGAGACCAGACCAAATTACTCAAGGCATTATCCTGCTGGTCCTTGAAAATCTCCAAGGACAAAGACAGCACATTATCTCTGGGCAATGTGTCCCAGTGCTTGACTGTCCTCACTGTGGACACAAAAAGTATTCAAATATGCATCCAGTCATCATCATTTGTGTAAAATGAATCAGCAGGGTAAAATGTAAAGGGCATAATAATTTTTGACTGCTGGAAACATACCAGTGTAGGTCTTTACAGGCAAGCATAATCTGGAAGAACTCAGCTGAATGGCAGATGTAGTCAAGGTTGCTTAAAGATAATGCCCATTGAGTTTTTGTGACATGGAGTTGCAGATCTGAGCATTTTGCAGTTGCATCATTTTCCTGGTGACTTTCTGCTTCCTTTTCTGGGTCTCCACTAGACTGCAGGAGGGGTGAGAGGAAGACTGCATGTGTCAATAAAATTATTTTGCTTAATGAAGCCAGGATGTGAAGGCTTTTCAAAGCCTATTGGAGTTTCAGAAATATGGAAACTATAGAAGACTACATTTTTAGCCAAGTAGATTGTTCACTAATATTTTTAAATGCTTGAGATTACGTATTGCCAACCTATATACCCTCTTATATTTTATAATGTATTTGCTGAAGGTCTGAAAGGAGAGACCAGTAGGGCAAGTCCATTACCTGCATTGCCTGGACCTCAGGGACCACATGGCTTACCTGGACCCCCAGGAGTGCCTGGTGAGTACAGCACTAAATCAGTGAAACAGTTAAAATCAGAGATTGGTTAATTGTAAGGCATCTTTGCTTAGGTTTTGTGGAACAATAGTCCTGAAAACTGTCCTGAACAGCACAGGACAGTTTTTGTTTCAAGCCTTACTCCTATAAAGTGTGTTTGGAACCTCTCAAGAAGTGGAAGATTCATGTCTGCATGTGGCTGTTTCTAGGTGTCTGGAATTTGGCCAGATTGCATAAAAACTTAACTCACAGGCTCATACATGCTTTGGTACTGTGAATGCAATTAGCATTTTAACTGCGAAAACCTGCAGTGGAGAAATAGTGTCTACATTCTAATACAATCTACAGTTGTGTCCTTATTAATAATGATAAATTATAACACACATAATCTTACAAGTTGATGTTCTGTGGTAAGACAATTCACAGTTTACTTATTTTCTTTGTACAGGTAGGGTTGGAGCAAGAGGTCAGCCAGGTGATCCAGGACATTCAGGACCAACAGGTGACACAGGTTTTCCAGGGCTTGGGTTTCCTGGAAACCCAGGTCCAAAAGGTAAAATACCCTTTTTGATCTTCTCACAAAAAAAAAAAAAAAAAAGATTTAAATACACCTTAAAATAATTAGCAAGTTAAAAATATAAATCAGTAAACAGACAGATAAGTGTTTTTTATCAGTCTTGTAATTTACCGCCTTAGTCTTAGGAATTGCAAGTTTGAAATATTTTGAGGTATTTCAGAGTATCAAATGTCAAAGCTGACAGTAGGGAAATACTTTAAAAGATATTTATGTTCTCTGGAATATTGCTCCAAGAGGTGCAGATATTTCATCTGAGTGGGGCACTTAATTCAGATGGATTCTCTTTACCTGGATATGTGTTACAGAGACAAAGCTGTATGAGTGTCTACTTTCTTTTCAATCAATTTTGGTTATGTTCAGCGCAATACCTGCTCTATTGTGCAGGTAATAGAAAGCATTTTCAATACTATAAATTTGGCCATTCCTCATGCAAAGTTATAACTCCCTTTGAACACTGGAAGTGCTAGGCAATTCTCAAAATCTTGTAAGGACAGGAATTAACAGAAAAAGCTCAGATACTAAAATTTGTACCAAGCTGCTTGTTAAAGGGAACAGTAGGGAACTGACATCAGAATGAGTTCACTTAAAAAAAAGAAGAGTGACTTGCTTTAAATACGTTCGTAACAAATAGTGTTATGAATAATGTTGACTAATAGTGTTAGTCAATTTTTGAGACAATATGTAAGCAACAAGATGCTGTGTGTCACATCAACTCTGAAATCAAGATCAGAATCAGAATGACTAGGTTGGAGAAGACCTTTAAAATCGTTGAGTCCAACCCAAGCCCTAACACCTCAACTAGCCCATGGCACTGAGTGCCACATCCAGTCTTTTCTTAAACACATCCAGGGATGGTGACTCCACCATCTCCCCAGGCAGACCATTCCAGTACTTCATTATTCTTTCTGTAAAAAACTTTTTCCTGATATCCAACCTATATCTCCCTTGGCACAGCTGAAGACTGTGTCCTCTGGTTCTGTCAGTGCTGCCTGGAGAAAGAGACCAACCCCCACCTGACTACAGCCACCTTTCAGGGAGTTGTAGAGAGTGATGAAGTCACCCCTGAGTCTCCTTTTCTCCAGGCTAAACAACCCCAGCTCCCTCAGCCATTCCTCACAGTGTTTGTGTTCCAAGCCCCTCACCAGCCCTGTTCCTCCTCTGGATGTGCTCAAGTGTCTCAATGTCCTTCCTAAACTGAGGGGCCCAGAACTGGACACAGCACTCAAGGTGTGGCCTCACCAATGCTCCCTTCAGCTCATGTAAGCTCCATTAGTGTCAGAGGTTCATGACCACACACATGCAAATACCCTTTTGTAAAATAAACCATCTGCACTGCCATGTAATTCCTTTTGCAGGAGACAAAGGACTTGCAGGGGGCAGAGGGCCACCAGGTTGTGAAGGAAAGACTGGAGATCCAGGCCGAGCTGGAAACCTAGGACAACCAGGACAAAAGGTTTGGTTAGAAATACAGCACAGAGTTTTCCATAGGTCCCATTCATTAAATTTTATACTGAGCAAATAAATAAAGAACTGTAAGGAATACAGGAATTCCTTGTTTCTTGACTAGTTATGCACAAACTATGAAATTAAATTATTTCTATAAAAAGGGGCTCAAGCAAAAATTTTAGATCCAAATACAAGATTTCAGAATTCCAAGTGTTTGGAATGTTTTCCTACTTCAGCTGTCAGACCACAAGGAGAATATTGCTTTGCTTACAGCAAAAAAATTTAGGCCACAGCTGGTGAAAAGATGCCTGTTCAGAAATCCAATTAAGCATATATTTGATGGAGGTCATTGACAAGTAAGTGTGTATTTCATTTAAGCAACTGCTCTGTTGAATTCAAGCATGGAGAAAGCAGGTTGGAGGTAATGCTGCAGCCACTCCTACTGATTAACAGAAGCTAATCTACTGATTTCTTAACTACTCTGTAATTAGGACTCCATTTTGAACAAAATATTAACACCTAAATGATTTGAAAATGTGGCATTTCTTTTTGTCTATATGTGCCCATATGTGATTCTTTTGTGCGTTTTTTGATGTGATGAAGGAAGGGGGTTGAGGTTGTAATTTTTTTTTTTCAAACTATTTAATCTGTATTTGATGCCACAGAACATCTGGATGTGAAGTGGCCTCTGTGGTGCAAGTATATCATTAGTGACTGGTACAAGCTCAGGTCTACCGACCTGCTTTATGAACATATTGATTTGCTGGTACTCAAAACAGCCAGCAGTCCAGTCAGCTAAAAATACCTACCAGTTCAAACTTTCCAATCAGGGGATACACTTGGGGCACTTGTGATAAAACCAGTCTTCATGGAAGACAATGTTCAGAAGAATGATTTTTCAAAACCCTACCACCTGACTGATATTCTGAGACATATCTGAGGTCATTTAAATTACCTTCATCATTTAAATAAATAATTTGATTTAAAAATATGACTATGATATTAAAAAAAAGGGAAAAGTTATATTTGCACAAACTTCACCCCCACTTTCAGATAGAAATCCAAAGCTTTTCACAGCTATAAAAGGCATGCCAATGCATTAAAGACCAAATGGAGGGAAGTGTTCTTGCATTGCTCAGTAGCAACTTCTTAGGGTTAGGGGGCAAAGTTTAAAAGCTGTCTAGATTAATTCCTCAGCTGGCCAATAAGGAACATCCAGTGATCTGCTGAAGTGAAGCCATTAGAAATTAGTGTGAAAGATCCAAAGGGAATAAAGGAGAATTACCCTAATAAATGAGGTCATTATGCCCACAGTGGAGAAAGTATTTTGGCAGATTTAGAAAGCAGAGAGGTTTACTTTTCTCTCTGTGTTGCAGGGTGAGCCAGGCATGGTTATTCCTGGAGAGCCAGGAAGAGTGGGTTCACCAGGAGGTCATGGCAGTCCTGGCTTAAAAGGTGAAGGTGGACTTCCAGGACTCCCAGGCCTACCAGGGCATCCTGGGCATGATGGTGATGAGGGCCTAAGAGGTAATGTTGCCAGAGAAGCAAGTTATTTTAAGCAAAACCAAGTCAAACAATGTTTACTCAAAGCCTAGAACTTAATTTGGCTTTGAATCCACTCTCATGTATTCTAGGAGATCGTGGTGCACCTGGAGTTCCTGGAGACCCAGGTTTTCCAGGGAGACCTGCTGAATGTCTTATTGGCCTGCCAGGTTTGCCAGGTGGCCAGGGAGCTACAGGCCCACCAGGTAGGACTTTCTGACTCAAAAATGCCATTTGGCTGGGTGAGTGTGGGTTTTGTTGCTGCCTTCCAATGGACTGAGGGAGCTGAAATTGTTACTGGATATTGGTTATAGAACAGTATGCAAGAAAACATGAGTCCATTTAAAAGATGCTCTTTTTGTAGATTGGAGGAAGCACAGACACTGATGAAGATGGATTAAGATTCAGATTCCACCAGGCAGTATAAAGAGTAATCACAAACTGACTCAAATTCCACTGGAAAAAGGATATTTCAGTCATATCTCTCATGTGGGACTGAACTTAGATTCTGTGGTGCAATGGGATTGATAAAGAAATAAAAGAAAGGAAGAGCTCAGCTAGGTAGGAGGACAATTTAGGGTCCCAGAAGTACCTGCCTGTACTGCATATGATTTTCTTTTTTAAAAAAACACAATCAGGTGTGCAGCACATTCCTTCTGTATATGATCTCAAAAGGATTAAAAAAAAAAAAAAGTTTAAGAATGAATGCAAAATTGGTGGAGTTTTCAGGTTTGGATTTTTCTTTCTTTTTTTTTTTTTTTTTGGAAAAGAACAGATCTCTCTTCTCTCACTTTTTTTTCTTCTTTTCAAAAAACCCAACCCACAGCCCTCGTAAGATTTTCTGCATGTGTCTGTTGCCTTACAGATCCCATGTTTAGCCTCAAACAGGCAGAGTTCAAGAAGAGTTTCATGCTTATGATGTAAAGATAGAGGTGAAGGTTTGTTTTTCAGACAGATCTACCATACTACACTGTCCTGCACTTTTCTTAGGAGGAAGAGGTTTACAAGGTTCAAAAGGAAACCTAGGTCCTCCTGGTTTGAGTATCCCGGGAATCTATGGAAGGCCTGGGGAACCTGGACTAATAGGTCTGCAGGGAAATATGGGATTACCTGGTCCCAAGGGACAGTCTGGAAGACCAGGAATCTCTGGTTTGCCAGGTAAGGATTCCCCAAGTATTTGTTTTGATGTAGCAATTAGGTGAGTCTTTGCAGAAAGGTGTTTAGCAAAAGAATCTGCAAAAAGGTCATGTTTTTCCAGATTGAAGATGCTAAAATATTTTTCCCTCAACAGTGTTAGTTTATCTTTGATATTTTATGGAAAATGAATAAATAATTCTTCCTTAAATGATGAGCATATCTTGAAACTCTCTTGACAGTGTAGAATTTTCTGTAATAGTCTGAGAATGGCATTTTATGTGGATTTTTATACAGTAATGTCCTTGCAGTAGGATGTGAAATAGGTAATATTCAAAGCAACTCTTCCAGCACAATGGAAGTTCAAATGTTTAGTTCTTACTCAGCATCCCTTTTCAAACAAAGAGTTTGTAATACTATCTTCTTTTTCTTAAAGTTTCAGATCTAGAGTCTGACAGAGTTGAGTCAGATCAAGCTCTGTCACTAACCAGAGCTAACTTTAAGTAAGCTAAGTGGTCCCTACAGGGTTGATTTGTTTGGGTTTTGTCTTCCAGAAATATGTTCAAATTTGAATTTAAAAAAAAACCAGTCATGCAATGCTTCTTATTTCTAACAAAAATTTTTCCTTAATATCAAATCATTACACTGTGGGAAGGAGGTGGAACATATCTCTTTATATTGAGAATCTGTAAAGCTTTTGATAAACATGTTGCACTTGACTCAGTTATGCGAACATAGACTTCTGATGGCATTTGAGGGAGTTGTTATTCCCAGCTGGTCTTTACTCCTGAGCCAGAAATGAATGTCGTTCCCATACATCTCATGACTGATATCTCATCCCTGTGTGGGTATCTCAGATACATTATCCTTAGTGTTAGCTATTTCATTCATTGGTAGGAGGTGTTGCAGCTACTAATTTAGGTAATCTGGGGATTCTAAGTCATGACCCTGTGGTTAAAGATGGGAAAACTGGCTTGGACAGTTACAGAAATGGAGAAAAAATAAAATAAGCAATTAAACAGTGACATGGCAGGCATAAGTGTAGTTTTCTGAGGTAATGTTCTGTTTAACTGATCAAGTACTGACTAATATGTTCCTTCTGCTTCAATTCCACAGGTGCAAGGGGAGATCCAGGTGCAATGGGACTGTTAGGAATTCCTGGACCCCCCGGCATGGTTGGAAGACCAGGCAGTCCAGGAATCAGAGGCAAGTGACCACTGTATCTGCCTTCATTTTTACTTAGAATACAAGAATTTCAATGCTCAAGTTAGTCTTGTGATCCACTCTTGTGTGTATTATCCCTCCTGAGTATAGATGTTTTACTGGAATTTCTTTGAGTCTTGGTAAATCTTTCTTCTCTGCATATGTGCAGTCTGCAGACTGAATGACATCATCATATTTTTCAGCAGTTTTGGCTTGTCACCTTTTCATTTTAATTTTTTTTTTAAGTGGCTGGTGATTTGCTGAATAAAGAGCAGAGAGCCTTTTTGCTGGGTCTTTTTTTTTCCCATCCTATGTGGATACCATTATTATATTTATTTAACAGATACAAAATTATGTTTATTCACTATAAGAAATAATTTCCATCTCTTGCCATAATCTGTACTTGTATGTGTTTTATTGATGATTGGAGCAGTTAAGAAGCTAGTTTAAGCTGTTAATTTGGAATGTATATTTACATATGTAAATTAAAATTGCTCTTGAAAATTGGCATTATCTTGTTTCTGGTATCTGGTTTTATTGGCATTTCTGGTTTTTTTATTTTATCATCTAGTCAGGTCTCTTTAGAAAATTTCACTCCATTTTCTTGCAGGTTCTCCTGGCTTCCCAGGAATAAAGGGAAGAAAAGGGTTTCTTGGAGAAAAAGGCGAACCAGGTGATAAAGGTTTTCCTGGACCATCTGAGACCTTGGTTGGTATTGGGGACAAAGGAGAGCGAGGTTTAAAAGGTACACATTCATTGTTCTGTCATTAAAACTAGTCAGGGTTGTCATCTGTTTTTCAGTTCCATTCAGTGGACTCTAAAATATGGAATAAACTGACTGTACAGCTGAGAGTACTCATGTGGTTTTGAAATAATTATTGCTCAACACTAGAACTGCCTTCTTATTTATGGGATAGTTGGATATTACATTGATATTCAGTTCAATTTCAACACGTTGCAATTCCTTTAAAAAGCTCTTATTTTAATGCTAAATAATATATCAGTAGTACCAGGAGGTTTCTATACATATATAAATTCAAGTTTTTACACATTTAGAATCCTGTGCACACAGAAATGGCTACACTGACCAACCAGATGCTGGATTGTAAAGACATTAAATCTGCTCAGAAATACTTGACTTCCAGAAGAACTCCTTTGTTTGCAATATTAATATGGCTCTCTATGTGAGCTGTACATGCTTAACTAATACTATCTGGCTTTTTGTATCCATGTTTTCCTATGGAAGCTTTCAGGAACTTCCTATTGTCTGCATATGAAAGTACAGAAGGTGTTAGAGTGGGGCTTGTGTTTTGCTTATGTGTGTTCAGAGTGAAAATCCTTTGCCCTACTTGTGTTTCATTAGCTCCAAGAGTTATAGAATTTTAACCTTTGTACAAAACTTCTATTCTAAGATGTTGTTTTGTAATATTTTTTAAATGAAACTTTATTTTAGGAGCTCAAGGCCGAATGGGCGTAAGGGGAGAAAAAGGAGATGTTGGTGTGCAAGGTCCCCCAGGTGTTGATGGGTCTGAAGGAATACCTGGTCTACCAGGTATGGAATATATATTGAAAAACACTGTGCAATGTGGACAGGGAGATACTGCTGCTCCAGTGCACACCAGTCCAGGTGCAGCACTACATTCTCTCTATTAACTCTCAAACTTTCCTGAGAATTCTGAAACAGCAATTTCAAAAGCTACTGTTTGAAAGTCATAGCAGCTGTCACCAAATGATTCTTTGTTTTCTTTCAAATATAGACCATTGTTTGGGATGAAAAATAGAAAATAATATTAAATCCTGAATAACAATAAGATCTAAAAGCTGATTAAACCAATGAATAAAAATTAATACTTCTAGAAAGTAAAAAGAAGTTTGAATTTACAATATTATTTAAAAATTAATTCTAAAATATTACAATTTTGCACAAAAAATATTTTAGGATTTTTTTCATTTCAGATGAATTGTATTTCCCTTTTCAAAACCTACATATTTGATCTGTATTTCAAAAGTTAGCAGATTTCCAATGAAAAGCAGGTGTAAAAATGTCAGGCATTGGCACACTGGAATTTAGAAAGACTGTTCAGAGAACATTTTAGATGCATCTGGATCTTTTAGTCATTAAACTAAGTGCTAATTAAGCTAAGTTAATCTCCAGGTAAGTGAGTGGGGGGAAAATTGCTTAGGTCACACTTAGGAACTTTTTGTTATGTACTAGTCATGAGAAATCCATAATGAGTAAGTAATAATATGATGGTTCCATGCACAGAAACTAAACTGAACTGCAGCTCAAGCAATGAGAGTCCAGTGCATAAATACAAATTCATAGTCTTAATCAAATTCAGCTAAAATATATTGCAGTGGCTGCCCCAAGTGCTGTAGCCACAAACCCTAATATTGATACATAAGGTATTTGTTATTTCCTTAATTTTCTGAAATCAAGAATGATAATTTTATCTGTGTCTGGGGCAAAAGGCTCCATGTTGATTATCTATGAAATAGTAATGCACCAAATGAAGGTGTATGGTAGAGGATTTTGTATCCATGACAGCTCTAACATCCAGCCAGTGTCTAAAGCAAAAATGAAGATGACATTTATTTCTTCATCTTGCAGGAGCCAAAGGATTTATGGGTCTTCCAGGAACTCCTGGAGGACAAGGATTCCCAGGTGCACTCGGAGACCAAGGGGACATGGGAATTCCAGGTCATTTTCTCTCAAGACATATTACAAATTCGTAGAGCTTTATAGAAGCATTTGCATAGGTCTGAGCTGTTACTGTCAGCACAGCACACAATACTTAGACTGGGATTTATTCTTTAGTATCCATAGACTTACCTTCATTCCAGCATTTGCTTGACTTGCAGAATACAAGTCTAAATTCTTTATTTTATATATTGCTACATGTAAGAACCTTTTTTTAGAAATAAAATCACAGTTTAAATTACTTTAATGAAGAATTAATATCTCTATATATAAGCAATAGCTCACAAAACATGAGGTGTGAAATGCAATTATGATCCTTTTAAGAATGGTATCAGTATTGGTATTTTTCCAGGTCCAAAAGGCCAGAAAGGATCTCCAGGCTTTCCAGGACCATCAGGTGACCCTGGTCCACCAGGCTATGGTGGCTTTCCAGGTGACAAAGGAGATCCTGGGTACCCATCTGCTGGGCCTCCAGGAGAACCTGGTCCAAAGGTATAAAGGCAGTGGAAAATTTTTCTTGTTAGTCAGAGGCTTTGACTGTAGAAACAGAGCAACAACATACAAGCAAGAGCTGCAGAGTTTGCAGAAATAGATGTTTTGTTAGTGGTACAAAATATAAAAATTCCATTGTTATTACTCAGGAAAAATTTTTTATTTCATTGTATTTCACTTCTTTTGTGGAAGAATTTCTTGTTTATAAAGATGAAATATCTTGAAGTAACTTGCTTTCTGTTAAAGCTCCTAATTCATTAAGAACAAGAATGTTAAAAAGTACATCAAAACCTCATCTTAGCAAATGCAAAAGTTTTGTAATCTAAACTTGTACTGTTTGATTTTGATAATCTGGTAATATCCTTGCACAAGGTTTTTTTTTTTTTTTTTTAGTAATGTGTATTATATTCAGTATATGTCATGTTTGGTCATATATATATAGATTGCTAAGAACAAAGCAGTATTTTTAAGTTAGATCAATTGGATAGCTTAACTCCACATGCTCTAGTTATTGAATAACTGGAAGTCTTTTTACCTATGAGATCATCTGAAATGCATGGCTGAGGTTGTAAATTCCAGTATAAATCCTGTAATCTTTCTAAATGGTTTGTTTATTTTCAGTATCAGCTGTGTAGCCCCAATGAGATTACTGTCAAAAAAGTTAGTAGGAATTCAAAGAAAAAAAATTGCATTGCAGTATTTTGTATAGCTGCATATTACCTAAGGAATGGATGTTTGGATCAAAAGAAGAGCTGGTAGAATAAAATTGAAGGGAAATCTGTGCCAGTGAAAAATATCTAAAAACAACCTGGCTTGTAAAGGCTAAAAATAGATCTTAGTTATGTCTAAAAGATCACTGGTATTATGAGAAGACCTCGTATTTAGTCTGCTTTGGTTTTTGTCTGAAAATCTTAATGAAACATGATTACATGTACTTAATCTTTAAAACTGCTTGTGATTTTTCTGTTCTTCACTGTGATTCTTTACCTGCGTATGTGCTACTGTTCCTCAGGGAGATCCAGGTCCCCCAGGAGTTCTTGGCAGCAAAGGAGAAAAGGGCTCCGAGGGTCATCCAGGACTTACAGGAGTACCAGGACCACGTGGGATCAGAGGGGAAACTGGAGGTGCAGGAATCCCAGGTATGGGATACATTTGGAGGGATGGTGAGCTAGTGACATGCTTGTAGAAGAAGATAATTCCTCCAACTGCACAGAGTGCTGGGGGTGGCACACTAATTCATATTGACTGCTGTAAACATCAACAGCTCCTTTGCGGTCAGGGCAGCCAGGACAGCTTGTGTCACCTGGAGAACTTTTGCAGCTGGCCAAAGCAGAAACAACAGCAAAGCTCTTAAACTGAGTCTGGATCTAGGGGTGATGGCAATTCCCCTCTGCCACACTCTTTCTTCTTACAGGGAAGTGTGGACCCCCTGGAGATATTGGTGATAAAGCACGCCAGGGCCGCCCAGGACAGCCGGGAGTCCCAGGCCCTCCTGGTATGGTATATAGCATCTCTCCTACATCACTGCCCTGCATCTGGGACTTCATTTCAGTTTGAGGCTTTCTTTACCTCCATTGAACAGCCCCTTTTCAATGTTATCAGTTCAGCTGAGACAAAAAGTTTTAATTTTGTTTCACTACTGGAAAGCTTTTTGCCCTTTTTTATTTACAAGTTCATATCCAAGGATCTCAAGATGTGATATCCACAGATTTATAAGAAAAGCTTAGGTTCTTTAGGTTCTACCTCCTTACAATAATAAACTAAAATTTCAGTAGATGAAGAGAAGAAAATGAACTGGAGTAGAAAGAGACAGAGTTGTTGTTTTCTGCTAAAGCAATAGAGATAAAACAGAATTTAAAGTATAACTCAGGGGCAGTGTGTATATGCATTGAAGGCTTTATTATGTGTGTGAAAATAGTGGGAGTGTTAAATCCACCAAAGTCCAGTGAGCTCAATACAAGCTATATGCTGTTCTATACCTACACAGCTACCCCTATCTTTGAAGTAGCTGAGCTAATTAAATTTTAATAAAAGAGAATAAAATCTTCTCACTGCAAAATTACAGAAGTAAAAATTATGTTGTGGTCCACTGTAATTCACAGGTGCCGCTGGAGTCCCTGGGAGACATGGACTCATTGGTGAAAGGGGTACTCAAGGTCAGGATGGTATGCCTGGTCCCCCAGGAATAAAGGGAGAACCAGGTAACATCAGGGAAATATTTTCATTCTACATTACAATTTTTTTTTTTTTTTGTAATTATAGTGACAAGGATTATTGGGGAAGGATTACTAAGGAGCTTCTATGGAGCCAAAGCTAAGTTTATAAGTAGAAGGTTATATATGTTTTTCTATGTAATTTTTGTACATGCTGTCAACAATCAAAGTGCTTTATAAATGTGTTGTAATGTCACCTACAAATGTTCATGTCTGCAAGAGTCAAAGTACTGCTGTTAATAGTTCTTATGGGTTTAATCTCAAAGAGATTAAAAAAACCAAAATCCTTTCAAAGGAGTCTTCTCTCCTACATGAATATAAAATAAAAGGAGTCACAGTGTTTCCCTGCATGAAAAGTGAAAGCTTCCATGACCTTGGGTTGTGAAACATTTCATTTAAAAGTCATTCCTCATGTTTTCACTGTTCAGATAGATTTAGTCCTTTACTGAATTCTGACAGAATTTTCATACTAACTTTGCATGTTAGTATCAAGAGGATACTGAGAGGGCATCCATAGTATTTAGAAAGTTTTTTCAAGTTAGCTTTGAAGTAATCACTGTTAACTGTAGGTATTTACATATATTTTTCTATTTTTCCTAGTAACTAAATTAAATGCAGTTTTTTTTCTGTTTTTTTCTCTGAAAAGAAAAAAGCTTCTTTTTGTAGAATGTACCTCAAATAAGATTGACCAATAAGAGTTCCTCCTATAAATAAAAACTTAAAAATTTGCGGTTTTGTATAGAAGAAATTGAAATAATACATTTTTAATTTATGAACAGCTAAACTCTACCTTTTGATTCAGTGATTTCTGAAAAAATGTATGAAATATTAGGAAACTGTGATGTTTTCTAAAAATATTTTGGACTTTGAGTGTAATGTGACCTCATATTTTACAGGACCACCAGGGAGAGGGATCCCTGGTGTTCGAGGTATTCCTGGACGTAGAGGTGAGTTGTCTTTTCAAAAAACAGCAGCTTAATTTTTAAATGCCAGAACCATCATCAAGTCCCCTCCTGCTTTCAGGTGCTTGAAATGGCACTTAAGAGGGTCAGAGGAAATCAAGAGTGATTCTGTGCTTTTGATCAATGGTTTGGTCCTATATATTAAATGTCAAGAGTTGTTGCTTGCAAAGTTTAAATTGTTGTAAAAGGGAAATAAAGAATCTGATTTCTGTGTTCTTGTGGAGGTGACATACACATTCTAGAGCTTTTGAAATTTTATTCTGATATATAATTTGATTAACAGAGTATGCTTTTATGTAAACACGATCTTTCTGAATAATAAGCATACTTTGAGAAAGATGCAGTGGTTGCACTTTGTTCTTCTTCTGTTTTATTTTTACAAACAGAAGAGACTCTTCCCATTTTTTAGGTTTGACGTATTTCTAGTGCTGATAGAAATCCATTGATTTGCTTTACTTTAAAAAAAGTAAAATTAAAGCACTCTAAGATCGACTTCAGAACAATATCCTTTTGGAATAGTCTCTTATTTTGTTGCATTCATATTGATGCTTCCAGCTGGGATTTAGTTTAAAGGATTTGTTAGTTCTGATGAAAAAAATAAGCATTTCTTCAACTTATTCTTCAATAAATATTCCCTTCTCTGATCTGTTTATCCTCCCTTCAAGTTTATTCCTTGGGTGAGCAATTTGTGGAGTGGGTTTTTTTTATTTGTGGGGGTTTTTTTAAATTTAAAAAAGTGGTGTGTATTTTGGTGTGAGTCCTGTTTTCTCACAACTAGTTTGCTTTAGGGTAGCAAGGTGGCTTTGGGGACTTCTCAGTACTAAAAACAAGGGCTGAATTCCACCTTTGCCATATAGGAAATGCATATTCAGAGTTGTCATATCACCTCACTGTCTTGACAGCCTTCTCCACATGTAATATTCACATTTTGCAGGAATCAAAGGAGACATGGGACTGCCTGGTTTTCCTGGGCCTCCAGGTGTGAAAGGTCATCAGGGAGATCAAGGACCCGTTGGACCTCCTGGCTTAGTGGGGTTACCTGGATTTCAAGGTGCTACAGGCATGGCAATCACTGGCCAGAAGGGGAACAGAGGTATTCCTGGTGCACATGGAAGACCAGGTGTGTTGTTGAAACTTCTTATTTGTCTGAAAGGATATACTGGTAATTGAAAATAGAAGTCAGCCTATCCAGAATTCAAGGTTGAAAGGGGTATTTCCCCAAGAGAGTTTCTTGATTAAACAGGTCCCTTTAGCAATTAATGCAATATTACCATTGCAAACAACATGATCTATGCAGTGGCATTTAAATTAAAATTACTCTATGCTTTCGAGTCCACCTGATTGCATTATCTTGCTTTCCTCCCATGTGATTGGTAGGGCAGCTGAGATCCAGCTTTAACACAGTGAGATGCACGAGTGGCACTTAGGGACATGGTTTAGTGAGGACATGGCAGTGTTAGATTGTTTACACTTGGACTCAATGATCCTAAAGGTATTTTCCAATGTAAATGATTCTGTGACTCTAGACTTAACTACAACTGGAGGATATTCAAAAACATGTAGTGTTAAAGAGTACTGTAAGTTTTGATCTTAGATTAAATTAGCAAGCTAGGAAAAACTTGTTGGTTTTTTTAAAAAGTGTGTCAATTTTCTTGGAAATCACTGAGGTGATAAACATTAGTGTCATTATTGAGCCACTGAATGTTACACTGTGTTGTGTGTAATCTATGTGAAAAGCTGTTGGCAGAAGTCTTCACTTACTCTGATGTTTCTGCATAGGTGCTCCTGGTTTTCCAGGCCTTCCTGGTCTTTCCACTCTCAGCGTGAAAGGAAGCAAAGGTGTCCGAGGGGCAGATGGAATACCAGGGCCAAGGGGCCCAGCTGGTGACATCGGCCCTCCTGGTCCCAAAGTCAGTGAAAGGAATATTGCTTCTTCCTGCATTGATAGTCTGCTCTTATCATGAAAATAATACCCATTAAAATACCCTCCAAAATCTCAAAACAAACAACAAACTACAAACCCAAACAAACATCCAAAAACACATTATAATAGAGGAAATACCAAAATATATATGAGAAGCAGGTTTTATGGACTTAAGAGAATCAATAAGAATTGGGCTTTTTAATTCCTGGTATGTCATTTCTTTGGCTGTTCTGTATTATAGGATATTATGAACAATAATATGACTATTTCTAACATGCTTAAAAGTGAAGCAATAGTTCTAGTTGCAGCATATTCTGTGAACATAATGCTTTGAATATTCTGAACAAAAATGTATTTCATTGTGTGAAGATGCTGAAGATCCTGTTCATTACTGATGTCATGTTTTGCAGGGCATAGAAGGTCGATCAGGCTATCCTGGTGCTAGAGGGCACCCTGGATTTCTTGGATTCCCAGGTGTAAAAGGTATTCATATATTTATTATGTACACTCCTGTGTGCCAAATACAGTCATTTATATGTTGAGTTATAATAGTTTTTGTGTATGAGGGGCTCTAGAGACATGAGGTTTTGCCATGAAAATCAGGGTGTAAGTCACGACTAAATGAAAGCATTCACTAAGAGAGTTGTCACTGAGGTACATGCTCTGGTGGGTCCAAACTTACATTCGGGTGAGGAAGGGCTGATACATCAACAACCTCGTTTTCAGGCAAATTCAAAATGAGTTTGTCCTTAGTGAGTGATGAGCTGTAAGAACTTTGGCACTGAGTCTGCCAATTGCAAATATCCCAACACTGCTAAAAAATGTGACTTTTTGACAATCTTTTAGCTAAAGAACTCAGTAGCATTTAATCATAATTACAGCACTGGGTCCTCTATTTGCTGTAAGAATAGTTCCAATTATAATCTAATTTACAGTTTATCAGCAGATGAACTGTTAAATGTATCGGGTTTATTAATTTCATATTCCTGAGGGTAAATTCAATCAGTAGCTGGCTAAAAATCCTTTTGATTTAGACAATTTTCTATTGATTTAAATATGATGTAGGCCTGTATTACTCCAGTATTCTCATTTTTCAATTGCATGATTTAAAGTCACACGGAATTGTTATTACCTGTTTAACCTACCTGTCAGTGATCCATGCTAACTATTGTGCATTTTAAATTTTTTCTAATTGGCAAAGTCACCACACAGACAGTAATCTTAGTTTCTTAAACAACAAACTCATTTCACATGTCAAGTTTCCCAACATGGTATTAAAAATACCTTTAAATTAATTTTTTATGTTTCAAGCAGAACTGTGGAGCATAATCTGAATGTAACCTCATATTGTGCACAGCGAAAAGAAGCACTTACCAAATTCCTCATCAAAAACTCTACAACTTTCTTAAAGCCTTCAGCATAACTGACAGTAGGGTTAAAGGGAGCTGAACTCCACTTGAAGGCTGCAAATCCAGTAACAAAAACATGTAAGATAGATAGGACACAGTCTAAAGATAAATTTAAACTAGGTCTATGGATCAACCTTCATATAGACAGGCATGACAGTATCATTTTTTTAATTAAATGCACTTGGACCTCTAAATTACACAGTTGCAGCAGAGGTGAAGAAACCCACTTCCACACTTCAAATGAGTCTATAGGCTTTACCTGTGTGTTACCCTTTGGGAATTTTGCATGGACTATGCAAGACTCTTCGATAAGCCTCTGAAACTTTGACAGTTGTTTTGGCATTTTAAACCAGACAGATGTATCTTCAATCTCCTCTTTTAGGAGAAAAGGGTAATCAAGGACCCCCAGGACCACAAGGTGCAGAAGGGCCAAGGGGACCAAAAGGCCAGCATGGTAACCAACCCTTCCCCTTCCAATACCAGCTGATTTAGGTTGATTTATTTGATTTGTTTTGTAGTTTGTTTGCTTTCTCGTAATGTAAAGCAATAGATCATTATATTTTTGCTGCTAGGCCCACCTGGAGTCTCTGGAAAAACATTCTCTATCCCAGGAAGCAAGGGTCCTCCAGGACTGCCAGGAATCCCAGGAACACCAGGTGATCAAGGAGTTCAAGGGATTCCTGGACTACAAGGTGATTTATGTTTTTACCTCTATGCATGTCTGTGTGTGCTGCTTTGCAGAACATTTTGGTTTGGTGGAAAAACTGCATAGAAAATTGACATGTCTTTAGAAAGACCTCACCATATTTAAAAATAGCTCTTTGTACCTTGTTAACACCCTAATATTTATAACCTGTCCCATTCCATCTTCCCTCCACCCTTGCAGTGAGTCAGTGAGTACATCCCTCAATATAAGCCTAAGGAATACAGTGGATGAAAACATTCCCCATTTTCATACAACCAGAACCATGCTCAGGATGTTTGTCATTTGTGGGGAGGAGGGAATTACCACCTGTATTACAAGTATTTGAGATGTGCTCCAGTGTTATTGTGTCTATCCTAGTCTGGGGGTGGGAAGGGAAGGAAAGGACAGGCTGGCTTCTTCTCATTGGCACCAGAAGTGAAGTCTGCCACATCTGTGAGGAATGGGGAAGGAAGGAGAAGGCAGGGTGATGTGGATATGCAGTGGGTATCTGGCCACTCTTCCCAGTACCATAGCTTTGCACCCCAGGCAGGGATCTCTTTGGGAGGGCAGGCCTGCTTAAGTCATTTTTCTGCAGTATACTCAATATTTCCTTGAAATCTTCCTGATAGGAAAGATGATGACACTTAACATCATAGACAGTCTGAAAACTTAGTAAGTTCATGCTTTTATTCTAACACAGATAGATTTATGTGGGGATTTAAACTTTATTCTTTACCAGTTACTAAAATCTATAATAACTACTGCCATATGCCTCTGGGTTTTTTTTCTTGATTGTAACTTAGGACCTAAAGGAGTAAAAGGTCTACCAGGGCGTTTTGGTCATCCAGGTCATCCAGGATTGCCTGGTCCAAAAGGAGACAGGGGATTTCCAGGACAAAGAGGTACAGGAAAGCAGAATCTGTTTGACTGGTGCTACTGAATTTACAGATAAATTGTACTGCTGATTTCTGTAAATACTTCCTTTTACATGTATTGAGATTCTGTAATTTGCAGAACATTTACCGTAGCTTTAGGGACACATGTAAGCACATTCTTAGCTTTTAACACATGCATGTTCACAACTGAAATAATAATTTACAGAAATATGCCTTGACTGCTTCTCTGTTATTCATCACTTTTATTTAGTTACTTGAAATCTCTAGGTACCAGGGTGCCTTTTTATTACATCAAAATAGAACCACAGTTTTTATTTAGACATCACTAAATGTTTTATACTTTAAGGGTTTTTTTGTAAAATTGCTGTGGTTCTTTAAAATACCTCACTATTCAGTGAAGCTATGCAGTGTAAAGCTGCCTGAGCTAGGTCTGAAGGAATTCGTACATCTGTAACAAATACTATCAGTTTTTAAGTTGTATGTTGTCATTGGTAATCTTTTGTTAGTTTTCAAGCAGTTTCACTAATTTAAAAGAAAAGAAAATTCAAACAAAATTATATTACTTGCAGACATCTTTATTTCTTACCAACAGGACAACCTGGATTGATTGGCTTTCCAGGTCTGCAGGGGTTACCTGGATCACCAGGTACTATCGTTGCTGGGCCAACAAGAAAAGGATTTATCTTTACCCGGCATAGTCAGACAACAAAGATTCCTTCATGCCCACAAGGCACATCCCAGATCTATGTTGGCTATTCACTGCTTTTTGTACAAGGAAATGAACGAGCACATGGACAAGATCTTGGTACTGTATTGGTAAAAAATTTCAGATTGTTTTCTTAAAGTCCAGTAATGCTAAGTTGTCATGAAACCAAATTTACAGTAAGTGTCTGAGATAAACATTGGTTTCAACCATCCGTCTCCAGAGTGGTCTGGAGTCAATCCAGGAATCATGGTTTAAAAGACAGCTTTCTGGTCTGCATTCCTATACTCTTGGTGATACCCCTAGAGCTTTTTGTGGAGGAATTCAGTTACTTACAGATAGATGTCTAGTATAAACCTTCACAACATTTGCATAGGGCTGACAGTAACACCACAGGATGTGAAGGAGAATCTTGTAGGTTTTGGAACCTAAGTGGAATGCTTTAGGGTGTGCACAATGTCACCAAAAAGTTTTGTTTAAGCAGCTGAATCCCTGCCACTGTGTGCATTGTATTATTTTAATAGATTTTGTTCTTAGCCCTTGTTTATTATTTAGGTATTTTTGTATAAACCAGAAGCATTTTACTTTCAGATAGTTTTACTGTATAGACACTTCTTATAGTTACCAACTGTTTTAATTCTTCCTACAGTAGATTGGGTGCCATCATGTGTCTCTTCTGCTCACTGCACTAAATTTAATCTCCTATCTGTCACAAACCTCTCCTCTTTTGTCTTCTAGGAACAGCTGGTAGCTGCTTGCAGAGGTTCAGCACCATGCCATTCTTGTTCTGTAGCCCCAATGATGTTTGTAGCTTTGCTTCTCGTAATGACTACTCCTACTGGCTGTCCACCACAGTGGTGATGCCACCAGATATGGCACCCATTTCTGGCAGGGCACTAGAGCCCCAGATAAGCAGGTAAGAGGATAAGAATTTTAGCTCTTCTGCCGTGGAACCACAGAGGCATCATAAATTGTTTTAAGTGGCAAATCTTAGGCAAGACCTGCCCATCTCAGCCAGTACAAGCACTGCCTTCAATGGTCTGGTTTTTGATTGTTCACCTATGTATGTCAAATATTCAGTGATATTCTCAAGAAAAGTTAGAATAAAGCTAGGGTCCCACCACAGGGCCTATTGCTGCAGAGCCAACATAAGAAAATGGCACACTGTCCTACTGATTGCAGGGATTGTTTTCTTAAGACCCTATCATTATGGATATTAGAGACAGACTAAAATTAAATAAAGACAGCTTCGTTATTTAGAATTATAGCACAAATCAAGTTCTGCTTTCAATTCTGGATTTTATATTTACTGTAGTTGTGAAGAACATTGTAAACTGAGGTGAAGGTTCTCAACTATGAAACACCCTTCTGCAAGTGTGGTCCTTTCTAGTTGCTTAGAATAGCTGAGAAGGATGAAGAAAAACTTAAGAGAAAAGTTCTAAAAGCATGAAAGACATAGAACAGCAGAATCCAAGGTGGGAAGGCAGGCTTTATACTCTTATCTTCTGTCCTGCCTTATCCAGTTGTTGCATTCTAGTAGCTCAGCTTCAATTTCCTCATTTAGGAAATAAAGATTACTTTTTCTAATCTTAGCAAATAAACATACAGAAATACAGAATTTTGAACTAAACCAGAACAACATAAAGTAGTGAGCACATGAAAAAGGAAACATTTTGCTCATTACTTTTTTAAAGGTAAAATTTAGAAGCTTAAATGCTCTGAAATTACTTCCCATCTTAGAACAGTTTTAGTCTGGTCTTACTAGTAGAGATTGCAAAGCTACTGCAAGGTAAGGTATATGGGTTACCTTCACTTTACTTACTCCTCACTAAACACAGAAACCTGTGTGAGTAGTAGCATTTATAGCACAGTATGCTGTGCCATGAGGTAACTACCATCCTAGAAGGCAGAAGTTTGTCCTGCTTTCATTTTTTCTCTCATGTCTGCACTGAATGTACGTGCTTTCCTTCACAGGTGTGTTGTCTGTGAAGGATCTGCGATGGTAATAGCAGTTCACAGCCAAACTACTGTAGTTCCTGCATGTCCAGATGGCTGGATGTCTCTCTGGAAGGGCTTTTCTTTTGTTATGGTAAGGATATGACAACTTGAATTATTCATTTTATGTCCTCTCATTTTCATTGGTGTTTTCAGCTGTTCATAGCTAATTTGTTTCTTAATAACTGTTGAATTTTTTTTTAAATTTGTTTTTGCTTCTGCCAAGAAGTAGAAAATAATTATATTAATTCTTATTCAATTCCAAATGCATAGAAACAGCTATTCTGATCTGTTCACAATAACAGGTGGCAGGAGGAAAAGCAGAAAAGATGAGAGAAGTACTAAAGGACTTTAGTCTGACAACAATAACTGCATGCATTCACTTTCACATGTTATGCTAAGATCTAGGAAACAGTTTTGGGCAGTGGAGTGGTTAAACTGGTCCTGGACACAAAAACGTAGAAATAAGTGACCAACTTCCATGCCAGGAAGTTCTTTTAAAAATCAGATTTGAGGCTGAACTGCACTGAAAACTCAAATCAATATAAATGCAGAACACTGTCTACAGAAGACTGCCTCAGCAATTTTGATGCCATAATTAGATACAAGTGAAGAAAGTTCATAATGTAACTGCAAAGTGTGAACTGCTTAGGAGACTGACTGTATTTATAATAGGGGATGTAGCATTTCGTCTTTCTTACCCATGTTTGTGGGATGTCATAGGGATGCCAGCAAATGAAGGTAGAAGAATTTTAAACCCCTCATTTTGCATAACGTAAAGTCTTTTAGGTCTAGGGTGAATTTTTTTTTCTCCTGTGATTTGGCCTCAAGCAGTAACAATAATAAACTTGGAAAAGAATGAGAGAATTTTTTAGCATTTGATTAAAACAATTTGCTTTTTTCCAACATCAGCAAAGTTAGATGGTATTTTCTAGTCAATTTTAAACTGTTGTAAATTGTTTTACAGCTACTTCTAGAAGCATTTACCAACATCAGAGAAGGAAAATGCCTTTTCTGCTTTTTGTGTTTGGGAAAATGATCAATACAACAAAAAATATGAAAACACACTCCCACCAATTTGGTTTATTTGTAATGTAGTTGCTGTTGTACTCAACTGGACAGAAGCCAGCCTTCTAATCTTTGTACTGGCCAATTTCATGCATTTCATCAACCTGAAAAGGCCTTTGCAGGGACTTAAAAAATGCCATAACTACTTGAAGCTTCAGACGGCTTCTGTGCTTCATTGTAAGTTTTATCAAATGAATCTGCCTTCATTTTATTTTTTTCAAGATATACCACAGAACATACGGTATGTTTTAGAAAGAGGTTTGTTTTTGTTTTTTTGCCTGCAGTTTACTAAAAGCTGATGGACAAGTTCTCATCAAAATGTTTTGGTGATTACAGTACACAAGTGCCGGCTCAGAAGCTTCTGGCCAAGCATTGGCATCTCCTGGATCTTGTCTGGAAGAATTTCGGGCTGTCCCATTTATAGAGTGCCATGGCAGGGGGACGTGCAACTACTACACAAATTCCTACAGTTTCTGGTTGGCATCATTAAATCCAAGAAGGATGTTCAGGTAAACTATACTTCCTGCATCCCAGTGCCCAAGGAGACAATAAATGGCTGCAGCACCTGTGAGGGCTTCCTCTGTAATCCCCTTCAGGTTAGACACCCCTCTTTGTTAGGTGCAAAGTCATTCTCGTAACACACAGATGTTTGAGCCAAGAATGTCAAGGTTGTTGTCAGTAATTCCATATCCAAAGTCTCACTGTCTCTCCCTGTTTTTTAAAGAAAAAAAATGAATGTTTGGGTTTTTTCTTCTAGGAGACCTGTGCCACAGACTTTGAAAGCAGGACAACTAGAAAATATCATCAGTCGTTGTCAGGTCTGCATGAGGAGACCAATCTAAAAAGTGGCCACTCTTCACAGAACACGAAACTCTGTTTTATGACAAAGAATTGCCTAACTCTGAAGAGCTATAATTTATTGAAGTCCAGCTGCATCTGGAAAGAAAATTATAAATTGCCAGTGCAGCACTGTGGTGAGGTAGGGCAACAGTTTGACTTTTGTCTTTGGCAAATGACGAAGCACTTTGTTGGAGGAAGTCTGTAATGGCATCTGCAGGGGCATCTCTGAACCTTGTCATTTCTGAGCCGCATCTTCACATTAAACTATGGCATCACCAGATCTTTAATGAAAGATGTCAATGCTGCCTTGTGTCATGTGCTTCTCAAAGGGCAAGACAAACTAAACGCTCCTGTATCAGCTTACATATGTTCAGTGTTCTAAGTGGATATCATTTAAGATGACAGTCTGGCACTTATGAGAGATAGGGTTCAATAGGAAATATTTTCAGTGCACTTTTAACTATATAATGATTCATTAAGAGTTGGTTTGGTTTGGTTTTCTTGTCTAATAAACAAGTATCTCCCCATGTACCTCACCCTTCCTCTGGCTGGCAAACAGGAATACAAAGCTTTTTGTATCACTGTGATGATAATGGTGCTTAACTGGCCAGAGAGGGAGAAGAGCAGGCACTGGGCAGGCAGGGCAGTGGTGACAGGCGCTGGCTATGTGCTCCAGAGTGACTGTGGCTAAGGGCTGACTGAAGAAAGTGTTGGAAAGTTTTCTTTAGATTCCGTGGCTTTTGACACAGATGATGCAATCTCTGAGTTCTTCAAAGTTGGCAGTGTTGGGCCTCTATTATCACCACATGCTTTTTTCTCTCCTGAAGAAGAATACTATTTACCATATAATTTGGGATTTTGTTAGAATTAACAATTACTGCATGGCTCAAGGGCTCCCATGGCATTATCAGGTTATTACACATCCCTCAGGATGTGATTCCTAACAAAATCTATATTTCCATTTTACAGCATTTCTTATTTAAATATTTATCACAAATTGTATTCTGTATTTAAATATTTAGCATGCATATCTGCAAATGAAACCATTATTCCATTCAGATTAATGTATGCATCCAGAATTTTTAAAAAGACTGATATTTAAATTGTACCATCTAAGCACTGACTTATATACAAGAGAATCCAACTGTAAAGGAACATAAATACTTGAAAAGCACTTTCATTTGCTCATATAAATTATATAAAATTGTAGCTCTGAGGGGTTTTTTTAATATTTATAACATTGCACTTGCAAGGCTATTTAAAATTGTAATGTTGACATTTAAAATGTTAATATTTTTTAATACTTGCACAATTTATCAGAATTTCAGTATTTAGTGTTACAGAAGCAGCCTAATTAATCTGAATAGTTCTGTAAATGCACCATTTTAAATGTAGGGTCTAGAAATTCAGTGAAATAACCAGGATTTCTCATTTAGATGGTTTTATAAGCCAGTGAAATGTTATATTGTTTCTGTTAAAATACTTGCATTGTGTTTGTCACACTGTTTGAATTTTCAGTGTTAACCTAACTAAGAAAACGTTTTGTCTGTGTTCCATGCCAGTTTCTTATGATGGAGCTAACGTGAAGATACCATTTACATGAAATGAATTGATCTTCTAAAATTATTGTTTGCTTGAACAGTCAAAGTAATTCTGTTTGCAAGGTATAATTGTGAATTTACAGGGTTTTATGAAGAATCTCTTTGCAGATGCACTACTGATAAGAAGGTATTAATGTCAAGTTAATATTTAGTCTTTCATTTGAGTCAAGCCTGGGGTTGGGGTTATCTTCCTTAAAACTATCACATATTAGACTTTTCCATAAACTCTGAAGTTTGCTTTAAATACTCAAAGATAAAAACCATACCTGTGGCTTCGTAGGGTGTTGGGGTGCTAGGGGTTTCTTTTCTCATTAAGGCTCATTGCAATCATCCAAAGGCGTTTTAACAACATAGAATCAATGACTGTGGAGACTTTCACATAAAACTTGCTAGTAAAATGCAAATGTGAGTACCTGAGGCTGAAGTCTGCTGGAAATGTGTAAAGTAGAAAATAATGTGTAAGCAGAAGGGAATGGATTGTGGTTTTAAAGTCCAAAGGTAAGTTGCAGACAATTATGTCTTATAGTATAGCATATAACTGGAAGTTTTGCCTCGTTCCTGGTTTTGGATTCCACTGCTCACTTTTTGTGTGGCCTTCAACAAGTTACTAAAGAAAGATATTGATAAATAGCTGTAGATTTTGAGTGCTCAAAATGAGTCTTTCTTTCAAAAACATGAAATACAACTTCAGGGACACATGTTTTTCAAGCCTGGCATAATACAAGCTAGACACTGGAAATCAAAGAAAAACTTGGAAAAAGTTGATATTAACTTCTCACTGCACCTGCAGATCGTTTTACTTCCCTACTGCTAATGATTGTTGTGAGGATTAGTTAACTGACGTCTTTAAATGCTTTGGGAGCCTTAACAGGAAAGTGCTGATGAGGTGCAAGCTGTTAATATATTGGACTGAAAGAATGGACGCATGAGAAATTGGGAATAATGAGTAAATAATGGGGGCTGAATTCTGCTAAATGCAGCCAAATAAAAATATTTTGACTAAATAAAAGATTCATTTCTATGTTGGCTTTTTTTTTTCCCCTTTCCAGTACTAATGATCTTATCCACTACCTGTGCATACCAAAAAAAGTGTTATCTGATTAAAACACAGGGGGTGGAGTTTGTCCTGACAGACACTCACTCTCTCTGACCTGGACCACACTCCAAGTTCAGCACTTGAGTCTAAATTGAGGACTCCACATAGAGAATGATGAAGATTGCCTGGTAAGAATGCTTGGGGCGCAGCTCATGTTACAAGGCGGCCAAATATAAAAATCAAATGTAAGATCTTAAGGCAACCCCTGTATCATTCTCAATGTTAGACAACTTTCATTTAGTAGGAGATCGTATTTCTGACTACTTGCCTCTGTAAAACAGTGCTGTTGATATTTGTGAAGAGCTGAATCAGGAAGTTGCAAGCCCTTGATCAATACATGCTTCTGTGGGGGAACTGCTACACCTTCTGACCTCCAAAACATTGTAACCATAAATCCAAAGATAGGGAAAGCTCGGAGCCTGCTTTCTTATCTTTAAAAAAAAAACAACCCTCATATATATAATAGCATCTTTCCTTATATTTTCCTGTATGGAGTTGGAAAATTGAGTTACACCATGAAGCAGTAGCTGCTCCTGGCTGTCTGAGAATCAGCCTCAGGAAGGATCACTTAATGATGCCCTTGGAGGCATTTTAGCTCCGCCGGGAGCTGGGCAGAGCTGGCGCGTGCGCTGGGTGTCAGGGGCACCAGAGGGACGAGTGACCCACGCTTGGTGACAAATGTTGTGCGACGGTGCCGGGCGGCGATGGGTGTGGGCCAGGCAGGCCTCGGGGGCTGAGCGAGCGGCGGGGCTGTCCCGGCGGGGCTGTCCCGGCGGGGCTGTCCTGGAGCAGCACCTCAGGGCACAGCGGGCTGTGGCCGCCAGACGCGCCCTGCAGTGTCCCGGTTCCTGCCCGTGACAGAGCTCAGTACGCACCCGGACACCCTCTCCACGCCCGGGGCACACGCCACCCCTCCGTGTGCCGGGAAAGAGTGCGGCCCCAGGCCGGGCAGCACAGGGCAAGGCAGGGCACAACTGCCCCATCCCGCTTCACAGCGCCCGCCGGGGCCGCGCCGCGGGTCACCTTGCCAGGCACCCCAATGCGCCTGCGCGGCGCACGTCTGCCCTCAGTAAAGATGGCTGCCGCCGGCTCCCGCACACGTCAGGCACCGGCGAGGGCCGCTTCCGCCCGCCTGTAGTCACGTGACAGGCGGCTCTTACGGAAGCCCGATGGGGACGCGCAGCCTGCGTTTGGCGGCTGACCCGCGGAGCGCGGCGCGGTGCCGCGGTGCCTGACGCGCTCCGGGCTGGCAGCGCTCCCCGGCTTTCTCTCGCCGCACCGGGTGAGTACGGACCTCCGGGGCCTGGCGGCAGCGGCCCCAGTTCCTCTTGGAGGGCTCGGCCTGCCCGCGGGGCCGCAGCCGGCCCTTCGCCGCGCTCGCAGCCGGAGCTCCTTCAGCTCGTGTGTCCCCCGCGGGCGCGTGTCCGCTCAGCCCCGGCCCCCTCAGCGCCCGTCCCGCCCCGGCTCCCGGCTGCCAGCACCGGCCCCCGCCCGGCGCGGGGCCCTCGGGCTGTGCCCCGCTGCCGGGGGCGCTGCCGTGGGGGCGTTCGGCAGCGGGACAGGAGCCGGTGCCTTGGCATCGGGCAGCAGGGGGGGAGCGAGCACCCCGGGAGGTGCACCCGCCCAGGGACACGCGGGGCCCGAAGCGCCGAGCCCGCGAGCTCCCCAGTTCACTCGGGCGCTGTCGGCTGGGCCGCCGTGCCCACCCCCCATAAAGGGAAGGAAGCACCTACACCCCCTCTGTTTCCTAATGCTTTGAATGCCGCCACAGCGCAGTGAATAGTTTGGTGTTCCAGAAGAATGGTTGTCAGAATGACGTTTTTCTTCTAACGTTCTCCAGTATTTTGTTTCTTATTTTAGAAAAAGTTAAGAGTATTTCGTGTCAAAACATTCTGGTGGAGTAAAACAAACCTGAGAGAATGCAGCCTTTAGTGTTTTGTGATGAAATAGCCTTGCTCGTGTGTGATAGGTACGTTTTGCTGCTGTCATGCCAGTGCTAAGGAGAGGCACCACTGTGTTGTATGAGTTCAGCACCTATAACTGTACTTGGCAGAACAGCTTTCCGTGTTTGGCCTACACCTGGTGCTCCTCTCCCTCAGATTGTTCTGTTTGTGCTTTGTTAGCTCACGGCCTCTCTGATCTGTATTCAGTTATAGGGCCCCAGAATAGGGTCCTTAATTCATATCCTTACATTCACTCTGAGTCTTCCTCTTTTAACTTGTCCAAGGGTATCTGGACGCTTTCCAAGGGAACACTTTAGCTTATGTGCACATGGAGAGAGGATCGGTGAAAGAGCCATATCAGGAACAAACAGTAATGGAGCTGGAGAAGCTACAGTTTGGTGTGGCTTGTAAAACCTCCTCCGAGCTCAGTGCTGACAGAGCTATAATGTTACCAGAACTCATCTTCCTGTATCTTGGGCTCCACACCGTGCAGAACATTCCAGGTTGCAGCACAGATATGGCCAATGCCTGATTATGGCCAAAATGCTGCCAACCGGTCATCCCTCACATTTGTATGCATTGCTTCATCCTCATATCTTCTGTTCTTTTTTAGGAAAGAGAGGTGCTCCTCTGTCTTTCTGAACATGTAACTAATTTTCTATGACCTTTTTTTTTCTCTCCCTTACCTTATCTTCCTCTGGACTTCCTCCTCGCTTCTTTTCTTTCATTAGATGCTCATTTGCATGTCAGCTGTTCTCTATTTGTCCTGTAATTGGAATGGATTTTTATTGTCTTATAATTCTCGGACTTCTATTATCATGCCTTTTTAAGAGGTAATTAGTTCTGTAAATATAAATTTTAAAATGCTCATATTCCTGATATATTATTAATGCTTTCTGTAAAATGCTTTGTGTAACAAGGACATTGCAGAACACATAACTTTGGTTTGTTCAGAAGCTTCGTTAAAACATTTTATCTGTTGCTGAGATCTCACTTGTGGACACTGCTGCAGGCCTAGGCAGATTTCAGCCAGGCCTTTCTCACAGGGTCTGAGTCTTTTTCTCAGGCCATGAAACTTTCTCAGGCCTAGCTGGGACCTTTCCCAGGCTAGGGCCTCTGTCTCTACTGTAAACATGAGAGAAAGAATCATAACAATAGATAAACACCTGCTGGATCCGTGAGAAAGCCTAGGACAAGAGGTGTCTCTTTCTCTGCCCAATAAATTGTTTGTTTTGCACGAACTGTATTATAAAAAGCAACGGCTTCCTTCAATAAACTGCTCTTTCTTGCACCAAGTAAGAGAGTGCCTTGTTGCTGTTTTCTCTTGCCGCTCCATAACCCTTTATGCAGCGACACTCACTGTTTCTTGTTTTACTGTTCTCTTGTGTATCTCTTGAAATCACTTTGACAGCAAATCCAGTTCACAATGACACAAAGTAGACAAGAATAGGATGATATTGAGGTATTACATCTGTAGGCCCTTGGCAAGTGCTGCTAAATCCACACAGTGCTATTTAGTTCATAAATACTTTCTACCTGGTGCTATATACTGGTGTAAGTACTTTCTGTCTGGTTTTGTGTAGGTTTTGCCTTGCAGGTGGAAAGCAGTTGTTGTGCAAGCAGACTTGTGTCCAAAAGCCACACCAGGTTGTGGGGAAGCTGTGGTGCAAACACTGCTGCAGGGCAGGAATACTTGATCCCTAAAATTGAAGCCAGCCAGGTGTTTCCAAATGAGAGTGAGCAAGCAGGGAAACACCTTTTTGTCACATGTGAGCAGTAAGTGTGGTTGAGGCTGTTGCCAGTCACTACTCCGGTACTGTAAGTTCTTAAAATTTGGACTCTCTCTTGACTTTATGATTTTTATGAGATTGGGAAATGCTTAACTGATCACAGACTGTTTGAAATGAAAAGCACCTTTTGGACTGTAGAAATCTCAGAAGGCTGTGTATTTTGTTCATGTCACTGGCTGATCTAGCCAATGTCTTGCAAGAGGGACAAATCTAGTTTGTAAAATCAAAGGGCAGGGATGAAAAAACTCCTTGTGAAGAGGTTGAAATTCTTGAAATGACAGATGCTTAAGCACCTCTTGAACTGCTATGAAGTGTTTATTCCTAATTAAATTAGTTGTTTCACTTTCTTTCATTTGATACAAACAGTGGGCATTAATAGAGGTGGATTAAATGTGCAGCACTTCAAGAATTTCCTTTAAAACTAATTTTTTTTAAGGTTACACAGTGACCTTTTTTTTAAGGTTACACAGTGGCTTTTTTGCCTCCTGATCACTTCTCCTACTGTGCTACACTGACACTTTGAGATTATTGAGATACTTTGTTTGATCTGTGGTGGTAGGAAGCCTTGCCAATAACACTGAGGCTGGGAGGATGGGCTGCCAGGTGATCACATCTTGGGTATACTCAGTGTGTGTGCATTCGTGTGTTACACAATCCACATCCTTCTCTGTGCCTCTGTCCATCATCTGAAGGTTATTCAAGGTTTTTTTGATAAACGTGGCAGTGCTGCTTGTGTGAGATGGTGGAAGGGAGGGCTTCTGGGCTGTCTCACCTGCCCTGTGGCTGCTCTTTACTGAAGCCTTTTACTATCTGAGTTCTGCACATTCAGCTCAGCAAAGTGCATGTGCAGTAACAGACCTTCCTGCTAAAAATAGTAAAGGAATGTAGTTGCAATTTTAGTGGCAAACCCTGCCTTTTTGCCAGGGTGGGTTACTTCATTCAGGGACCTACTTAAGCAACACCACTCAAAGACTTTGTGCTAGAATAAGCCATCCTTCACATAGGCAGGTTTGCCAGGAAAGCTATATTTACGTGTTATGTATGTATATATATGTCTGGAAATGTTGTTTTCCTATTCTAACCCTAAAAAACTCATCATCTCAGTGTGAGCTGTTGACAAGCCCCCCAGCCATTTCCTGGATGAAGAGTTTCCCACAGCCAGTTCTTGCAGCTCGGTGTTTTCTCTGGGATCCCCTTTCCAGCCCCTCTCCAAATGCAGCTTCAGGGTGTCTCAACTCAGCCCATTACCATTATCTGGGCCTGAGCCATCAGCAAGGCCCACTGGCCACTGCCAGGTAACTAACTACTCCCAGCTGTCAGAGGTCCCCTTCCAGCCACCCCCAGGCACAGCTCTAGGATTTCTTTTTTTCTTGACCCTAAATCTAACTTCAAACTCCCAGTTACCGTAGTCTTCAACACAACTCCTAGTCATTGCATTAGTAACTTTCTCACAGCCCAGTTTCTAGGAAACTCCTCCACTGTTTCATTTGAAATCCCACTCCTTTTCTTGGAAAATGTATATATAAAGTATTGGCAAACTTTTAAGTTTAAATAAAATCTTGTTCACTCTCCTCCTCATCTTGTATCAATTCTGCAAAAGGAAGATGTTAATTTACAGGAAAATATAGAAGTGAGAAGTTTAAAGAATTGCTGCACTTGGAAAAGGTTATGAATATTCCCAGTTTTTAAGCTGATTTGACGGGCTGTTGATAAGGAACTTTGTCCTTGTAAGATGGGGTAAGATCTGGGTGACTGACAGTGAGCAGGACTCAGCTGCCCAGGCTGAGTCTTTTCAGTTATTTCCCATGCCTCAACATGCAGTTTTGTGAGACTTCAGCCATTTTCTCCACCACCAGTACACTGGATTTATGTAAATGCAAATCAATAATTCCAATTTCTCACCAATCCTGAATAGATTTCCTATCAATCCTCCTGATTCTTTGATGTGTTTGTTTGTTTATGTTTCTATTTCTGCCAGCCAGTGCAGGAATAGTGCCTTACCTGCAGTATTTCTGGGTCAGTTTGTTTTGTTTTATTTTATTTGTCATGGCTCAATATGAGGATCCTCAGTTTGAGCATTGTCTACAGTATCACTTTGTTAATTCATTGCCTGTTCCTCTCAGTGACTA
Source organism: Muscicapa striata striata (assembly GCA_030060385.1). Taxonomy (NCBI): domain Eukaryota; kingdom Metazoa; phylum Chordata; class Aves; order Passeriformes; family Muscicapidae; genus Muscicapa; species Muscicapa striata. Next base: position 2,041,206 of record JAREIS010000094.1, on the reverse strand, counting down.
CTATGAATTTGTTCCTATAAATAAGACTCTTCAGCTAGCATCTCCCACTTCAGGTAATCTGAACCAAGCATCTCCTTTCCATACGGTGCCGGGTTGCAGGCGGGCTCTGAGCTGTGGGTTCCCTTGCAGGATGAGCGGGGCCGCGTTCCCGTCGCCCGCTGCCGAGATGGCAGAGATGAGCCGGCTGCAGTACGAGATGGAGTACACCGAGGGCATCAGCCAGCGCATGAGGGTCCCCGAGAAACTCAAGGTGGCTCCTCAGAACTCTGAGCTGGACAAGGGCGGCCAGGAAGGATTTCCAAATGCCAGTGTAACTATGCAGGTTCCAGAGCGGATTGTAGTGGCAGGTACGTCTGCATCGCAGTGAAGGTGGAAACTTCTATTAGTTCCCCAGATTTCTGGGTGGAAAAATATATATATTGATTTATCATTTTTAAAAGAACAATCTGTAAAATGCTTTCTGGTGTTTAAGCAGTTAAAGCTCTTTAACTTGGGAAGTATTTTAAAGTGAAACTGTTTCATGAATAGTTCTGGTCTAGCGTATAATGGAGACAGCTGATGAATTAATTATGAACAGAATATTTAATTGCTGATGTTTCATCTTACTATGTTATTTTTGGAGGAAAAAAAATACTGTTTATTGATTTACACCTGATTTTTAGTAATTAACTGTAAGCTAAAGTAACTATAGCAAATTTTGGGGGTGGGCTTTATATTTGTCATGCAAAATGTGTTTGATTTTAATCAGAATGCTAATTTTGTTAAGAGTCTGTTATGAGTGGACGCTGTCAATATTACTTTTTCTGGTTATGGGCTTTACAGTGACAGATCCAGAAATGGTGAATGTCTAACAGTTTGCAAATTATGTGACATGCATATATTTTATGCTTTGATGTCCCCAGTCAAAGACACCACTGATAGGACTATGTCTTGAGTGCTCTCACTTGCATAAGAGTTTGATATGGTTCAGGGTTGCTCAGGATCACTGTCCTCAGAGAAACTGCTCAAATAAATGCCAATGTGGTCTTTATGAGCTCTTTAATGGTAGTTTTTAACATACAAGACTTATTAAAGAAGGTTGTACTTCATCATTTGGCATAGGCAGAAGAAGTTACTGCTGTGATGTCCTTTTGAACATTAAGCACTGGCCTTCAGGCCTCAGAACAATTGTTTTCTATTGACAACTGATGTTCTTGCAGGTAATAGTGAAGACATTCCATTTTCCAGACCAGCAGACCTTGACATTCTTCAGTCTACTCCATTCAAACCACTGGCATTGAAAACTCCTCCCCGTGTTATTTCTCTTAGTGATCGACCACTAGATTTTTTGGACCTAGAAAAGCCTCCACAGCAGACACCTCAAAGTGAAGAGGCCAGTACTTATTTTGCTTTTTCTTTAGATGAGAAGCATTCTACTAAAGGAAGTGAAATGACCAGTGATTTCTCTACTGTGGTGCAAATCAGCTTGGTGCTGGCATATGTTGGGAAAATATAAAAATATTTTTATTAGCAGTATAGTAGTTCTGTTTAGACTTTGAAGTGGCAGATGGCCATGCTCAGCAAGCTTACTCACAACTTACAAAAATAAAGTCATAATTAGAACTAATCAAAGTACTTCTAACAAAAAAATCCTTGTGATGAAGAGAAAGCTGCAAGGGTTTTTTTTATTTATAGAATATCACAAAAATGTAAGATTCTTGTAATGTATGTAGGTGTACTTTATAATATGTGTGGCTAACTTCTGGACTTCATAGCGAGATGATATAACCCCACGGAGATTTAATGAGTTTTAACAAAACTCTGAAGAAACCATCTTCAAAGAATGGTGTAACGTTGGCATCCAGGTGAATAATGGCAACTGGCACTTTAAAAATGGAAAATTATTAATGAAGCTACATATTCTATAGACTTATAAAATACAATAGAAATATATTTATCTCTGGTGATAGGAAGTAATCCCAGAACGGGTAAGGCTGGAAGGGACCACTGGAGTTGATCTAGTCGAGCCTCCCTCAGCAGGGTCATCCTAGAGAGTACTCAGGATTGTGTCCAGAGGGCTTTGAGTACCTCCAGAGAATATTCATAATTCTGTTGGTTCGTAATTTTGGTCAGACAGATAGGTAACAACAGGATTGCAGTAAGTTTGGAGCTTGATTTTACATGTACCAGTATCAGATCTGTCATCAGATGAAAGCCATGAGAATGTGCCCTTGTGTGTGAGGGCAGGTGTGCCTGGCACAGCTCCGTGTGCAGCGCTGTGTCCCTCTGTGGCTGTGATGTCTCTGTGCTCCGTGCCGCAGGTGCGCTCGGTGGGAAGGCTGAAGAGAGAGCGCTCCATGAGCGAGAACGCGCCGCGCCACAACGGGCAGCTGGCCCGCAACGACTCCATGTGAGTGCAGCTCTGGGACCCTGCCTTGCCTCCTGACCTCCTCCTCATTGCCTTTGCCCCACTAATGTTTTGTACGTTGTGGCAAGAGCATCATTTTAACTACTGTAACACCAGCCTTTTTCTTCTTTTCTATGGGTTTTGTTTGGGGAGGTGACTTCTTGCAATGGATGGGTGGAAGTGTTTGGGGCTCATGGTTGGTTTCACTAGTTACCAGGAATTGTTATTTCAGGAGATTTTTCTGTTTCTGAGTTGATACAATATTTTTTCTCCTTGAATTTTCAGGAAATTGAGTTCTTTGTGCATCAAAATGTTTCACAATCCTCTCACTGTTAATATTACAATGATTTTCATTCATAGTTGTTATTTCCTCATAAATATTAGGATAAGTAATTTTTCTGTGGTGTCCTGTGCTTCATGTATTGGAATCTGTGAGTATATATATCTTAATCTTTTTCGACTAAAATAGCAAGGAGCATTTAGAATTGGAAACATCATCTATTGTTACCATCCAAGGTAGCAGTTCTTAGGGTGCCTTCTGAAGACATACGTGTCTGTAAATTTTTATTAGATATGGCAGTCTTGGATTAATCATGGCTTATTCTGAGTGACAGCATCTTACCACCTGGAAATAACTGGGTTTGCAGTATAACACTTAGGAATCTTTTATATCTAAGTTTTAATACAGCTGCCATAAGGAATACTTGCCTTAGGAAAGGCTTTAGATTTAAGATTTGAGAGATGGGATTCATCTGTCCCAATGTAGACTGTATAACACTATTGCTAAATCACCATCAAACTAAATTTTCAGTAACTAGAGGGAAACAAGTGCATAACCTACTTAGGGTCTACCTATTTTTAGTCTAAAGTAGATCAAGTGAATTATGCCCTAGAAATGCCTGTTTCTTCTATTTACATCAGGGACACTAGGAAGTACTATGTGTACTACCTGTTAATTTGGCTAAAATGAAATGTATTCTGATGCACATTCCAGACATGTTATACTTCTCCTTCTCTTCCAGATATTCAGGGAAATATTGTTTTATATCTTCCCCTTCTTATTTGATTAGACTTCTGGTTCATACAGGTTTATGGATTGAACATGTCTAGGTGCTCAGGTCTGCAGAGTCACACACATGTACTGAGCTGGCAAAACTTAGATTCCCATCTTTAAGCTCCTAATCAGCTCAGTCTCTGGGTGTTCTGTCAGCCTCCTTGCTGTCCAAGTTCCCTGTGGTATCCAGTAATGTCCCATTGGACTGGACACACAATAAAGTCACTTCAGAATGGGTTTCTCTTCAATGGCTCATCTTGTAGTTTGGACGCAGTACATGCTGGAGTACCATGGTCTTCATGTGATGGGAGCTTTCTGTGCAAGTATTTCTCCCTTTGATGCTGCCAGCTCTGCTTTTCCAATCTTAGATGTATTGCACTTAAATAAAAATGCAGTACATTGCTTTTTTTTTTTTTTTTTTTTTTAGGAAAAAACTGATGATAAAGAAATTCTTGCAATTTCTTGAGATTGCTTTACACTTGATCCTCATGTTAGTTTAGTCTTCCAAAAGTCATGGGCCATGCCAGCCATCTGAGAAAATAGTAAGATCAGCTCTGCCTGTAGTTGATGTCAGATTTCTCACTTTCTGGACTTCTTGAATCTGAAAATCCTAAATCTGTAAAATTCACCCATATGCTTTGCTGTCACTCAGTAGTGAATCTCTGGGTTTAAAGGACACTACAGAAAATTTAATTGTGCAGCTGTTGCCTCATATCACCTTGAAATTCCTTTACTATCTGGAAATACTAATTTTCCAGTTAATTACAAAAAATACAAGAAACTAGCTGCTCCTAAAGTTCTTATATCCAGTGTTGTTGGATGAAAAAATAGTTTACTTCAGCACTAACAAATGCTGTAGTGCTCTGCCTTGACAAAAACCAGCTCTTTGTTTTTGTGCTTTGGTTTGGTTCACATCTTCAAAGGAAAATCCAGCTGGGCTGCTCATATGCTGTAATGAAGATTGAAGAGGCGCTTGGAGCACTGCCTTTGAAAACCTTTGTTTTCAAAATATGGCTAAACTTCTCGAGTTTTGGTCTAGGACACTGTTACAAAATATTCAGATCTACTGTGTGAAATTCCAGTGCTTGACTTGGAAAGTGACAAAATTAAACATTCTGGAATAGATTGTGCAAGTGAGAGTTGGCTGGGCTCCCTATCACGGTGTTCTTGACATGCACGAATAGTGATTTCTCTTCCATTGTCCTTCTCTTCTTGTCATCCAGTTGCATGCAGAGACAGTTCTGAGGGTTTTTTTGGCAGCTGGGCTTCTAAAGTCAATAATTCTCTAATGCTCTTAGAAATCCTGGGACTAACAAGTACCTGCTGGTACAATAACTCTCTGTATAGCAATAATGACAACTCTCTAAATTACAATCCCTCTATTTCTATGGATGCTTACTTAAGAGATTACAATTATTATTCAAGGTGGCACAGATCAGATACTGTCCCAAGAAATAAAATGCCACGGTTCCAGTCACCTCTTTCGACTAAGGATTGCACGTAAGCCTGAATGTTACCTGAATATATGAAAAGCAAGAGTGTGTTTAATTCTGTAGCTCTCTGCACTACTAATATTCTAAGTACCTGTAGTTTAGAATATAAAATTTGAAACAACTACACTGAATGTGTGGTTTCTAATTTTGCTCCAGAGTTTCTCAAACTTGGCCAAATTGTTTCCCTCTGTAAAGACCATAGGGAAAAACACCTGACAGCCAAAGAAAGGGGCAATTACATTTCAGAATAACTTTAATCTGTGTGATGCTTTGTTCTTTGGCTAGTTTTGAATAGCTGGAGAAACAAAGCTTTTTGTTGGTTACTGCCAGCCAATGCTGAATGCAAGGGTTTCATCTGTACTTGAAATCACCAAAACAACAAGTGTACAAGGAAAAGTGAGCAGCACTTAATTTTCTTTTTGCTCCAGCCTCTTCCATAGAACAACACATCTTTCTAGAGAATTCCATTTCACAGTTTGAGAAATTCTGTTCTTCATGCAAGTTATGGAGGAAAAGGTGATGATGTGCACGTCTGTCTATGTGCTTGAATTTAAAGTAACCTTAATTAGTTAAATCTGTTTACCTCTCATTTGATACTGCCAGACTGCAAGTCAGAGAAATACCTGAAATAAAGCCTGTGTACACTACAAATGCTTTGAGAAGGTTTAGGGGAGATTACTGCTGAGCTAAAAACTGCGTATAGCAAAATGCTACAGTGCTTTTTCATAGTAATGTCTGTCATTTCATCTTGTTTGTTTTGGTTCCAAGCTCTGGAATTGACTGGTGTCTGTAACCAGGGAGTAGTAAAATAAATGGAGCTGTATAAAACAATTCTTCTCAGGGATGAGAAACTAACTATACCTACAACTAAGACTATTCCACTAGGAATGGAGAAGGGAAGGGGGATAGCCACAATGTCTAATAAGTGCTCATACTACATATTAGAAAATTTCCTTATGGCAGAGGTTTATTTTTCTTATGTTTTCTGGGCTGATTTGTGTATCAGGTAATTGCTTCATAATATTTCTTCTCCATGGTCTCTGACATATTCCAAAGGATTACCAGATGTTTACAGGACAGCAATTTCAAATCCTGAAAAAGGAAAACAAAAGAAAAATTTTGCTTCTCTCTACACCCCCCATCGTGGTCTTTGTGCCCTTCTTAGAATTATTCTCATTTTTTGATTTTTCTTTATTATACTACTTTGAATTTAATCAGTACATATAACTTAATTCTAGAGAATTCTGTGCAATTTTAGTTAAAACTGGGGATTTTTTGTTTTGCTTTTTAATTTTTTAGAATCTTTTTTTTTAGTATATACAGAAATATTTGTATGCAAATATCTTTGCTGTAGTATTTATAGTAATACCATTCTAGACAACAGGAATTCCACTATGTTTTCTGTGTTGCAATATATTTAAATATTATTTGCTATCTTTTTTAAGTTATCTTTCATCCTAATGTGTACATCCCTGAAGTGATGTACAGTAAAAATTAGTTTTAATGTAAAAACTATGCTTGAACTATGAGTTCAAGCATTAACTCTTCCTTTGTTTACCTCAATCTAGCAAATCCACAAGGAGTAAAAATTCTGATAAATTCATTTTAGTTGCAATATTTTGAACTTGCCCTTGCTGCTTGGTATTTTTCTGCTGAATATTGGCATTTCTAGTGCAAGTCTGTCGTAAAATGTGTGGGTGTGACCACTACTATTGATTACAAACTAGAAGTCATCATAAATATAGAAGAAAGGTAGATTGTACAAGTGTGGGAGAACAATAAAAGCTGTAAGCAAGCAACCAGATGTTTATTGAAATGTAGTCTATGGCAGCCTGAAAAGATACCTGCCCTTGAGGTAGGTGCCAAACAATGACCAGTACCAGCCAAGCCCCAGCTGCTGCAGTCTGTGAATGTCCCTTGAAGCCCAGGATGGCTGAGCTCTGCTGTGGGTGAGGTGACATTTGTGTAACATTCTTTGATTCAGTCTGTTAAATGCAACTTTGTCCCACTCAGTTTTGTGATCTTGCTGCCAGCCACGTGCAGAGCAGCTCTGCTCAAAGTAAGAGTAGCCACAGAATTCTGACCCAGCTAGAGATTAGCCAAATATCAAACCAACTTCCAAGTACTCAGCATTAATATTTTATTAAAATGACAAGGTCAAAAAGATTGACATTTTAAATCCAAAGCTGTTGTAGTAAAGCACAAGTGGCAAGGAAATGCATTGAATTATGAGTGCTAATCTAGGGATGAAAACTAACCCAAGATTTAAAGGGTACAGTGGCTTGCACTTGGTTTGCATGTGTGTTAATATTTACAATTAAGCTAACACAAATTAACTCCTATTAAAAAAGCGTCTCACCTCTAATAAAATTTCCAGACTTAAGGAAAAGTGAACAGTCACTTTGAATGTAAAGAAGTATAAACAAATTTTAGGCAGTTTGTCAAAACTATTTTCTCTCTGATAAAGTTTGGTGTAATCCAAATGGCATGTTTGAAGTCCTGTACTGCATATTTTAAATAATATTTTTTCATCATAGTCAGCAAGTTATATAATGTAATTTGTTGTCACTGGGATGTGAATTTTGTACTGTTTTTGGAATTTGTTGCAGTTTGCCTTTAGACTTGTCTATGTGCAAATCAAAATACTGTCTCAATCGCAGCTTCCAAAAAATTTTGTTGAAGGGGGTCTGTGTGAGATTCTCCTGACTGAAAAAGGCTTGTGTTTTGAAAAGAGATTATGTGTAGGACTTCCTTAAAATGCCAGTGCTTGTAAAAATACTGCTTTCATTGATGTTGGTGGGGTCTTGAACACTGACTTCAGCAGGTACAGATTTAGCTGTATAAGCACTTTCTAGGACTAACAGGTATAACAGAGTAAAACTGTGTCCTTATTACTACCTGTGTTTGTTTCTGATGAACATATGTAAATGCAGCTCATAATCCCCACACTACTCGAATTTGGGACAGTTACCTTACAGTGGTGGGAGAAGGGTAAACCAAAAGCAAGCAATAAGCATTTTGGAATGGTGTCTATCTGAAAAGCTTTTTTTCATATAAAATCTGACTCTAGTATTTCTCTCTTCATTAACTGTGCTTGTATGAACAGTGTGACCCCATCACTGCAACAGGCTCGTGTCTGTCCTCCCAATATGTTACCTGAAGATGGAATTAATCTTTACTCTGCTCGTGGCATTTTGTCGTTTATCCAGTCTTCCACTCGTAGGGCTTACCAGCAGGTCTTGGATGTGCTGGATGAAAACCGCAGGTGATTGGTTGTCACTGATTCTGCCAGCTTCTGCTGCTTTGTTTTTCTTTTCTCCTTTTTAGTGGAGTTTGGTTTCTGTTTACACAATGATGAGATGAAATTATTTGCTTTTGCTTTCCTTTGCTTTCACTATTCATAAGCAATTTAAATGTCCAAAATTCACATTTCAAAATGCTTCTGTTTCAAATATAGGTTTGTTTTGGTTTCCTTCCAAATAAAAAACCTTAATAGGAAGGGTTAGCCTGTGGCTGCAAGGGGCTGTGCTGTTGTGAGATTATCAGTGTATTCTGCAATTAATACTCGACCCTCAGCCTGCAAATTTACAAGCCTTGTCTTCTGCTTTTCTGTTGGTGAGCAGTGGTGCAAATCAATAAGATTGGGTTGATGATGTCATAAAGCATTTAAAAATTGTGTAGAAACAGGATAGAATGTTAGAAGGCGTAGACTACTTTGGTAATGTGTCAAGACTTGAAACTGCAATGGTTTATATTTATATATATGTTATACATATGTTATTATGGTTTATGGAATAATTCTCTCTGGTGGCCACGTGACTGATGGTGGCCACCCTATATGCTGAAAGCAAAAGAGGGCAGGGGACACTTATGAGTTGGTTGCTCCTCTGATTATTGCTGTCTCTGATTTAATGGATAACCTGACACTTGCAGAGTAATGAGCCAGAACAAGGCTCATGGCAATCCCTGTGTAGTTATTTCCATTCTCTTCAGTGGAATTTTGCCCACTTGGTGTATCCTTGGACTGTCTGAATTTGGGATTTGGAAGCATTCCAAGACTGGCATGCTAAACACTATAGAAACATTCCTAAAGATTAATAATGACAGTTTTCTTTTACCAAAAGCAATTTCCAGATTAGTTGTATGCCAGCACAGAAGTTCAGGTAGCAATTGCACAGTCTCCAGTGTAGGGCTGGCTCAGACCTCTGGGGCTTGCCAGGAGGTTGAGTTAGTGGAAATAATTGGTAAGAACACTGGGAGGAACTGCTCATTTCTCCTGCATCCCTTCAGCATGGTCTGTGCCTTCAAGTTCTTTGAAATTTCCCATCTGCCTCTGCTAATATCTTAGCAACACACTTGCTATGTGTAGTGTGAAGTTTAAATAATTTGCTTTCTAGTTGTTTTGGTAATGAAATGTGACTATCAAGCCAATCTTACTGTGAATGTCTGTGTTTGCAGTCACTTTCCAAACTGGCACCTCCTGTAGCTCACCATGTTTGCTGACCTGACAATATATAAATGCCCATATTAACATTCCTGAATTGTAAAGAACTCCAGTCTTGCTGTCCTTTGTGTTCTTAAACTGGGACTCAGAAAAACAAACAAAATTGGCTGCATAGAGTCCCTTGAAATACTGCGAGTTGGGTGCTGAACTAATGAATTATTTAATCCTGTGAAATGCCAGGCTGTAGCTGTTAAAATTTTGATGCCTATCTATCAACAGTTGGGCATTAATGCTTTTTTTTTTCCTTATCAATATTAAAATTATATAATTATAAATTTGTTTTGCCAAATTAAAGCTCCCAGATAAGAAGAAATTGTACCATATATGAACAGTAGCACTTATGGATCTTGTGCCAAGAGTCCTTGTTAAAATGTAGATTGGAGCTGTAACCCTTTTCCCAGTCTGCAGTGCAGCTAACAGGTTTTATTCCTGGCTTCTCTTATGCATGTTCTTGCCCATGTTTTCTTGGATTCTGGAAAACAAATCCATATACATGCATACACTTTCAACTTAGTTCCATTATCAGAAAAAATCTAGGATTTGGAATATTTCAAAAGCCGCATTATTCATCCTGGTTTGAGTTAGATTTTGAGGTGTTCTTACTAACCTTCCTAGAAGGAATGGGAAACCTGTTTCTCGTCACCTATGAATAAACAGGTGCTGAAATAATGAGCTTTTTGATAAGGTGAAAGTGTATTCTTTGTGGCTGGGTGTTTAGACACCCACCATTACAGCTGGCGTGGGAATGTGAAATTTGGATGATCCACTTGCATGGTTGCAAAATATTGTTCATTTTAAATTGCTCCAAACCTGCACTCTGCTCTTTTGCTCTGTGTAATGTGCTTTCTTTCTCAAGGCCTTACCTATTTTAACATTTTATGCTTAATACTTGAAGAGATCCTTTAAAACTAACAAGATCTGGCTGTGTGTTACTCGCTGGAAATATTTTTAACTTGTTTTATAGCTTGTCTTTTTTTTCCCCCCCAAACATTTTCCAGTCTACTAAAACTGCTAACGGTAGGTGCTGATGGTATTGCTGCAGATAATGAGTTATGCCTAGCTCAGCCAGCACTGCTCACATAAAGGGTTATTTAAATGAGCAACAATTTAATGATCACTGTTTACTCTTGCATTTCCTTCAGCTTGGACAAGGACAATAGGTCAGTTTTGGTTTCTAGTTCTAACCATTTTTCTGTTTCAATTTATGTGGAATGACTGTAGGGCCTAGCCCTAGTGTCCTTTAAAGACTGATCCTTTATGCTCTAGGCAGCAGAACAAAATTTGAAAACAAACCAGCCAAACAAGCTCCCAAAAACCTCCATGCATTTAAGGAGATTTTAGTGATGTCTTAAATGCAGGGAAAGAGACAATTTCATATCTGTACAGGCTTGTTTTGAAATCTGTACTTTATCTAAAGTATTCTTCATCTCTTGAGTCAGTACATTTTAATTAGGAGGAAAGAATATGGTAATTTATAATTTCTTTTGGATAGCCCTTTCTAAAAAGACACTGTGCTTTTTAAATGCTAAACTTCACCCACATAATTATATCCTGAGGTTTTATAAGATCATTTTTTATATTGAGAAAGTTAATGATATTTTTCATTGCAGAAATAAAATGAGAAGTGAGTTAAGACCATCAAAGAGGGCTACACTTGACTGTGGCCTGGGGTAGTAATAGTTCAGAAGGAAATGAGATGGGTGCAGGTGTGAAGGAGGCTGGGTAGGTCAGCAGCTTTGCTGTACTGGAGTAACTGCTGGCAGCACTGGGACAGGCAAGGGGAGCACTTTGAGCCAGCCAGTCCTGTTTGTACTTCAGAGCTCAGCCAGCTCATGGCCAGAGCACATCCCTTTATCCTACTGCCCATTCTTCTGGCCTTGCTGACACTTGCAGAGGTGTTTTAAAGTTCAGCCAGAGCTGAACACAGCTGCTGCCCCTGCAGAGCAAAGAGTGTGTGCTGGCCCCAGTCCTCCATTCACAGGCAAGCAATGATGGAAGCTGGACCCAGGTTCTTGAATTGTCCACCCCTTGTTGTTTTCCTCCCAGACCATGTGTTTAGGGTTGCATCCTCACTGTGGAAGCAGCTGAAGACAGATAGGTTCAATTGCTCCTTGCCTTACTGTTTTTAATACCTGTTTTCCCACTGGTATTAAATTGTATTCCTGAGCATTCCCTTCAAGTCTGAGGTTGCTGCTGTATTTGCAGGGAGTACACATGACCTTGGTATTATGGCTTCCTCTGGTCATGCACTAATGTTTAAGATGGAATTGACAGAAGTAGCCAGAAAATTCAAAGTTCTAATAAGCACTTTTTTTTTTTTTAAAGAGGGCCATGCATTTAATGCCTTGCCTATATTATACTTGTACATTCTGTATTTACCAAAAATATTGCTGCTGATTTTGGGGTAAGGTTCTCAGTTATGAGGCTGCTGTGATCTATGGAATCAATTCTCTGATGAGTTAAAAAAAAAAACAAGCAAGTAGAAGAGGTGGGGCAATATTGTGGTATTCCTTTTGGGTCTGCCTGTAATGAAATAAAATGTGAACTGTAAAGCAAAGGAAGAAATTACCTGCAGCTTCTTAACAGCCTGGCCATGTTGGGAAATGGGATCAGACTTTAGTTTAAGTTCCTGCCTTGCACAGGCCCCAGAGTGCTCTGAGTTTGTGCCTTACTGTAGCCCTCAGCTGTCTCCAAGCCTGTGGCTTTCCTTGGGAAGGGTAATTGTGAATTAGGATTGATTGATTCTACAATAGCTGTAAAACTTTGCCAAAAGACAGCAGAGAGGCTGGATTTAGGCAGCACTTGAGACTGTTCTCATTACACAGTATCCAAATATTGTCCTGTGTCAGATGGTATGGGAGGTGCCTGCTGGGTACTGGCACTGGCATTCACAGATCTGCCAGTCAGTTACAGGTGACCTAGGTTCTCAGAGAAATTCTGTGACCTTCTTCATAGCTACTGTTCACTTGATTTCTTACACTGTCTCAAAGTCTTTAGTTGTAACATCTGTCAGAGAAGATTTTAGACCAGATGAATTATTTCTCTGGTTAGGAGTAGTGCTTTTTTGGATTACTTTCTGTGAGACGATGTACATTTAGGAGCTTTCTGTTTTGTAAAACACATTGTGCTGACCTAAGTGCTAGACAGGAGAACATTGTGGTGTGCACTTGTAGTGCTAACTAGACTAGGACCTGCTCCCAATAAATAGTTATCTGGTAGCTGAGTTTGCCAAGGCTCCTGGATCCTGATCCTTTGAAGTGAAGCTGGTGGCTGTGACATTTTTGCATGGTTCTGGCTGGTTTCAGGCCAGGCCACAGTGTTCTCCCAGCCACCTTGGCACCAAAGCTCTGCCTCTTACACAGACCTGCTGGAAGATTTTCATACTTAGATTCTCTTTGTCTTCAGCTTTAGAGCCTGCAGTATATGCGGGTTAAATGCATGGTGCAAGTATCTCCAGTTAGCATTGGGAAAATGGGAGAGATTGAAAAGAGGTTTAGGCTCCTGCAGAGTTTGTTGCATACCTGTGGTGTGGGACCATAATGCCTCATTACCAGAGGCACTGGAAACACATGGTGCCAGCTTGTCAGAAACTACTGCTGCTGCTCACATCTGCTTGAACTGCAATACAGGAATCCTCATTGCAAACTACATGTATATTTGAAAGTTGCAGAAGTTAAAAAAGCTCTACCTTTTCTTCCTCCCTACCCAGAAAATAAAGGGAATAGAGCAGCACTTGTAAGGATGTTCAAGCCTGTAGTCACTTCTCCCTGGAGAGATCTACCTCTCTTCAGACTATACATGGCCCTTAGGCTGCCAGCCCAGGATTTCTGAATTACATTTAGCATAGATGAATATGGGAAAGGCAAATCTCCCCTTTCTCTGCAGGGAGCAGAGGATGATTAAAAGGGCTTTTATAAGTATATGTAGTATATTTATTTGTTTCCTGTTGTTGTTGGGTGAGGTTTTAGATTTGGGGGGTATTTTTTTTTTTTTAAACTTCAAGCTTTCCATGTTTATAAGGCTGATAATATTCACCTTAGGTTCTGTTCCAATAGTTTGTCTTCTGTAAATGAAGCTGCTTCATCAAAAATTTGCTTACATGTCTTAGCTGCAAAAACTTTCAGTGTTGATTAAATTTGAAAGAGAGAAATATGAAAGTGCAATTTACAGCAAAATAAATTATAGAAGTTATATTAAAACAGAGTATATCTGGAAGTATTTTGATGTTCCTTTGTTCTTTGTGTTTCACCTCTTATCTCTTGTTTGTCATTTCCTGTTTCTGTCTTGTGCTTTCAATCTACAAAATCCTGCTGTAGGCCAATGTTACGTGGTGGGTCAGCTGCTACCACTTCCTCTAACCCTCACCATGACAACACCAGGTAAAGAGCATTTTTTTGTTAGTCATGATCCACTAATTCTGAAATCCAGATTCCTATTTCCCACTTTCCAGCGATGTTATTTTAAAACACAACACTCATTTTTATGCTGCCTCTCAACTCTTGAGACATTTCATGCCTTTATTCCTTCCTCATCTGAGTTGCTTGCCCAGATCTCAGCTGGTTAGTACAATGTACTGCAGAACTCTGGCTCAGATTAATGCCTGAGTTCAAGTATTTGCTATTTAATAGGGAGCTTGCTAGAGAACTTGGCCTTACCTCACTTAATTTGGAGGTGCTCTCAGCCTTGTTTGTTGGTTGTAGTTGGAGGCCTTTTCATTGCCATTGTCTTGGCAGATTGACATCATTTCAGTGGAACTGAGTAAAAGATTGACACATAATCCCATGGTCAGGATGACGGGGAAAAAATATTCCTTTCACATCCATTTTTCTCATTTGCCATTTAGACATCTCACTGGAATGCTGACCCTCCTTGTCTTTCCCAGGAGAGGGTGAGGAATCTACAGCCATGCTGTAGATCTGGTGGAATTTTCAAATTTTTTTACCATGTTCTACTAACAAAAAGAAGAGCTACAAAAAGACCCTCATAAGAAAACTCTTCAGTATTCAGAGGACCTGTAGAGTAAGGAAAACAGTCCAGACTAGGGCAACTCTCATGTAGAAATAGCAGTTCTTATTTAGAAACAAAGTATTGATGGGCAGTGATACGTGGAAATGCAACAGTTTGTTGGGAGAGGAGAGTCTGCTTGAGTTGTGGGCATTCTAGAGAAGTTTCAGGGAAGTGATGGAAGAACCTGCAGTGCAAAAGTAGTTTCTGCACTTAAGAGCATTCTGCAAGCTCCAGGAATTCTACTCATATTCTTGTTAGATCAGGTTGACAATTAACTGTCATTAAATGCTTAACGTTCCTTTAGGTGTTTTTGCTCCATTTAAGCTGTTTGCAGCAGTTGTTCACGGGTCCTCATGAGAAAGGAAATCAACGGGAGCTGATATTGGAAACTTTTTTCTTTTTAAAGGCAGAAAGTGAGAAGCTCAGGAGTAGGTGGAGGATCAGGAACTACTTTACCGGTTAGTTGTTGGGAATGAATCTGGTGATGATCTAGCCACTTGGATGATCAAAATACAAACCTATATAGACTCTGCCACTTTCAAACTGACAATAAATGTTCTGTATTTATTTAACTTGTCCTGGAGTTGGAATAATGCTCTTTCTGAATTGCTGCATTCATAAAACTGAGAGTGCCCTGGGAACAAACTTTCTAATGCACACGATAATCAGCAAGCAGTGAACAACTCTGCACTGGGCTTTGTTTTCCAGATTTCCTGCATAAAATACAGAGATTTATGTGACTGAGGTTCGTAATTTCAGTAAGTGTCCCCTTGGGATATTGCAGTAGGTACTGAGCATAAGCCACTTCACAAGTCTCTGGTTATTTCTGCTCTTGCCAGGTCTCTTGCAACTTTGGCACTTTAGGTCAGGCAATGTTCAGGTTTCGTGAATCAGTAAACTGGAAACAGTCTTTTGAGGAACTGTGTGTCAGCAGGAAGTTTGTGTGTGTGGAAAATTTTTAAGTGTGGAGAGCAATCAACCCGAATTTAGTCAAGCACTTACCCACTTCATATGTGTTTGTGCTTTACTCAGTTAGGATCATATTGAAATGCAACTCTGTAACAGCTGCAAAAAAATAATATATAATTCTTGTCTCCATCACCACCAAAATCTAATCTACTAGAATGTTGATAAAATCTGGTACTTGCTGATCTTTATGGCTGAGACAGCTGAGCTCTCTCCTTCATTTGATAGATATGGTCTCTCCAGCTTGGATACGACGACACTCGAGGGAACACCAGATGACATGACAGTTGTAGATGCAGCCTCCTTAAGAAGACAGGTATGTAAAACAGTTAAAAATGTTAGGATAAATCTGTAGTGGTAAAATGGGGGAGGAGGTTTTCTCTATGACTACAAAAGTACCCACAACAGGCAAGGCAAAGGCTCCTCTCTGTGCCCCTGCTGGACTGCCCTCATGTATCATGTATTGTTCTGGGACTCTGGAGAATCTGACTCTGTTTCTGTTCCTAAATAATAGGGACTGCAGGATCTGATCACTACTGATTGAAGACAGAAAGTCAAATTATCAACTATTTAACATCCATCTGTTTGAGATACTAATTTTACATGGTTATTCGGAAGCTTCTAGAAAGTGTAGCAACTTTTAATGAAATATTAAAAGCCTTTATTTGTTTTTAGATAATCAAACTTAATCGCCGTCTCCAGCTCCTGGAAGAAGAGAACAAAGAGCGTGCTAAGAGGGAAATGATCATGTATTCCATTACTGTAGCTTTCTGGCTACTCAATAGTTGGCTTTGGTTTCGGCGCTAGACACAGCTCTCAGAAAGATTTACTAGTTGAAAACATAAACAATTTGCAAAATTCTTTGTTTCTGTTTCTGATTGTATGCTGTTTTTTAATGAATACACTGGAAACTTCCACCACAGATAAAGGCTCTAGAATTGCAGTGTTAAAGGGACACCTTGTTCAGTTATAACGTATTTAATAGATTTGCATTGCAAATGCTGCAGTATTCTCCTTTGCATGCTTCTGTGTAAACATGGACCAGCCCATGGGGAGTCTGCTTCATGCAGTGTGAGTGGTCTCCAGGACTGACTGGGGATTTTGTTGTGGAGTGAAGAGAACAAATGGAATGGGTTTGGAAAAACAAACAAACAAAAAAAAGGAATAAAAAGTCATTTTTATTGTTCTGTTGTTAGATGCAATTAAACAATTGCACTAGTTTTCCTTTAGTCCAAGTAGTTTTGAGGTGTGCCATAATCAAGGAATGTGTCCTGTTTCATGAGTATGTTCCTTGTTTAAGTACATGTTCAGGTTCAATAATAAAAGGAATTCTTTGCTAACATGCAGATTGTCCAGAGGTGTGTAATATGTAATTTTTTTTAGGTTAATTTTGCAGATGTTTTTCTATGAATTACATTTTTAAGCAAGTTAGTCTGTGAGTGATCAAAATATTATGGAGTACAAGATTTTGGTGTAGTATCTTTAATAAAACTCTCTCAAAAAAAATCCCAACCCCAAACCATTGTTTAATATCATTTTAAGCGAATTGATTTGAGACTTTCTGTAAACTCTTAGTCTTTGAAGCAAGTAGTAGCAGTGGCCTGAACAGCTCCAAAGCAGCAGGTGGGCATGTGCCAGCCCAGTGCAGGCTGCCAGCCCTGCGGGTTGTGGCGCTGGTCTCAGGCTGGGTGGTGGGTATGGGGACCAGCCTGGGCTGCCCTGATCCCGGGCTCAGTTTAAACATCCCCTCGTGCTCCACCTAATGTTTGCTCGAGCGAGCTCCCTGCAGGCTGGCGGCTCCATGGCCCGGCACGGCTGCACAGCCGAGCTCCTTCCGCGGGGAGCGCGGAGCAGCTCCTGCCCCTGGGCGAGGCCGGCAGCGACAGCGCAGCGCCGCTCCCCAGCGAGCCGTCCTGAGCACAGCGGGCCCCGGGCAGGACCCTTCTCGGGCTGTAGAGGGGCTCAGCGGGTAAAGAGATGGTGAAGCACAGCGGCTGCAGAGCAGAAGGAGCCGCGGGCTGTTGGAGCGCTGTCCTCGCTCCCCCCGCGGCACAGAGGCTCTGTTCTAGTGCCAGGGCTGTCCCTGCACAGGGGACCCAGGGCGGTGCCGGGCTGCGCAGGGGCATGGGCAGTGCCCTGGGGAGGACAGGGCATCAGGGAGCAGCATGAGAACGCCTGAGGATTTTGATACAAGTGCTGCAGGAATGCTGCTCTCATCCATTTCCTGCGCTGTGGGGTCAGAGGGGCTCAGTGTGTGGCTGCTGTACAGGCTGCTGTACCTGCTTCCTTGGCTTCTCCCACAGGGCTGTGGCAGATGTGGCATATGTTCTTTCTGAGCTTTGTTTACTGTGTTCTGTGACTACATCGAGGCGTTTGCTGTCCATGTTTTCTTACCGTGAATGTTGAAGCGTGTGCCTTTGTCTTTTAATAAAGACGATAAAAAGGGCCGGGCCTGCTTTGCACATTTTCTGCATTTTCATGAGTTTTGTACCATGACCTTTGCACTGAAGGTGTACTGTATGAACTCAGATGGTGCAAATGAGGGCTAAGAGATGTAACTGTATAGGCGATAGTCAAAAATAAAGCTTCTTTTAAGTGCACAAAACCGGACTTTTTCTTGCACGTGGGAATGGAACTCAGAAAAGGATTTTAGAACTCCGCCACTTGAGGGGCCGCCTGCAGGGCACGTTCGGAGAGCGCCGCTGTACCGGGACTCTCACTAAGAGCTGCCCGGTCACACCGCGGGGCTCCGCGGCCGGAGGGTGTCACCCGAAACGCCCCGGCGGCCCAAGCCGGAGCCCGGCACTGCAGCTGCCCAGCCCCTGCCCTCTCCCGTGTCCCCGGGGCCGGGGGTCCGGCGGCGGCCGCAGAGCCCGGGCCGGTTCCGCTGCCCGGCCGGCAGCGCTTCCCCGGAAGCCGCGGGGCGGAGCCGCCGCTGCCCACACCGCCATGGCCGCGCGGTTGCTCCTGCGGGCGGCGCGGCCGCTCCTGGCCGGGGCCAGCCGGGGCACCGGGCCCGACACCGGGCTCCGCACCGCGCTCAGCACCGCGCCGCCCCCCGAGAAGAAGCGGTGGCTCCGGGCGTACCTGGAGCTGCAGCGGCTGCAGGCGCCTCCGCAGCGGCGGTGAGCGGCGGGACGGGCGGGCGGGGCTCTGAGAAGGGGTGCGACGGGTCCCAAAAAGGGGGAAATCAGAACGGTTAGGCTCCGTCTGGTCGTGCTTCGGAGCAGAATGGGTCGAGCTCCGCAGGTTGGCATAGCCCGGGTTGAACGGGGCAGGCAGACGGGGATGCAAAACCGACAGTGTCTGACCCCCGGAATTTAAATGCTGGGTTTGGTATTCAAGCTCAATTTCATTTCTCATGCCCTTTCCAAAGCCGCGGGGCGGGTAGCGCGTTCTGTTCCTGAGCTGGTTCCCTTTCCGCGCCCGCAGGTCCGAGAAGCCCAACTGGGATTACCACGCGGAGATCCAGGCCTTCAGCCACCGGGTGCAGGAAAACTTCGCCCTGGACCTTCTAAAGACTGCGTTTGTTAACCCCTGCTACATCGAAAGCGAGGAGGCGAGGCGCCGGCAGCTGGGGCTGGACAAGGACGCGGCCGCCCTTCAGCTCCAGGACAACAGCGGCCTTGCAGAGCGAGGGCTGCGCTTCGCCCGCGCCTACCTGGCGCAGTGCTTTGAAGGCGCCTACCCAGAGTTACCCGCAAAGGGCATAGAAGCACTGGTCAATTTTCTTACCAGTCGGGAACTTGTCTCTTATGTGGCTCAAAACCTGTCCGTACAGGACCTGGCACTTTGCAGGGATTTTCCTGCCCCGCCAGACGTGCTGCAGAGGACGTTCCTCGCCGTGATAGGAGCCCTGCTGGAAAGCAGTGGGCCCGAGAGAACCGGCATCTTTGTCAGGGTAGGTTCATTAAATGATGGTTTGTACCTGGATGGGGAGAGATCCAGGGAGGTTGGCAGAAGTTTGACAATACCTGTATCAAGACAATTTAACACTGAGATCTGTCTGTAGTGGTGGGGTCAGCTGGGATTTTGGTGGGATTTTTCTTCATTAAGAAGGCTGATCAAGTACATAAAATCATACACTTTGATTTATGATTATGAAAATAATATTTACTGAAAGTTGCTAAGGGAAAGCATTATATTCCATGCACTATACTATCAGATTAATGAAATTATTCCATCTGATACTTCACATATCTACAATTTTTAAAAACTTCGTTTAATATAAACAGGGATGAGTTCATAGGTTTTGCATGTAGGAGTGCAAGCCCCTGAAGATTGGAATTCAGTGTGACAAAGTAGTTTTAGCAGCTGTTGTTGTTTCAGTCATCCTTTTCACTTATTTTTAGTTTTGCAATGGAGAAGTGTTTGTTAAAATGTTCTTCCTGATACAAGACCATAGAGAGGTGTCTGTAAGAGCAAGGAGCTGTTTACAGACAGGAGAGTGATCCAAACAGGTGAACAAACGTGGGTTTACACATTCCCTTGCATTGTCACAGCTCATCCCTCAGGCTGGAGCTGTCCTTTCTCTGGGTCTGGGGCTGACTGCCCCGGGCACAAATCTGTCAGTGGCTAAACCACAATCAGAGACTCCAAGCAGTGGGATGGGGCAGTGAGGCAGCTTTATCATTCATTTCAGCAATTCATCTTCAGTTATTTTCTCTTCATACTGTATTTTCATTAGGAACACCACAATCTCAAGCCATTAACTGTAACTTCTAAATATTCTTGTGTAGGACTTTTTTATTCCCCAGCTGATTGGAAAAGATCTGTTTGAGATCTGGGAAGTTGTAAATCCTATGGGCTTACTGCTGGAAGAACTGACCAAGAGGAATATCTCTGCTCCAGAACCAAGAATTACCAGGCAGCTGGGAGTCAACACGGTTCTGCCAGTCTACTTTGTTGGGTTGTACTGGTTAGTGCAATATTAATTTGAAGTTAAATGGGTTTAATTGGAGGAGTGGGAAGGAGGGAAAATGGTCTTTTATTTTTCTACTCGTTTTTTTTGGTCAAGTTGTTCCAGAAAAGAAACCTGATAGTAACTTCCATATAAAATGAGCCATTTAAGCATTGGCCATAGCTCACTGTGGTGATATATTAACAGTCTCTGATTCAGAGCTCCAAAGGCTAAATGGGGTGCACCAAAGAGCCTGGGTGTGTTGTGAGTGACCTGAGACAGGAACTTTGGGAACCACAGCTGTATCCAGGGCTTAGGCAAGCAAAAGAGACATAAAAGGAGGTGGGATGAAAGAGAAGCTCATTTTAAGTTCCAGAGAAGTTTTGAAGTTTTAAAATCAGCAGCACTGTAAAGTGGGCTATAGCAGTGTCTGTGTCCAGGCACAACTTAGGAAGTGCCAGTTGTCCCTGGTGCATCCATGTCAGGTGTGGTCAGTGCTTGTCTCAGTCCCATGCCCAGGAGTGACATCGGTGCTGTGGGGCAGGACAGAATCCACATCCTGCTGCTTTCCTAAAGGAGCTGCAGATGAACACACGGGAAGGCTGCCTTAACATGTTCTGCTTTACCCTGCTTTGGACTCTGTACCTTCTAAGATGTATCTTGTAAAAAATAAAGGAATTTTGGTTGTTTCTCTTCTGGAATCCCCAGTCCCTTCAGGAACTGCTCCTATTCAGTGCCCTTTGGTGTTTGTTAAACAGACATGAGCATGTAATTCATAACAGAGAGCTTTTCTGTCAGTCCTTTCAAAGCAGTTTGAAATGCTTCCTTACTGGGGAGGAGAAAAGAAAAAAGCACTTCAGTTCCTGTTTAAGCTAACCAGAGTAACAAATTTGCATATTTTTATCAGGGCTAACAAATTGAATGCTGTAAAGGATCAGTGCTGTGTTAGGAACCTAAATGAACAATGATGTTCTTCCAGGAAATGGACACATTTCTGATCTGAGTTTCCATTACTGAATATGCAGTTACCTACCTTTGCAGGAAGGACCAACAGAAATGTTTCCATTGTGTGTATAAAGAAATCAGTGTTCATAGACATTGGAGAAAAACCAGTCTGTTTTATTCACACAGCAGTGCACAGGGTTTCATGCTGGAAATGGTTGTAACTTTGGTTTTCTTCCCCAAGTGATAAGAAGATTTTAGCTGAAGGCCCTGGTGAAACACTGCTGGCTGCAGAGGAGGAGGCTGCACGTGTGGCACTACGGAAGCTCTATGGATACACAGAGAACAGGAGACCTTGGGATTACTCGAAACCCAAACAAGGATTGGCAGCTGAAAAGGCAATCAGCAGTAACTAGATGCTAAAAGACATTTCTGGTGTATCTATCTTAAATATCAATGGCTTCCATGCTGAATATAGGTGTATTTGGAAAAGAAAAATAGTTTGTTTTTCTGGTCTTCAGAAATTGAAACTTCTGAATCATATATGGTGTTAAATAAAGTCTTTTCATTTTGCACAATGTTTAGTGTTTGATCATTTTCCTAAATGTAACAGAAGTGCCCATAATCTGAATTTTTGCATTTCGGCTGAGAAGTTTTTCTGTACATCACAGGAGACCATTCTTAGTGATGTTTAATAACATGTGATGGAGTCTCACTGTACAGAAACAGCTTCCTTGGAGATTGTTTGGAGAGGATTGTTAATAAGCTGAGTTGAAGTAACATACGTAACATCAGCCTTTGGATTGCATCTGGATTGATATGTCTTTCACCCTGTGAAAACATGAGGTGTGATGATGATCCTGACACTGTTGGGGATTCTGAGGTCTCACTGCTTTCATCCAGATTTTATTTGCCATGCACATTGGTTTTTATTGCTGGAGCGCACTCTGAAAGATTTTTAAAACTTGTAAAATACCTGTATTGCAAAATGAGATATAAGTGAAAATAAGGATCATGAAGACCTGACCCTAAAGAAATTGGAGAACGTAATTTCATGATAGGTGTAAGATAAGCTTTTTTTTCCCCTCTTTTTTTTCTGTTCTCTTTTTGGTACTTTCCCTGTTTAGTCCATGTACTTTCATTTAATCTGTCCCATGATTGAAGTATTGGATCCAGTGAAATCAGTGTTTATTTTGTTTGCACCATCTGTAGTTGTTTTAGTGTAACTCCAAATCAATGTAAAGACATTTATGAATAACTCAGGTACCTGCATGATATTTATGTTAAATGTCATAGAAACTCAGCATGTCTACCAGAGGGCAACAGATGTGTGAGAACTGTGGCTCTTTTGGAATAATTTTCTTAAAAAAGGAGTGAAAGTCTATTACAAACTTGTCCGAGCCCTGCAAGGAAGAAGCTGGATGTAGGACAGTTATTCAGGAAGTGTTTCCTGCTTTATCCCATTGTGAGCACTGACTGTAAAGGAAGATACCAGGTAAATGAATGTGCCTTCACTAATAGGAGGGGGAGAATCAGGCTGGTGGCCATTCATCCAAGTTTTATAGTGACATTGCAACACATCCTTTGTCTTTGGCCCATAAAATGGATTTAGGGAAGGACCATTGGTAGCCAAAGGTCCTGGCTGCAGCTGCTGGGCAGGTCTGTGCTGTGACAGTGGGTGCTGGCTCTGTCAACCCAGTGGAAACAGATTTATTGGTGTTCTCAGGCAGGAGGAGTCTCTGTGACCCGAGTGTCTCCAGCATCTCGCCCAGTGCCAAACTCTGCTGTGGCTGGGGAGCAGCGAGGCCCTCCTGGTGCCTCTGGCTGAGAGATCACATGAGTGAGAGCTGGAATGCAAAAAGGAGGGCAGAAAGATCAGCCCAGCATAAAACAGACATAAAATTGCTTGTGTTAAATGAAAAATTCCAGCTAGGCAATCTAGTACCTCTTACATAAGCAAAGCCAATAAGGTCACTGTATTCCAGGGGAATAAGAGCAAAATGTGAAAAGATGATAAAATTACTCGTGCTATTTTTAGTTTCCAGATGAGGTTATTGCTCTTTACCTATTTTAAAAGGACAATAGTGAAGGTGGGCTTTTTACAGCTGAAGTTACCTACTGCTTTTATATACATATTTCTGTATTTTGAGATGGAGAAGCAAATTTCAGTTTATATTTAAAAACAAATAAGATCTGCTTCCTTTGGCTTTATAGTTTGGAATATGGGCATAAGTCCTAGGAGAAGTACTGGTAAAACCCTGAACAAAAAAAAGTCCAGGAATAATTATTGTGTTAGTTGTTGCTGTGACTTAAAGGCAAGTGATGAAAACACGATAATTTCACAGTTATCGCTGTGTTAATTCAGAGTTTGAAATTGCTGGGGAAAAGTCAAAGCTTCTACTGGTTTATGACATTTATTTCTTATAACAATCTCTTGGGGTTTATGATAAATCAAAAATTTAAATGAGGTGCTCTGGTGTTATGCTGCTATACAAAGCCATGAAGAATTCAAAACATCAAAAGATGTGTTGTTTTTTGCAGGGCAGAGGGAGGGGATGATGTAGTACAGGAACATAAGAAGAGCCCTACTTTTCCCTGTCCTTAACTTTACTTAGTGCTGTGGTAACTTTAAAGAGGCTCTGAACTATTTGGGTTCTCTTACATCAGTGCTTTGAAGTTTAATATTGAGAGATGCATTTAGTGTCGAGAAGCAAACACTATTCAACAAGGACAGATTGGTTTTTTCTTTCCAAATCAATTCCCCAGATGTAATGACACTAGTTTTGTGTTTTTCCCATTTCTGCTTACCTAAGAAACTAAAGATGCAGTGCTCACCAGTTGGTCAGTAAATAGCCCCTATCAGAGTTTGAGGCTGCAGAGTAGGAACAGCTGCTCCCTGTGACAGAATCAGAGCATTATTGAAGGCTCTCCGTGATTCCTAAATCACAGGCACACTGCAATGCAGCTCTCTGTGGTGCACATAAAAACTGGGCTGCTCTTCTTTAGGAAAAGGGTTGCTCTAGGGAGAAGGTAAACATCATCATCCCTTTCTATTTTTGTGTAATAAATGTAATGTTTCTGCCAGTCTGTAGCAGCTGTGCTGGGGAGTGTGCTCTTGTACTTACCGGTTTATATCAAACATTTTAATTTTAGATACCTTAAATCTTTTACTACTGTTGCTCCAGCTGGGGACAATTACAGAACCTCACTTTGCTGGTTTGGAAATTAAAATTTATTCTTACCCTGGAACTGTTCATTGCCAGTTATGCTCGCTTATTCTTATACCCATGTTCTTTATCAAAAGAAATCTTGGGTTTATTGATTTTGGATGCATTTTGCATTTAATTCCAATGAGATTAAAATTTCATTGAGTTTTGAACATGCTTGAGAACTCACCTTTAAGGGGCATCTCAGTAGCTGGGCAGTCCTGTGTTTTCCCTTAATTAGTCTGGGATGCTTATGTAAATCAGAGCACCATTTGTTTTTCTAACTTTAGTAACATTTTTAGATTAGTTGTTACCTGACCTTTTTTGTTTCTACTCTGTCCTGAAGGCACCATTTTGGTTTAAAGCACCTAATTTTGTTACTTTATATAGGAAACCAAATTAATAGCATCAGTAAGTGGGCATTTCTATTAAGTGTTATTTTCAATAGTAAGGTAAATCACCTGGCCAATGTTTATGTAGCATTTCTGAATACTAAATATATGCAACTTGCAAAAAAAAGTTCTGAAACAATGTTTTGATATCTGCCTTCAAATAAACTTAATGCTGTTTAATGCAGGTTGTTTCAGTATTCAATGGTAAGCTGTAGTCCTTTGCTCCTGGCAAGAGGTTCTATAGTTTGATGATTCCCACATATTTAGCCAAATATTGAATCAAATCTTCAGTTTGTCAATGCCAGTGTATGTGTGGCTTTTTGTAGGCTGTACCATGCACTTGGTGGGGAGAAAAAGTGTCTCTGGCAATTTTTCAACCTTAGAGAAGGGAAAAATTAAATGCTTGTGACTGGCACAGGAGATCAGTTTCTGAAGTTATGATGTTTGGGAGTTTTAAAATGTTCTGCTCTGGCTTATTTGACCATTTCTAGAGAATGATGCCACATAGCAGGTGAGGACAGACCCACTGCGATGTTGAGACAGCGGATTTGTGGGGGCGAATCCAGATTTGGGATGAGTATCTTTGAGGTAATGCAGGGGATATTGCCAGGTCAAACAATGAAGACAAGTGGAATGAAAAATCAGTGTTCTTTCCTCAAGGCTGAAGGAAACACATGGGTGGAGCACTACTGCCCACATTAGACCTAAACCTATGAGAGAAAATTCATTGTAATTGGAGGTCAAAGCTAGCATTCTGAAACCTGTTCTTGTGGAGTATCTCCTCCACAGAGGCAGTTCTGCAAAATTAAGAAAATACTGTTGAATCTAAGGAAGTGTTACAGAGTTAGTCGTGTCATAGGAGGTTTAACCAGGGGGAAGCACTCCCACCACAAGGATTTGTCTGAAAGTTCTGATGGTTAAATAAAGAAATCCAGTTACTTTAGTGGTTATTTCAGTAGCACTAGGAGGCACAGCTTAATCCTCTAAGTTACTGGCAAAAATATCGTTTAGGATGACAACAGAACAGAACAAAACAATTTGTGACAATCAGTCCAACATAAGAGAATGTTTAAGAAGGAAAAGAGTCCAGAGAGAAAATGTCTTCATTAGTTGAGCTAGTTGAAAATTAATGGAAATTATTCTCTTTAATTTCAAATTATGGGAATTGGAAATGTTTATAGTTTTTTTTTTAATATTCTATCGGGAAAAACAGTTGCCTAATCTAAAAGCGTGTTTGAAGGTTTCCTATTCCATTACACAGACCTTCTGATCAAGCAGTGAATGTGGCAATGAGCTTGGGAGAGCTACTTTTATAATTTGATTAGGTTTTCATTACTAGGGAGATGATGGGTTTAGATTTGAATGATTCCCGTCATTTTCTGTTTATAATATCAGAGCACAGTTCAGTTTTCTTTCATGTTTCTTTTACAGTTGAAGAATATGTTAAATATTTAATTCCTATCTCAAGTATCATATGATGCTATTTCAGCATGTTTTCAGTCAGGCAGCAACCTGTGGCCATCAGGCAATGAGACAACAATTGGAGAAGGAAAAAAAAGGATGACATTCATTTTGATACTTACCAGATTCCCCCATGGCAATTCATTATTGCTTCTTCTGCTGCACTGATTACTTTAGAAGAAACTTAGACACCCACACCAGTTTCACTTCAAGACCCACAGCATTGCACTTTTCTTTCCCAGCTGCTGGGAAGCTGCTCTGACAGTGTCCTGTGACTGCAAGCATGATGTCCAAGTGAGGTTTGTGAGGATTTCCTTGATTTAGGCTCTGTGCTGTATGACCAGCAGGCAGACTGCTGAAGTTCATGGAAAACTAGACCAGTAGCAAACTGTTGATTATTCCCAGGTTTCAGAATTAGGTCCTTTATTTCATTGTTTATTTCTTTGAAAGTTTCCTTTCAAACCAATTAGTTCCTAATTGGTTATTTCAACTGCCCCCTGCAAGCTCAACTGTAAGGTCAAGTGTTTAGAAGATGATCATGGATCAGGTTGAATTTAATTGATCTCATATATAAAAATAGGCTATTAAAAATAAATTTGAACATTTTTTATTCTTGATTGGAGTACTATACTCATCATTTACTAGTAGCCAAAAACATCAGAGATTAAATGATAACAACAAAAATTTAAAAGTTTCATAAAATTTGGAATAAGCTTCAAAATGTTCCTTTAGAGAAAAACTCTCCCTGTTGCAGAAAGGATTTGTTGCTAGTGACAGTACACATTGCTGAGTTATCTGAGTCTTACTAGCTAATTTTTGAAACCTGCAAGTAATAATTTTATGCCTAAAGATAATTTCCAGTTCTGAAGCATAACAATACATCATTTAACATGAAGATGTTATTCCAAAGAGCTGTGACAAATGGTTATTTGGATTTCATTATACAAGGGGATGACACTGGCTGTCGAGAGGACCGAGGGCAATTTTGGGTATTGCCTGGCAATGCTGAGAGGCTGCAGCAAAGAAACAAAACACAGAGTGCTTCAGAGCAAGGCTGATACTGCAGAGAGTATTCTCAACATTCACTGACTGTGTATAATGAGAAAATATAGAAGGAGCTAAGCCTTTTGCAGGTGGATTTGAACAGTGATCTCTGCCCAGGAGTAGAAAATGAGTTTACCCTGGCAAATACCTAGGTCAGTGTCAATGGAAACTTTTCAATAATTACTATGAAACATTTCTCTGTTAATTGTTCCTTTGCTTAAATTGGTTTAGTTTTGAGTGTTTACACTTCTAATCAGCAAAGCTGTAGTGTGCAGCAATGCACAAAGCTCCTCCATCTCCTCTATCTCCTGGCTGCACATGTCCCCATGGCAGCTGGGCAGATATCTGTGGGCACAGAGGGGGGACAAGGACCTGAAAGTTTCAGAGCAGTATTTATAAGCTGGTTATGAATACATCAAAGTGGAACAATTGGAAAGCTGGACCTTCATTAGTAAAGCACTGAAACAACCACATACAAAGAGGAGGAGAATGTAAAACCTCTGTGTATTCATAAAGTGGATCTTAATAATTTAGGAAAGTCAGGGTAAACTGAGAAAGGAGATCTAAAAAAGTTATACTAACAGGATTACAAACTCAAACAATTACAAGAGACTTGATTAAAATTTCTACTTTTTAAGAAATACTATGCTTCCCTAACAGATTCTGTAATAATTTTTGTTTCCATATTTGTGATGATTTATTAACTGTCAGGTTCCTTCTCCCCACCAATTTTCCTCATCCATGGTAGCCCAGAGAACTTTGCTGGTGGAGTTTTTTTTTTCTTCATTTGTATAAAATCTCTTGAACATCAGGTGTGTATTTCTCAAATTCCTCTGTTTATGTCAGTTAGGCACTGCTGTTCCTTCTGCTGTTATCACAAATTTTTCATTCACTGTGCTGTTTCAGAGTACTTATTAATTCTCTTCCTTGTCCACAAACCAAACTAAGGTTTTGTTCTATTAAAGGTGTCATAATGTTCTGAACACTTATTCTTTTCCCATTTCCAAAACTCAGTACATGGAATGTTACTATACACAACATGCCATTGATTATTCATTTGTTTCTGGTGGTTGTTTCGTTGTTGGGTTTTTGTTGTGTTGTTTTTTGATTTTTAAAAATTTATTTAAACATATAACTAGTAAATATTAAATATTCCTGCCACAGAGTGAAAAACGCTTCTTTTTCATGTCAAGACATTTTGATTAAGTCACATGAAGATAAGCACTTCTCTTTTTTATCTCCTGGTTTAAAAAGAATTTTTCTAATTGACAAATGCTTTCAAAATCAGCCTTCTCAGCTGAAATTCCCACACATTGTTTCCAAGAGACACGTCTGTAATTGCCACTTCACCAGAGAAGGCATTCTTGAAAGAAAGCTTAAATTTTTTACAGCTGTTTGTAACTACAAGAATGGCTTGCAGTGTTTAACACAGTTCAAGGCAAGACACTGCAGGTGCTCTTGCTGTACAGGAGAAGGTACAAGAGGCCTGAGTGTCGGGATTATTTTTTTCTTGTTAAACCCGTTATTCCAAACAACGATTTGAAGGTTTGTTTTTGTACTTCTGAAGGAAATGACATGGAGTGAAGTGCTAAACCATTATAGGTTTAGTATTACTTTTCCCATGTATGGATTGAGATTAGGCTTCTCCTGCAGAAAACCTTCCCTAAGAGTATTTACAGCTACCAAGGTTTATCCGTATCCACTCACTGCAGCTGCACGAGACTGTACTGCATTCTCTGGGGGATCTTTTTGCCTGTTGTGCATCTTGTTAGTGCTTTTACTTTTATCTGTTATTGCTACTAGTCATAAAGCCCTTCTCTCTGCAGTTTGAATGAGACAAATTCTCAAAGATTAATGGAAAAAAATCTTGGTGACATCTCAGATTTTAAAATTACAGTAGTGAGAAACATTACACTAAACTTCATAGAATCGGTTTTCTTTTTGTAGTTGTCCTCTAACATGGATGTTTCTGTGATGTTTAGCTATTCTGACACTTGTTACATTCATTGATTTGTGCAGTGGAGTGTAAAAATCTTTGTTTATCAGGCAAGACTCAAACATTACTACATTGGAGTCTCTGATGTACAATCTCAGTGTTTCAGATCATGCAGTGCATGACAGGGACT
Organism: Muscicapa striata striata; assembly: GCA_030060385.1. Classification (NCBI taxonomy): domain Eukaryota; kingdom Metazoa; phylum Chordata; class Aves; order Passeriformes; family Muscicapidae; genus Muscicapa; species Muscicapa striata. Next base: position 2,011,725 of record JAREIS010000094.1, on the reverse strand, counting down.
CCATGACTTGTCTTGGGAACTGTGACTCTGTACCTTTTTTCTTTCTTTTTGTCCTTTTTCATTCTTTATATAATCAGGTTGCTTAGAGAATTAGAAAGTTATGGACCTGTTTTCTAGATTCCATTGTAGAAACTGCTTCAGGGTCACAAAGAGCACTGAAAGATGTCCGCTCAGAACAGTTAGTTCTACTTTAGTGTTCCCCAAATCAGCCCCAAAGTAATGGTTATTAAAATAAATAAATTCTAGGGAAGTATGAAGGAGAATATGTGAGTTTTGTAAATTGTGGGCAAATAAAAGAACACTGGCTGGATATGCTGTTTCTCCTATCTATTTTAATATCCTTTCCCTCACTGAAGATCTTAGTGAAATTACCTGTATTTCTTTTTGCCCAATCTAAGGCACTTCTAAGACAGCAATAACCAATAGCAGTTTCCACAAATTAGACTAACTAATCAATAATTTAGATTCATTAGTGGGAAGCAATAGTCCTCTCTTCACTCCCATGGGTTTTACAGAAAACAAGCAGGAAATGCTCATCAAGTGGAAAAGGTACTGAAGAACTGAACTTCAAAATACATTGGGCTTTAAATACAAATCTCATTTATAGGTCAAGAAACAACTTCAGTCTTTAAACTTTAATGTGAAAATTAAGCTGTTCCTGTCCAGAGAATCGGGAGAGCATTTCCTGGTTTAGTACTTTATGTAGCCAAATACTACAGAAGCTGTTGGGGTTTAGATGTCTGTTTAGATTCTATCTCTCCCTCTTCTAATTTAGAACCAAAAGAGTTGAAGAGTTGAACTATCTTATCACCACCGAGTTCTGCCTTTCACACCGGTCTCCTAAAACTGTTTTTTTTTTTTTGTTTGTTTGTTTGGTTGGTTGTTTTTTTTTTTTGTGGTTTGTTTTTTTTTTTTTTTCATCCTTGTCATTTTATCCATATCAGTTCCACAACTTCTTTTCTTTCTTCTACCCATAGACTGTGGGCTGCCTTGTGTATTGCCAACGCTCCTGTGGGATGTTCCAGCAAATGTATAATATTATATGACTTACCACTATATTTCTATTGCTGTTACAGGATCAAATATGAATATACTCCATGGTTTAAAGGGTTCCACTCTCCTCTGGCGTGTTCCTCTGAAAGGATGCATGAAACAATAATTTTCCCAAAACTTCTGTGACAGCTTATAAAGCATCATTCAACTACAGGGTTTTATAGATTAATGATAAAGCAATACAAAACAAAAAACAGTAATAGAAACATTGGTACATACTCTAAAAATAAATGTACTATAAATAGGAACTTAAAAATTAAATGCATTTGCCTTGCATATGAGATATTCCTATGAGAGATATTTTTCCTTCACTGCAACTGTATATAGGCATGCTCTTTCCACTGCCTAGTCTGTGATTACAAACTGGAATATGATCTTGTGCACTTAAGGCATGATGGAAATTCAAGAACTGTGTCAAATAAAGGGGCAAGTTTGAAATATTGATAACCTTTCAACACCACTGGCCAATCTAGGAAAGCAGGGAGAATCATATGGTGACTGAAAACCATTTCCTACCCCATATTACTCCAAATGAATTAGGTGTATGTCACACAAATAAAAGATGACATTAAAAAAATACAGACCACTAACTTCATTACAAAAATCTCAAGGTGATGTGACTGTGCCTTTCTCTTTATTGTCAGGCCAGTTTCTTATTCACAGCTGTTAAGGGTAAAGACAGAGCTTTCTATCATCTACCCTTTTATAGTATGTTAATGCCATAGCAGTGGGTGGGAAATGTCCAAGCGAAATGGCATTGCAAGTAAAGATAATGCTGTAATTCAATCATATTTGTCTGACCATTTTCTTGCATTGAATTGTTCAGATTTAAATAACTGTAAACAGGCAGTATGATTTATATAACCATTACTATGACTTTCTCTTGTTCTGATCTCTTACCAAAATATATCTATTCATTAATAAAAAGCTACTGCTTGAATAAGGCCAGGCACAGACATATTAATTTATGCTCAGTAGACTGAACCTTGAATAGAGCATATGAGTGAATGTTCTGGCTGTGTTCTTTCCTAGCATTTTCGGAAAACCCTTCATATACAAATATTGAGGTAGCAGTTTACCACCGATCTGATATACCTAATCCCAGGATTAATTCTGTATGCCCATCAGTGGTGAAGCAAGATGGATTTAATAGCCCATTAGCCTTTCAGCATGATAATTTTCACGTCACTTATCCTGCTGGGTTAATTGCTTTAAAGTGGATATTATTGACCTCAATCCTAGTGGCACACAGAGAGCGTCTTATTCATCTCCCAAATGTATCTTCTGAGACTCTTGTTTCTTTTGGTCCTGACAATAAATCCCCTAGATTATGTGTTTGTATATTATAATTTATACCCTATTGGCCCATATTTAAGAGCTTACTGAAGCAACATCTTTCAGATATTATTACCCACGACTGGAATATTAAATTCTGTTTCTTATGTAAAGAGAAACGGTGCAAGCATAAAAAGATAATTGTTTTACCTCTGGTTAAAATATTAATTTTAATGCTAAAAGCTGTAGTGGGTGCAGCAGGGATTAAGCACTTTTGGAATAAACAGCTGGCCAGTATATTTCAAACTGCAGAAGTCTGGTCATTAGAAGGAGAGAATGAAGAACAAATTTTGACAGAGAAGCTGCAGGAAAGGAAATTCGGGTTCTAGCATAGAGAAACAAAAATATGTAATGAAAAACAAAATCAAGGACTAGAACCGAAGAGCAGCGTTTTTATTTGTGTGTATTATTTGTGTATCTTTTCCTTTAGTGATTTAGAGAAAACACAGGCCAGATGCTTTGAGGGAATTAATGCTAGCTGCAAGAAATAGAAAAAGCAGGAGTGGAAGAGGAGCACAAGTTATGTTATTGCTTGTGGGGAGGTGAAACAGGGCTGGAAGTTACCACAGCCAGGTTTTAGATCCATTTGTGTCAACAGTGTTACACACACAGTTATACATAGGGCTTTGTATTCCTTAGGCACTGGTTCCTATGGGAAACAGGAGGGTAAGGTTTAGGTACTTGATTGTAGGAACCCAAGGTTTGGAGCAGGTGTGCCCACAGACTCTACAAGAACCTGAATCCCACAGATCTAATTTGTAACACGGTCTGTCCTCACACACTTCTGAAGTCTTGTTCTGTACTTTCCTGGAGTAAATTTGCTCTATAAGATACAGAATGGAGAAGCTTTGTATTTAGAAAAAGTGGTTTCTACACCACATTAATGTTAACATAGGTTAATGCCAGAACGGCACCAGAATAATGGCAGAACTGTTTCTTCACAAAGCAAATTGGAGCCAGAAGATTCCTACAGAGCTGATTGACTTAAACAGTGCTGGGATTTTCCCTGGGAGCTCAGTTGCACATTTTACTGACAATGACAATGTCAATGACAGTGATGTTGTTTTTATTAGCAGCTGTTCCTGTGTGACATCCACGTGAGAACAGTCGTGACTCGAGCAGTTGAAGCTGCATGTTCCTGCTTTGGTTACAAACCACCTTTGACTCTGGTTGAAACAAAACCTGACTGCATGTAGCTCTCTGCTGAAGCAGGTGTGTGGCCAATCACTGCTCTCCAAAGGATTTTCCAGGAAAAAAAAAACAACTTGTTTTTTAACCTTCAATTTTTTTTCTAAATTTAGGCCATCTGCTTTAGGTCATTTAGGTCACTAGCAAAGGCACAATGTTAGCATGTTTTGTAAAAGGCAAAATAAATGAAACCTTCTGAATAACAAGAATATCAGCATTTCATAGAGACGTGAAAAATTAGAGGAAGCAGAGAAAACTTCGTCCGTATAAAACTGGAAATATTTCCTGTTTACTCTTAAGAATGCTATGTAAGCATCAGTGATTATTTAGTGATATTTATTTTTCACTTTGAACAGCTCCTGCTATCCATACTAGGAGAAAAATTAGAGCATTGCCTTCTGTGTTTCAAACTTAGAACTGGTTGATCAGCTCGTGTAAATTAGCACATCCAGAGGAATCCGAAGAGGAAGGACAGATTACTGATGCTGAACACCTAGTCCTAGATTTCTTAACTAAAAGTATGAGGAAAATACAATGGATCAGATCTTGCTCCTATGTGTACTGACGTCAGGGACATAAAACTTGACCCTAAATACATTATCTGGGAATCATTAAACCTTCAAAGATTTTAATCATACATAGTGTTGCTGGGGTGTTTTGTAAATGAAATCACTGAAATATAAAGTGCATTGACTTTTTTTTTTTTTACGTTGATTTCACACACTGTTGAAAAGTACTCCTTTAGGCACCTTTGTGTGGAACAAACACGTATTTCGTGGATCAGGGGCTGACTGGGGTTTCCTCTCGGGTACCAGATATACGTGACTGCTGGCTCTGCTCTGTCCCCTGATGGCGAACGGCCAGCCGAGCACCAAATTCCCAAAGGAAAACTGCGCATCTCTCACCTCTGTTCCAAAAAAAGCCAGACGCCGCGGGGGTGCTCTGCCCACAAATCCGCTGCCTGCTGCAATCCGCACCGCCGATCCCCACGGAACTGTGCCGCCGGCCCGTCCCGCGGGCCGCCCCCGCCGCCAGGAGCCCGGAGCCGGGCTGGGAGCCGGGGCGCCTCCGCTCTCGCCACGCTCCATGACTGGATTTCCAGACTTGTGGGACACACAGAGGGGCAGCGGCAGCGCTGGGCCGGGGACGAGGCAGGCGGTCACTGTTCCACGGTGCGCCTCCCGCTCTCCCCAGCCGGTCTGAGCCCGCTGCCCAGCAGGGCCTGTGGGCAGCGGGGACTGCCTGGCTCTCACCCCGTGCTGTGAGGGGAACAGCCCGCCCCGAGCACCCCGCTCAGCGGGGAGGCGATCCCCTCCTCCCTGAGAAAAGTCTCACTTTTTATTGATATTTTTCCATCAAAACTCCCCACAGCACTGCCCCCAGCCCTCTCCCCCGGCCCGCCGGGTCACGCGGGGTGACTCGGCCCCGCCGCAGGCGCCGCCCGGGGCTGGGGTCGCGGCGTGAGGGGAGGGAGGGGATGCAGTGCGTCCTCCGCCGCGACAGGGGGCGCCGCAGCCGGCGGGCGCGCAGGGCTCCGCCGCCGCCGCCATCTCCTCGCTGAGCTCATAAAGGTGTCGCGCAGGTTCCGCCCGGGCTCGTCATTCCGCCGCCCCGGGCCCGGTGCCGCCGCTGCTTCCCCGAGCCGCGGCCTCCGTCCGCTCCCTCTTTTTCGGGGCCGCCGGTCCGCGTCAGGGGCCACCGCGTTCCCGCACCGGCCCGCCGGCAGGCGCCGGTTGTGCCCTCCCCGCCCCTTCCTCCCTGTCTTCCCCTCACCCCCCGCCCGCCCGGCCCCTCTCCCGCCGGCCGAGCCCCGGAGCGCCGCCGCCGCCGGGGTGTGAGCGGGGCCCGGCGCCGTGCCGGGCCGTCCCTCGCCGGCGGGGCCATGGCCGCGAGCGCTAAGCGGAAGCAGGAGGAGAAGCACCTGAAGCTGCTGCGGGAGATGAGCAGCCTCCCGCCCAACCGCAAGTGCTTCGACTGCGACCAGCGGGGCCCCACCTACACCGACATGACCGTGGGCAGCTTCGTGTGCACCTCCTGCTCCGGCATCCTGTGAGTGAGTGCGGGCGGGGGCCGCCTCCATCCCCGGCTCTGGTGACCTCCGCCCCCGGCCGCCGGGGGACGCGTCCGCAGGGCGGCGGCGGCCGGGCGGTGCAGCCCCGCCGCGGGTCTCACTGCGCCGCCGCTCCCCTGCGCTCGCCCTTCCTGCTGCCGGCTTGGCCACGTCGGAGGGCAGCGGGCGGGGGGCTCGCCCGGGGAGGGGAGGGAAGGGAAGGAGGCCGTCGGGAGGCTTTCCGGGGCGCGTTCGCTGGAAATCCCCGTCGGAGCCCCGGTGCGGAGGTGGCGGCCGCTGGCGGGTGTGCGGGGTTGGGGCGCACGGCAGCCCCGCGGCCCGGGGTGAGCTGGGGAGGTTTCTCCGGCACGTAGGGGGAGCGCGCACGGAGCGCCACCGCCCCACGGACGTGTCGTAGGGTTGGTTAATTAAACAAGTGTGCGACAATACTTGTGGAAAGGGAAGGGGCACGTGGCTGAGCAGTTCACAGTCATGACAGCCTTGAAGATGTGGGGATACTAACCCTGTCGTGAATACGTTTACAGATATTACATTAAGTTAAACCACCAGCATAGCTTTATGTGCATCGGGTTCTGCTTGGTGTAGTTTGACTAATAGTAAGACTAGTCTTTAAGATCTGTCTTAGTCGATAAACTCCAGCCCAAATGGTTTAAGAGACTTAATGAGAAAAGTAGAAGGTGGTTGGGTTTTTTTTTTTTTCTTACATCGACTATTTCCTTCAAACTATATATATAAACCTTGGAAAGGGATTGGCTCTGATAATGTGATTGCATTTTTCCTGTTCCTCATTCCTGTATGGACCTCCCCACTACTCCTCCCTTTTCCACCCATCCTCCCCAGAGACAGTGTGTATGAAACTATGAGTTGTGGTCAGTCAGTTGTGAATTTCAGTCACATACCAATAATTTGGGGGAGGGAGCCCACTGTCTTCAGTGTTGCTGTATCCTTAGCTATATATGTTTGCTTTTATATGATTCTGTAGCTAATTGTGCTAATGGAATGGACAGAATCAAAGAGTAACCGAAGAAGTAATAAATAGTATGTCAAAGGATACAGATTGGTGTTTCTTAGGGTTTGAGTTCATTAAAGGAATTCAGGAGTCTGAACTAATTTCTGTCCCCTTACTACCTCAAACAGCCCTTCCAGGTGAAGTCTGGTGTTGTAGGACAAAGTTGGTAATTATGTTGAAATGCAAAATAAAGCAAATATGTTAGTTCTTTACTGAATTTCCCTGGAACAAACTACCTTTTATATTAATAGACAGCTAATTAGACTTGGGGTTCTACTTTATGTAGGCTTCTGAACAGACTTGCAAGTACAGAAAATACATTTAGGTTGCGAATTGAAAAGAGTCTCTAGAGTTTCACACATACATGTCACTTAATCATCCAGCTCTGCTATTGTTTGCTCTCTTAGCAAACTTATTTGTGCTGGCATGTGAAACTATTTTAAGCTACTGCATTGAGCTTATTTAATGGTTGCACATGTTCTTACTGGGTTAAACTGACAGCATGATAAAGCTGCACTGTGAGAGTGTTTGTCTTTATTTTTCAGGCTCCTTAGCCTTAATAGACAAATATATTGTGAATTTTGCTGAGATGCTTAGCATGGGTTCAGAAGCGTCTGTTCCTTTTATCTATCTGTTGGCTGGGAGGTATGGACTACTAAAGTGCATAGTCCAATTTATAGCAACCAAAAGGATGTACAGCCAGCTCATACGCAGGGGACAGCTGCTACTTGGTGTTAAGTTGAATATAATTTGTTTGTTACCATGCTTAAAGGAGGAAGACTATCTGCAAAAACATGGTTAATGTATTGGTATTCCAATAAAATGCAATTTTCATTCTAAATATGCAATGTTTTTGACTTGCTGTAAAAAATCAGCCACAAACATGTTTGGTTCTTACAGTTAGTAACACCTACACCTAGAGCTGGAGTAAACGACTGGTAAGAGGACTTAAAGATTCCCTCTAAAATAAATTTAAACTCGTTCTTTCATGTCAATTTGGAAAAACTTCCATAAACTAAATGTTTGCAGGATCATATGCATTGGTTGACACCTAGCCAGTAGGATGTTTCTGCTAGTGATGAGACTTGGTGTATGTCACGTCTGTTTCATAACTAGAAATTTATTTTTAACACTTCTGTCAGAACAGTTCTTAAAACAAATTATTTATTTCCAAATGCTTTTCACTGTACAATTCCACAGTGTAGGGAAATGACTTGGGAACAAACCACATAATGGCAAATAGAGAAGTACTGCTGCTTCTGTAGTTCTTAATGGCTGTTTGTGTTCTGCCTCACAGTACTTGCTTACTGTAAGGCTTCAATAATCTTAGTACTTTATCTTGTTTATATTCTATGTGAAGGACTTGCATTGCTTCTTGTTTTAATTATTTTTTTCTAATCTAGTACAGGAAGTATTCTTGGAGTCAGGTATGTGGTAGACTAGTTTTTTCAAGTATGAAGTGCCCAATGCAAGATTAAAATACCAGTAGATTAAAGTCTCCTTCTGAAAGGTTTCTCAATTAATTAAAAGTGATTGCTAACATCAATATCATCTTAAATAGGCATGTTATTCTGGATACAGTTATCTCTAAACTCCTCTTTAAAGTTTAAAACTGTAGTATAACTTTTTTTACTAGTTTTCTGAAGTGTTTATTAATTCTCCTGGCAAGGGCTGTCTATTTACATCCAAAATCTTAATCCTGGATCCATCCTGAATTTCCCTTAAGTATTTCCTGTGCATCAAAAGAGTGATGCTATGTATTACTCGATTTAGCTTTAAAAACCTACTGTTCCATCTACTAGCTTGTTCATATGGTGCTAAGAACAATGACAGAACTAGTGGCTTTGCTAAAAAAATCTGTTTCTGACTTAAATGTTAAAGGTGAGTCTTGTCAAGTCAGAAGTGTGAATGACAGGAGGTTTTTTCTGTAGTACCTGAGGTTTAAGTGACCAGAGCAGATCAGGTTTACAGGAGCAGAAGTTTTGCTGTGCAGAATGGTGCAGGCAGGAGAAAGTTCATGCACAGCGATGCGAATTTGTTGCCTCTTAAAATACTTCCACTTGCCCCGTGTTTAAATTCTTTGTGTGGGCAAAAGAAGCGTGCTGGCATCACACAAGGTAATTCAACTTTTTAGTATTGTACAAGAACATAGGATATATGGAACTATCCACACAATCATTTCAGATTGCTCTGGAGGAGCAGTGTGCTCAGGTCAAGGATTACAGTCATACACCACAGGAAGATTTCTCTTTATTACAACGAACTCACATCTTGGGAAATGTTGGCAGGGAGATTATTTTGGTTTGACAGAACTCCTTTGATTCAAAGGATTATGTTGGTAGCTATGACTATTGTTTTCCTGGATGCTCCCATGTGGCCTGCTGACAGTGACATCCTTCCCTTTGTCTTATCAAATGCCTCTGTGCCTCGTATCTCGGCTGTCTGTGCATCTCTGCTTTCAAGCACTTCTGTAGCACTTGCAGTCAGCCTGCTCCAAACTTTGATAAAAAGAACATGTTTTTCAGTTCTCCAATGGAAAATATCCCTGTTTGAGTCCACTTGCACATGTTTTGTATTATATGATTTTTTAAAATTTAATCTTGACTCTTTTTTATATCTGCTGATGTCATAATTAAGACTTTCTCTCACTGCTCTCTTGACTCCCAACTTACTTAGGAAGTCTCTCATTCAGCAACAAGGAATGTTTAGAACATAATAGGTACTTTGAGAAATGCTAAGGCCCTTTTATGCTATTCTTTTTACAACTGTTGGCCTCCTTCTGGCTGCATGTGATGCCCTTAGTTGAAATTTTAAATTTAAAATTTTCATGGGTAGGGGATTTCTATATCAGCCAGATAGAAGTATTTGGCAGATAGATTAATAACAAACTATAACATCTCTGTGCAGTGATGATGAGTTATTGTTCTTTCCCTAGAGGAAGTTTAACAGAAATTAAAATAGTGTAAATAAACAGTGCTACAGTGAAGGTGATTGTGTTAGCATGACTTTTCAGTCCTTTTTTTCCTTTGGAGCTTGTTTGGAAAATGACTCCATGTGTTGTTCTGTGTGTGTGTGTGTGTGTATAAGGGTATTTTCTGTGTTACTGTATTTCTTGTTTTCAGTTGCAGGGCAGGAGAGCAAAGGAAATGTCTCTATACCACAGTGAACACTGTGCAGTTCAGAAAGAATGTTTGGGTATTTTTAAAGAAAAAAAAACCTAAATTAACCTTAACTCTGTTTCAAAATATGTGCAAGAGTCGTCTGCTATTAAAAATAAACGAGCTTGTGAGATGGCGGCGGGTCTCCAGGGAGGTCTGCAAGTATCAGGAATGGCCAGTGCTGCTTATATTCTTCCTTGCTAATTGCAGTAGCACAGAAATAATAACGAATGCTGTGACATTGGGTTTTTTTGCTGCTTGCTTTCTGGACACCTGGGGATGTGGGGTGCTTTATGATGGCTCGGTATTTGACTTGCCTCATTAACTTCCTGATTTTTTTGGGGATCAGATATTGCTGACTTAGACTTGGGATGGTGTTGAGATCTGATCCAGGGACATTGGCAGTGTTGAGCAGCCGTCTGTCCACCATTCCTCCCATGAAAATGACCCTCTCTTCTGCCAGAGTTCACTCTTTACGTTTTTCTCCCTTCCCAGTCCTGGCCTTTGCAGACAGCTGCTCTGCCAACAATCACAAGTTCAACTATAATTTGCCACTAAATTATGTTAGTAACAAATATCCACTGCTTGTTGACTGTGTTTTGAATGTTTAATGTTTCAGTTGCCAGACTGCAGAATCCTGTGTCAGTGGCCTTAAAGCTTCCTTTGTTTGTGAGAGCATAGTTTAACAATGCCCTCTGGAGAACAGAGGTCTCATGTTCTCTGAAGCTCCCCTGTGCTAACAGTGACTCAGTGAGGGTCAGTGGAAGAGAGTCTCTGGGCTGGAAGCTCTGGTCACAGTGCTCTTCCACAATGATCATTGCTGAGCGTGAAGAAGTTGGCAGTGATGAGTGGGATCTCTGTGTGGGATGTTCTAGCTGTGGTGTGCTGGATAAGTGCAGATGGCAGAATTGTCTTACTCTGTCATCTTTCCCCAGGGCCTCTTGGGAGGAGAGAGCTGCAGTTTGGTTTAAGTGCTGAGGTAGCGTTTGGTTGCTGCCTTCCCTGGGAGCTCAGTTGTAGAGAAGGGAGTAACTGGTACCTCTGCACAGGGGCAGGTTGTAAATGCTTGTTCAGGGTCAATTTAAATTTAGGCATGGATAACTTGCACTAAGGGACTGTAATCCATTCTGTGCCCTGTTAAATAGGGAGTACTGTAAAACATTAGAACTGGTGAAACACTTGTCAAATACAAGGAAGAACATTTTTCCTATGAAAAAAGGAGATTTATTAATTCCTCATAAGGGATAATTGCACTTGGCTGTCTACCAATAAGCTTCCCCCATATGTAGATGAGCTGTTTGTGAATCATTTGGGTCATTAAATAATATCTGTAGGTTAGGAAGGGTTGGTCCTTGAATCTTATTTCAAAAATCTCACAACTGCTCTGTTTTATGGAAATTCCAGGCAATTCAGTTAGTTAGAAATTTAGTTAGAAATCATAAAAAAATTTGAGAGTTTGCTGTTCTAATGGTAGAAAGAAAGTATTTTATGTAAGGAAGATAATGCATATGTTTGGGCTGTGTTGGTGTGCAGCTTATTGTCTTGAATTCCTGGTTCTGGGCTGACTTCTGAGGCTGCTTTAGCATAAGAGGAAGCTTTACATAGGTTCCCTGCATCCTTTGCCATATTCAGTGGACATAAATACTTGAATGTACAGTATTGCAGCTTTATAATTTACTTTAGATTATGGTGGCTAAAGTTTTCTTCAGAAATTCCAGTCCTCCAGGACCACTGACGTGGTGCTATGCTCTCTTTCATCCTGCCAGACATCTGACATCTGATGATCTGATCTTTAAGGGGGGGATGTCTTCCTTCTTTTAGCAGGATGGCACAAGAGAAATGTGAATTCATCTTATCCCGTGTGGATATAATGTGTCTATCAGGAAACCTTATAAAACCTTAGGAAACCTTATATATCTGAAGTCTTCACTGGAGAGAGAGGCATGGAGGAAGTCTCTGGTGAGATTTAACAAAATCTTATCTAGGCCTCAACCACATTTAATATTGCTGCTTAATAGAGCTGAAGATATCAGTGTTTGCTGATGTAAATGCTCTGAAGAATTCTTGTAGATCAATGTAGAGTAGGTGCATCCTAAAGAACTTGTGCAGTGCCCTGAAATTGCAAACATGGCTACAACAGAGCACTGAAACTGTACTTACTGCAAAAGGGAATTTCCAGCAGGAGCTAGTGGGAAAATTGAGATATACTGCCTGTGCTGAGTAACATGTGAATGCGTTAGTGAATAGCTCTGCCTTTTAAATAGTCATTAAATAGTTTACAACTACCTAAATGTGCTGCTATTGTAATTACTAGGAGGAGAGTAAATTGAACAGACTAAGGCAGACAGAACTGCTTTTATACTTGCTGTAAAAGCAAGGGGCAGTAATTGTCATATAACATTTGATGGAGCCAGATCTGTGTGAAATGTCAGGTGGCTGTCAACTTTTGTTTCTATGCTGTCACTCAATATGTGATGCTACAAGTGCCATTTAGTGAAATGAATTACTTGCATGCACAGACCAAGAAGGTGTTTCTTTAAAACACCAGAATAAGCAAAACCTAATCCTAGCACCAGCTCTAAGACAATGAATTTTAACTTCATAGAACTCCTACAGATTTGCTTTAAATTGCATCATCTTAAAATGAGTACTTTAAAAAATCTTAGATAATACTGTAGTATTTTAATAAATGTGATTTGTGATGTAGATGATACAGCTAGATGAAAGGTGTTAAATTGGTAACTTTAATTAACCAATAAATTTAAATATTTTGAGAGAAGATAGTTTAATCAACTATCTTAAAACCTCTCTCAGTGAAACTTCTGACCTTGTCAGAACTGTGGAGTCCAATGTCAGCTGCTCCAATTTCAAAAATTTGCTGAAGCAAATAGTATTCTGTAAAACAAATTTTTATATGCCTGTAGGTTTGTGAATGACATCTGCTTTTAATGTACTCAAAATCACTGCATTTCTTAGCAAAATACAATTAATTGTTTATCCAAATGTTAATTCAAGAGTGATTATCTCAAATTTGTTTTCTCATGAAACTTAGGCTAAAATGTTACTGATTAGTGTTTTAACCCGTATTCAACTTCTGATTAAAAATGTGGAGATCTTTTAACACAGGATCAGAATTGTCTTACAGGTACACTTGAATTTAGGTGTGAAGGTGAATTTGCAAGCTAAATGCACAACAGTATTTTTCCCATTAGACTTACTTGGAAAACTTAAAGTGCTAAAATTTTTCTGTCAAAGTTGAATATAATGTTAATATTTGGAATATCAGATTTTTATCATGGGCTATTCTGATGGATAACCATTTAATTTATAGTTAATGTTCTTGGGATAATCACAGAGTTTAAAGAAAACAACTGTTTATCCTAAATTAGATGTTAGTGTTGTTTTGGTTTTTTTTTATTCTTAAAAGTAATCTGAACCAAATTTAGGATTATAAGTGTAGGGACAAATACAAGCAATACAGCTATCAGTTGATTTTCTTAGTGATTTGTTAGGGCCATATTACATCCCTGGAAAGCTTTTTGTGTGCTTTGATATCTCATGGTTAATGTATTTTAATTGGTTTTTAAGGTGGTATTTCAGAAATCCAGACCTGATTACCCTGAGTGTTAAACTGGCCCCATGGTATTACCTGAATGAGTGTCTCCACTGCTTGGCACATGTGGGATGGAATGTTCTTGCATCCATTGGGCAAAGCACAACTTGGGTTTGATTGGAAGTGTTTGTGGGCAAAAGCAGTAGTTAGCGTGTATTTAAGAAGGAGTTTGAGAAGAAAGCAAGCTTTTTCTTACCCTGGTGCTGATGCTCAGCAGGTTTTCTCTGCCTGCAGGTTGTGACTGTACTGGGTTTGGCAGTGTGAGACTGTGGCAGCACAAGTGCCTGGAGTTGTGCTGGCCCTGCTGCAGCAGCCTGGCGTGGATGTGAGTGAGAGTGGTGCCAGTCTGGGCTTAGGGCAGAGCTGCTCACGTTTGGAGCTGTGATGTTAGCAATGGTATCTCTCATTTGAGAGCATGCTAAAATCAGTGTCTTTTTGCTTTTGCTATGGTTACTTCTGTAGTGTTCAGGAAGAGGAGTAAGCCACTGTGAGTGCAGGAGCAAAAAATAAACTAGAAAAAGATGCTGTGAGGAAACAGGAAATGTAGGTTAAAGCAAGAGAAAAAGACTGAGCTGGACAGTTTAGCTTGAAAAAATCTACTTATTGTGTAGAAGTTGTAATAAGAAATCAAAATGAGGAAGGAGTTAGAGGGAAAGGGAACTACAACCAAGGAACCCAAGAGTGAGAGACGAAAGGTAGAGGCAAGAGTGAAGCACATTAGGATTTAAAAAAAAAAAAAAAAAAAAGAGTCCAATTTTGTTTTCTTTAATTTGCATAGAAAATACCGGAGTGACTTTGCATGAGCACTTGTGAATATTGGTCTCCCCTGAAGTTCTGTTATTCTGCTTTGTGTTCTGAGTGTTACTTTGAGAAAAGCTTGCACAGCCTTAAGTTGTATGGCAGTACCAAGAATGAGTGTGCTTTACAGAGATGGCTCCTGATTTTGAAACTGACTGACTTCTAGCTGTAGTATTAAATGTGGTTGCATGATAACAAATTTCCTAAATGCTGAGTACTTTTTGCTTCTTTCAGGCGGGGCTTGAATCCACCCCACAGAGTGAAGTCGATTTCAATGACTACGTTCACACAACAGGAAATAGAATTTCTGCAGAAACATGGAAATGAAGTAAGTATTATTTGGAGAAAAAAGTGGCCTTGGCACTTTAATACTAAAGTTGAAAACACTACTTTAAGAAAACTTAGGGGCTTTTGTTGTTTTTTTGGTTTGGTGGGTTTTTTTTTTTTTTTTTTTTTTTGCAAAAGCTAGACAGAAGTCTTTTGAAGCCAACATCATTTGAAATGAGGCTTCTGAAGAGCTTGTTTCATTGGGTAGCAGATCATCATAATGTTATTGCCCAACCCAGACAGTCCACATTCACGTGATCAGTATTTCTGAATTGGGTTTTCTTTTGTTCTTGCATAAGGCAATATGCAGCCATCTTTTTTTTTTTTTTTTCCTGTAAGCTCAGAACTTGAAACTGACTGCAGCAGTATTTCCTGAAAGAATGTACTGTGACAAAAATACACCTTGTAGCTGTATTTGTTCACACTTGGTGTCAGAAAGTCTTCTACTAGTTTTAATAGCCTCCCTACTTAATAAAAGTATATCCATATTGAATGTTATTGAGAGAGGAAGGAAAGGGAGAAATTGTTATCTAGTGAGTGGCTTGTAGCAGTTTTGGAGAGAAGTTCTAGCATACTGACTTTTCGGTTTTTTAAATAGAAACAAGAATATGAGGTAAATTTTGGATTGGCTCTGTGAGAATACACAGAGCACTTAAGCTCTGGATGTGTCTATTACTGACTTCAGTTTGAGGGTGAAGTTTGTGTTCAATACCATGCTGTAGCCTTGCGGATTTTAGAGGCAGGTTTTGCCTCTGTTCGAACTAGATAAGGTGCTGCTTCACATTGATTGCATCTGTATCCTATTTAGTAGAACTATTGATTGTAGGCTAGAGAGTGTTTTATTAGTGTGCTTTTGTGAAGCTTTGTGGGGATAAATCCCATCATTCAGTAAAATGCTGATACTTAACTTTCTTAAAGTTGGTCCATTCATAACTGTCAGGTTGAAGAATAAAAACGGAAGTAGTAATTTCTTTTTCTGCCCTGGTAAATATGCATTGTTTGTTGAAATGACTGTTGGTGGATGATTCCTCTAGACAGAGCTAGAACAAGGCCTGAACTCTCCTAGACTTCATAAAATACTGTTGATGGCTTAGATTGGTTAGGTTTTTAAAACTGTAGAGCATTGCATATGTGTGTGTATATGTATAGCGCATATTGCTGACTTTTTGCATAGGGAAATTTAATAGTCTTCTGTGGATTCACATAGAGTGTGTTGGAGGCTCTTTCCATGAGATAAGATTGTAAAGTCTAGCTTTGCTTTTAAGGTGTGAAGGAAAATGTGTGTTTGTACCTCCCTCCCTGTATTTGTTTTAATTTCATTTTTTGCTGAACTTGCAGGGTCTAGAGAGTGCTATGAGTTTGTTTTCACTGATCTGGAACCTTAAGTGATCTCTTCTCAACTGCTTAGTGTGGTTGTCCTTCTCATTATAGCCATGACTAGTCTGCTAATCATAGTGATTTGATTGATACATAATTTATTATTGGCATAAAAAAAATGGCAGACCTCTGCAGTTCTATTCTGTTTCAAAAGTGGCGGTGTTTGCACATGTAGTACTCTAAGTAGAGAATTGTAATGATTTAAATGAGCTGCCTCATAAATGAAGATGTCCTTCTGAATTTAGTTTTCGGTTGTTGTTTATTGCTTTAATTCTTAAGTAGAACTGAATAGATATTTGTAAGTGCCTATGGTAGATTTAAGGAGCGCTCAAATACTAAACATAAATGATTATTGCTTTAAACACTGTTGAAAGTTTAAAACCTAGTTAAATATGTTCTCACTGTGTTGTATTTTATGTTGCATAGTTAAATAGGCATTTTGCTTTCTCTTGTTGGTATTGGACTTTGGAATACTTATCTGCTGATAAGGTAATGTATTGGACAGAGGAAATTCATCTGACCTCACAAAAAACGTTTTTTTGCTTAGCTTGCTGTTCAGCATGGGAGGCTTGTGTGTGTATAGGAAGAAAGGAAATTTCTTAAAATAAGACTTTTCAAACATGGAATTGTCCAGTGTTGTAATATCAACAGTTAAAACAATTGTACAGCGATACAGATGAAAAGAAGCTCAGCTCTTTTGGCAATCTATCATGTTTAACCTTCCAGTTTTTGATAACTTTTAAAATACTTTAATTCCAGCTTTTTTGTTCTAGTCTTTCTCCATCATGGCCAAGGCCTCTGTGATAACCTTTTTTGCTTCCAGATGAGTAGATCATGGTTGTACAATAGGGATCTTGTTCTGAATACAAAGTAAAATAGCAAGAAAACTTCCATGAGATAAAGTAGTTAAGGTGCTGAGTTGTTCTTAGAGGAAGTAGTTTTCCACTCTCCTTCAAAGGGTATTTATAAGGTCAGTGTCTTTTGTGAGGTTCAAGTCCTTTAACAAAACCAAAAAAAATCCCAACCACTCAACCAAACGAAAAATACCCAAAATATTTCCTAATATTTAAAATGCCAACTTTTCCCCAGTTGTTGTAAATGACCCTCTTTGTGGCACACATGGGTAAAATACTCAGTTACTGAAAGGTTTCTGCAGAGTGACTGCTTCAGGGGGAGATTATTCTGAGCAGCTCTTCCTTGGGTGAGACACCATCTTCTTCCCCATATATACAGATTCCAAGAAACGTGAATAGCATTTCTGGCACAGGTAGCTTGAACGTTATTTTAAATTAGTTTTTACTGCTTCAAACAGAGTTTTAAATCCTTATACTGTATTAGAAGACACCTATATTTTGGTGTTGCTTACTCATCTGGAGGTATGAAAGCTGTCCAGCCTCCAGTTTTGCTAATGCTGGGATTAGGTCACTGCAGCAAGAATGTAGGCATCTTCCAGCTAACGTTCCTCAAGTACCTTCTGAAATCCTTTTGAAGGATAAAGGCAGTTCTGACCCTACTGGGTAATGTTTTTCATCTTCTTGCTCTCCTCATGAAGAGCAATGTGAGGTATTTTCACATTTTCTTGTTAGGAATAATGAGGAGAGCACTATGGAGATGTCTGTCCGAATGCTCATCCTCAAATGACAGTAGCGCTGGTTCAGCCTCTGATTCAGTTGTGCAGTGGTAGTAGGAAGTGAACTCGTGGAGGTGGTGCTAAATCTCCTGTTGCCCTTATAGCTGTGAATATTTATTCAGAAACTTTTCCTCTAAGATAAAGAATAGTATTATGAACTGGTTACAGAGTTAGTTTTTCTTATACCCTTTTGAAAAATGTCGGGTATTTTATAGCCTTTCCAAATAGCCCGTTCTACTATGCATGTGGTTGAAGAAAAAGATCTTGATGGTCTTGTGTTTAGAAAATCTGTAACTCTGGGGCAAAGACCATGTTTACCTGAGCTAATGAGTAGAAGGTATGCTCAGCTGCTTGGAGTTATTTTAATAGTGCTGAATTTTGGTTTGGTGCCAATTTTCCTGATTCTCAATAGCACCTGTGCAACTCTCTGTTTCCTGCACTCTTGCAGAACTGGCAACAGTCTGAATCGGGTTCAGAGCTGGTGTTAGGCCAAACCAGAATGCTTCCCTAGAATCTCCTTCAGTGTGGAATGTGGCCTAGAAACCCTGGAGTGGAAGGAGCAGTCCTAAGCTGGAGCTGATGAGTGCTGACAGCATGAGCAGTCAGGTGTCCTTGGAGTACATTGCTGGTTCTGCTAATACGATACAGAGATACATGAGCTGATTGTGTGTAGAACAATGTCTTTGTTAGCAGGATTTACTGGCTTGACTCTGCTTATGAAACCATTATAACTCCTGGACCCAAACTGCCTGTGAAATCAGTAGTCTGACAGTATAAAATTCTTTTAACCTACAGAGATTACTGAATAATATTGGCATCAGAAGTGCAGAATTGCTAAACAAAGCTATAACTTGCTTACATAAAGAAATTGTTTCCAAATCTTTCTTCCTGTAGGGAGTTATGTTTTGGAACATAGTTTTGTTGTGTGGTAATGTGCAGTTTTTTGTCAGCATTATATTTGGTGCATAACTGGGGATATTTTGTTGGTAGGAAAGGGGAGAAGAAGAAATCTAATTTTGCATTTACCAGCCTCCTGAAAGGTATTATCTTGTTAGAGCTTTTTAAACTAGACTGACATGTGTAATCTTCCTATGCAGTGGTATGTCTGGGTCTCAAGAAGTGTTGTAGGTCAAGTAGTGTGCTTTTTCCTAGTTGAAGTGCAGCTTCTGTCACCAGGAGGATGTCTCCTGTGAGAGCTCCTTCTGGCCTTGCTGCCTTCACCACATACAGGAGCAGGAGGCTTAATGAGAAAGAACTTAACTCTGCTATCCTGACTGAATTTTTATTCTTCCTAACTAGCACAACTATGCTAACAGGAGTTTCTAAAGTGTGGTGGCTCAATGTGTTGTGTAGGCAGAAGGCCTTTGTCTCTCCTATATCCGCCTTCCCACACACGTTGGAGATCTCTATCAGTGAAATAGTTATGACATGGCAAAGCTTTATTTGGTAGTTGAAATACATAGCGTTTGAATGGAAATAACTAAAATCTCAGATTCTCAGTGTTTCTGCAAAAACTGATGGATAATGCTGATTCCTTTCTTAATTAGCAGTTTTTTAGTGGGCCTATTCTTCCCCATTTGCCCAACTCTGTAAAAACACACAGGGGAAAAAACCCCAAAACACATCAACAAACCTAAAAACAAAACAAAAGCTAAATTTTTGTGGAAAACAGGTAAATGTATTTTTCTTTTAGTCTTTGAGCCCTGCTTGGAACTCCTGAAAGCATAAAATGTTACTGGAGGCTGGGTTTTAAACCAGAAACCTTTCTGATTAACTTTGTGATGTGCCAGATGTGCACTGAATGGGATGTATTCTTTGTTGCTTTCTGTCAAAGCTGAAAACAAAGGTAATTTCTCAAAGTGTTGGACTGCAAATGTAAATAGTGTGTGGAAAACCTAGTTTATGGTAAATAAAATTACTTGGGGAAGAACAGTTCTCCCTCAGATGGAATGCTGTAAGTGCAGATTCAGGGAAACCAATGGTAGGAAGAGAAATATAGGTAAAGGCTTTATTATAACATACAATGTGCACTTGGCCCAATTTCTCCTTTCAATGATATATTTAAATTTCAGCAACTCACAGTTTCTGCCTTGCTACCTCCTGGGTTTTTATCTAGGTCAGGGTGAGTAGGTTGGTGGTGGTTGTGATTCTCTTTCCCTCTTTACTTCATGCTGTACTTGCTGATCTAATTCTGAATGTCCCAGTATCTGGTTGCCAAGTGTCTAATGACATCCCTTGCAGGACTGGAGCTTGGCAGAGGACAGGTACTATCCTTCCCAAAGCAGTTGTAAAGGGATTCTTATGAACTTTTAAATTCCATAAAGACAGCTGCTGAATCTTGTTATCTACTTATTATTACCTGACAAGATAAAACTTTGCTTTGTCTTGATTTTTGCAGCCCCCAGAGTGTAGCAGGGGCAAAACTTCGAAGTATTGCTTCTGTCAACTCTTCAACAAAAGTAGACTTTCAAATGCTGCATATGCTTAGTCATTCTGACTTCAATGCTCTCCTTTTTTTCCCCCCCTGCTCTGTTGGTGAACCAGTGGGACATGGACTAATTATACTTTTCAGGGACAGTGGACAATGATTATGGATTGTTGGATATATTCCACTGTTTCTAGGGGCTTCCACATAACTCAAATGTTTACTCTTGGCTCCAGCTTGTCAGGCTCTTCTCTGAGCAGAGCATTTTGTTTGATAGAGCTGTGGTTATCAAAAGGAGGAGTATAGCAAAGCTTTTGGCGAATAAACAGAGCTTTTGAGCAAAGGTTTATTTGTGCTGCTATTGCAGAAAGAACAGTATTAATATTAAATGGCTGAACCAGAATATTCCCAAGGAGGTGGTGCAATGTAGAAGGATTTCAGAAAGCCATAGAATTTTTAGCCCAATATCCTAATAGCAGTGTTGTGTAATTGTGTGGTGAGTTGGGATGATGCTTCATATATTATTTGTAAAAGCAAAAGAATGAGTAATTCTGTTAAAATGCAGCTGAAGATGTATCATACAACTTGAGCAGTAGCATTTTCTGAATGAGGTCTGCAAGTATGATTTATATATGGAGCAGTTAGAGGGGTGGTTTCAAGTGCATGCTCCTTAGGATATCAAATTCAAATTTCTCAAAACATACATTTTCAAAATAACCAAAAATTTAGAACAGTTACTTCCTTGGATTCTTTTTCAGATAGTGAATTTGTGTTAAATAAGAAGAAAACTATGTTTAGTAGAGCAACTGCTTGCTTAAGGCTTCGGTTTGTGCAGGTTTACATTTCCTTTAATGCCTTTTTGCAGTTCTTCCCTGCTCCCATGTCCTGCAAGTAATGCCCTGCAAGAGTCAGCACATGCTGTGGATAACTGTGCTGAATAACTGTGGGAGTAACTGTGCTGTTCAGGTGTCCTGCCTGGGCAGCTGTCGGGCCAGACAGAACATAGCGCTGAAGCTTATGAGGAAGTGATGGCAACTGAAGTTGCCAGTCTGATCTTTGTATAGCATAAGTTTCCCTGATATTTATCACAACAGTAACTTTTGAATCACTCCGAAACAAAAAATGTGATGGCCTGATCAGTAAAAATAAAGCAAAAATTAAAGTTTCTCACAGCAAACTTCTTTCTTTGCATGAGATTCGGGACTGTTGGTGACTTCAAGAAAGCACAATTGCATGATGTGAGCTCTATCTCTAACAGCAGTATTTTTTAAATTTTATTTTTCAGTTTTTAACCTGTGGTATTGCACAGCTCTCTGCCATTTGTGTTTTTTGAGATGGCTGAAAATTTGTGGCTCACTTGAAGCATAATCAATGCAGTGTTGTGGATCCCTGTCAAGTCAGATGATAGTAGCAGAAGTATAGCTAGGCAGAGCACACAGGTCACCAGCAAACAAGGGAAGACAATGGGCCTTTCATTGGGCTTTGAATGCCTGCTTGGAACTACTGCTGATGTTCAAAGCATTGTGTGCTACTTCAGACAGAAATATGTGCCTTTTCATGGTTTCTGGTGTGGTTCTAAAGCTTTATAAAATATGTCTTTCTAAAGGACTTAAGCAGAATTGTGTAGGTTGGAGGAAACCTTTAAGATCATCAAGCCCAGCTCTAGTAGGAAGACAAAACAGCCTTTTTTTGGCATAAGCATGGTCTGAAATGCCCTTATGAGGATGTGATTTACCCTTCATATTCCAGTCATGTTGTACACCCACATAGTCTTATGGTTCCTTTCCATCATTCCTGCTATCCAAATCCAAACTACTCTTATCTATTGTGGATGTCTGGTTTTGGTTTAAGATTTCTTCAGATTTAAGAACTTTTAAGAAATTGTACTTTCTCTGATAACTGTATAGGTAAAGAAACCTAGGTGAAATTTAATTTGCATCCTGGTGTGGTAAATGTTTTATCCTGGATATACTGACAGCTCCTGCAGTCAGACTCTGTTACAATGAGAATGTCTTGCTGAAGTGTGTGTGATTAAGTAGGTTCTTTGACTTGGTGCTTGTCCATTAGTAAAACTGGTAGTAAAATTGGTTGCCCATTTAGTAAAACTGTTCTCTGTCCTACCAGCAGCAGAAGAACACAGAGTCCCTGGCAGTTTGTTTAAATTAATTACAATAGTGACTTAAGGCATATTTCACTTGTTACTTCCTTTTGTGGTTAGGTATTTAGAAGGAATTAGTTGCTCCAGGAAACACTTTTGGAAGCCTGCTTTCTGAAGGTTTGCAAAAATTGCAATGCAATTGGAAGAGCTGATGCCTTTAAGAAGCTTGCATAATTTTAAACTAACAGGTGTTTGTTCAGCACAGTCCTCCTCCATTCCTGTTTGCATATTCATAGAACTGTATCTACTATAGCTCTGTAGCTGGTAATGATCTAAAGTCGCACAGCACCTTGTTTTCTGAGTCCTCACAGAAATCACCTGTAGTGGTCATGATGGAACAGTGGAGAGGGTTTTTGATTTGGATTGTTTGTTGTTGGGGGGTTTTATTTCGTTTGTTTTGGTTTTTTGTTTTTTTTTTTTTTTTTTTTTTTTTTGTTTTCTTTCCCCCTCACTTCAAATGCTTAGGCACTTCAGGGTGAAAATGAAGCAGAAAGCTGGGAGGGAGAAATGTGAAAAACTGGGTTGTAGTTTGATGCTTTGAGTTGATCTCCTCCAGGTTTCAATGGTACCAGTGACATGGTAATTGTGATGAGTTTCTTTGATCTAACTTGTTTTGGGTGGCAGGAGAAGGAGGAGTAATTGATGGTCTGATAATGGATGGGGAAGTGGCCCTCCTATGTCATTTGCCAGCATATCTCAGGCTGGATGCAAACTGATTATTGTGGTAGAGCTCCAAGTGTTACAGTGCTGGGTGCAGAATCAAGTAGAGGCTGTTGTAACATTTGTCTTTCTGCTTGTCTGAAAATTAAGCACAATATTTCTTTTCTTCAGTATTTCCTGATATTGAAGTTGGGGTTGGGAGGGGACTGTGTGGATTTGAACACCACCAACTCCTGCTGCTAGAGATTCTGTAAATAGCCACAGGCAGGGCTTCTCTTCCTCCTAGCAATCATATGACTGCTGCTTGTATAGTTATACTTGCAAATCTAAGTATGGAAATACTACTGCTGGCTCATCTCAGACTATTCACTGCAAGTTTAAAGCTACACACATAGATATTCTGATTTTATATGTTTTGTCACCAAAAAGTAGTGAAAGCTTGGTACTGTTAAAACAGTGATTCTTGATATTAGCCCTTTAAAACAGACTTGTGACTTTTTTGACTAAGCTTGTCTTCTAGGTTTGTATAAAGAAGTATTAAACACATCTATTAAGCTTCATTTTATCTATTACTATACTGTAAGTGACTTCGATTTTGAGAACTCAAATTAGAGTGTTGAACTTGACCCTTTTGTGGAGTACAATTGCAGAATGCAGAATTGCTGAGTTTATTTGAGGTAGAAATGACTGATCTTAGCTCTAAATTCGCTATATAAATACTAATTTAAAAGTATCTTTTGATCATTAGATCCATTTCCTGTTATTGTCTCTATGCAATAGATGATGATAATGTTGGCAATAAGGACTATTAAGTGTTGAATATGCAATTGGCTATTTAGAACTGAAACATCAAGTACGAAATATGTGCTTAGCATATCTGCCTGATCTTTCTAATCCTGAGCAATCTTTGAAATTACCTATAAGATTTATCATGTTTGCCAGCTAGTTTGGGGAAGATGCTGAAGTGAGAGTATCACAGCTTCTACCTTGATTTGCCAACTTTCAGAGCAGTCAGTTTTGCAGCTCTTGGTTATTAGAGCCTGTGCTTCTCCTGAAGGTCACTGGGGAGGGACAATGTTGAAAACCTGACACTTGCAGGGATAGAGGGCATGTTTGTAGTAGGCATGCAAGAGGCATGGTCGGGGCTATTTCAGAAAGGGTGTGGGAAGAAAGGGTATGCATCATAAAAACAAAGGTTTTTTGACTCTGCTTCTCTGGAAGAAACCTATTCTGAAGGGGCATTGTGATGTTTGGTGTTGTTGTTTGATGCATATTCAGGTTACTTGCAGAATAGTCAGAAGGATTTAAAACAATTCAAGTTAAAACTCCTACTCATGTTTAGTTTTGAGAACACCTTTCCTCTTGTTTTGCTTAGGAATTGAAGCTTGAACATACTGAGAATTTTACAAGTGGTTCAACTTTTGCTCACTCAAAACTACAATTGGAAAATGAAATTGGAGCAAGAGTATTTTTACCCCTTATCTCATACCATCACTCAAATGTATATGGTATTGTAGAAACTGCATCACGGTAACAAAGGCTTTTGGAAAAACAGTTCTTCTACTCAAATAGTAATTAAATGTATAAATACTGAACCTTGGATACTTTAAAATTTACCATTTGAGGCTTAGGGCATATGGAATCTGTTGAAACAGTTTAAGCCCTGAAGTCCAGTAAGGGAATGTGTAGAATTAGGTGAAGGAGAAGAATTTTAAAGATTACAAGTAGAAATCAGGTGCTTTGCATTTCATGAGTACATTCTTCAAATGTTTTGTAAAAGAAGTGTTGGATTGTGAAATTGGATGCTGAGATCTGCTTGCCCTGCTGTGACAGGCAACTTTAGATGTTTAGACAGGTACATGGTGCACCAGTCAGTTGTTACTGCTCAGTCTGGAATGTAAATTATACAGCCACACACTTTAATGGTTTAATATATTAACAATAGTAAACTTAAATAGGTTTTAAGGTATTTTCTCTGATCAATCTGTCTTGTGGTTTTTTTATTAAGGTGTGCAAACAGATTTGGCTAGGCCTATTTGATGATAGATCATCAGCAATTCCAGACTTCAGGGATCCACAGAAAGTAAAGGAATTTCTACAGGAAAAATATGAAAAGAAAAGATGGTAAGATTGTTTTACTATTATAAAGATTGTCCCTGTGATGAGAAGTGAAGATTTTGAGTGTGCTCTTCAGACTAGATTACACAGCTCTGTAAAGTGAAATGATTTCCGAATTTTATTTAGAGCTCCTATACAAAGCAGAAAAACTAAAGAAGTTTCTCAGTGTTCATATTGATGGAACAGAAATGGATTGAGAGGATGTCAACAGCAATATAAAGTAACAGTTTTGCACATTATTATTGCCCATCCTATTTATTAGTATGGGAAAGACACATTTTGTATTGAATAAGTGCTAAAAATATTGATGACTTTAAATTCTAGTCTATTTAAAAAAAAATCTGTGGCATATTTAAAGAATGGGTACTTTACAAACTACAGATATAATCTATTGCTGGATTGGGGTTTCGGTAGCAAAGCTGGGATCTGCCAGTTCTGAACTTCAGACTTGTGAGCTTCTCACGTGAAACTTGTAAAAACTGTTGCTCTTCTTGAATGTAGGTATGTTCCTCCAGAGCAAGCAAAGGTGGTGGCATCAGTCCATGCATCCATATCGGGGTCTTCTGCCAGTAGTACAAGCAGCACACCTGAGGTGAAGCCACTCAAATCTCTCTTGGGAGAGGCTGCACCTGCACTGCACTTAAACAAGGGCACACCTAGCCAAGTGAGTAATGGCTGCTGAGGAGCACAGAACTGTTCTGCAGTCCTTGTTACTCTTTCAGTAGCACAAAAATTCTTGCAATAACAATTGCTGTGATCTGTAGGAGCTAATGTGATTACTGTATTTTGTATATTTTACTGAAGTACATACATATTTGCATATTAGGTGCTAAATGAAGTTTGTTTCCATTGACCAAATTGATTTTTCAGTGGTTATTTTCAGTAAGCAAGGTTTTCCAGTGTGATAGGATTAATTGATTGTCTTTTGCATAAATACCTCTAAAGTTTGGACCTGATGTGTTATATTTTCATCTTTTCTTTTTTCATTTTGAAAATAAGATGACGACCGATGCTGTTAACCATGAGATTAGTAATGAATATGTGGATGAAAGTGTGTCATATTTATTATTGCTTCCTTTGCATTCTGAAACTGTCTTAAGTTGCTTTCTGAGGGAGCCTGTACGCTGTAATGTAAAGCCAAACAACACTGTATGCTTAGATTTTTGAAGGGAAGACTGTTTGAAAACTGCCATCAGGATTTAGGCCACTCTTGAATGGACCTTTTTCAACTCAAACAGTAGAAAATTGCAACTTCAGTCCTTGCTATGGAATTATTCAATTTTTCTCTCCTTATACTGAATTCCAAAGATTTTTTCTGAATGTAGTGAATAACTATTTTCCATCTTGTAAAATGAAGTTTAATTGATTGTATTTGTACAATATTTGCAGTTTGAAATACAAAATCGGAAGTTGCTAATGATATTTTGCTACTTTATTCTGGGTGCTATTAAACTCTGTAAGTCTGCTGCATAGTTCCTTTAAAAGCCAAAGTAGTAGTATAAGTTGTTTTCCTCATACTGTAGGAGGAATGTGTGTGCTACATACAGCATCTTAAACTTCAGAAATAAATGTCTTGTTAAAGAAATAAGTTTAGTCTTGCCTTCTATTTTGTAAGTGTCAGTTTGGTAAAACATCACCTTTTTGTACTAGCTAATTGAAATCTTGTTTGTAGTCTCCTGTTGTAGTTCGATCTCAAGGGCAGCAGCAACAAGAAAAGAAACAATTTGACCTCCTCAGTGACCTTGGCTCAGATATCTTTGCTGCTGCTCCTCCTCAGTCCAATGCTACAGCGAATTTTGCTAATTTTGCACACTTCAACAGTCATACAGGTAGGTATTTGGACCACTGTATCTCTTTTAAATGTACAAACTATAGTTTTGATTTTGATGGCTTTTGACTAGACTTCATGAGGTGTATGTAATTTCTGTGCCTTAGGAATGTTGTATTGCTCAAGATTTTTCAGCTCTTTATAAAGAAAGATTCAAGACATAAAGACTGACAATTCTGCTTTTGGAAGTGGGAGTTGTTATAGCTATTCCCTAGGATATGTATGATTATACTGTTTCTGCCTGCTACTAAACTTCAGGTGTCTTTGGGGGAGAGAGTGAGAGGATGAGTAATAAAATGCTGGGAAAAGCTGATATTAGACCTTCAAGCTTCTTTCTGAAAATTATTAGGAAGAGCATTCATGAAGAGCAAGCAGATACATAGACTTTAAAGGAGTTCAAATGCATTGATAATAGCTGCCAATTTGTCAAAAGAAAAACCAAGGCTTGCCCAGTTTAAAGAGTGATCTCCACTTTTGTGTGTGTGTCAGTTTGAAAGCTGTGTACTGCCCATGTGGGCAGTGTTCTGTAGTTTCAGGAAGAATAAACAAGCCTTGAGCATATGTATTGACTGAGGAAAGGGGATAGGCCTCGAATTCTCAGAGGATGACTTCAATATATTGAACCCTCAGGGTTTGTTTTTTTTTTTTTAATAGCCGAAGACCAAGAGCCATAGAAGTGAATCCTAAAGACAAAGTCAGTTCTGTGGTCACGGATGTTTGTTGTTGCTAGCTTGCCTTGTAGCTGTGGGAAAGTACCTTTGCCTGCCTGGTCTGAATGGGCTTTTCATCTAGTTGTTCTGAGAGAAACTGTGATGCTGCTAAGCCACCCAGAATAAGAGATTTCTTGCAAATCAGTCCTGAAATTGTTAGTGGCCAAGATAAAGTGTCATGGATGGGACTTAAAGCTCACACCAAGCAAAATACCAAGAATTTATCCAAATTAATGTTGTGAATTAAATCGCTGAATTCAGTAACACTACAACAGCAATTGTTATTCTGTGTATTCTGTAAAATCCTTAAAATTAAATTTCGTATTAAGCCTCATTTTGGAGGTATGTTTAACTGGGAGAGCTTGTGCTGACTGGCCGATGCTGTACAGTGTTACTGAAAGGGCTGCAGATGGTTAATTGTTTCTAATAATTTCTTTCCAAACTTGTTACTGAATGATTCTTTATTTATATACACTTAATTGTTCTTAGTGCTTTTTAGGAGATGAAGATTCCATTAAAGCAATATTTCAATACTGTATTCCAAATCTAGATAAAATTCCACTGCATCTCCGCTGAGTAATTTTTAAAAGGTTAAAAAGCCATAGGGCCACTCCAGAATAAATATAATCTGAGGAGAGAGTCTGTTAATTTCTGGTCATAAACTGGCCATTGTGGTCATTCCTATGGCTTCTTACCATAAGTTTTAGAGCCCAAGGCAGTTTCAGGGTTAGTAAATCAATTTCTAAAAGACAGAAACCTGATTCTGAGTGTATGATAGCTGAACGTCTATTGCAGACTTGTTACCTGGGGGTGTTTTATGACTTGCTGTAGTAAAATCCATGTTAAGCTTGTCTTGTGTGCAGTAAGTGCAGGGTAGTGTTAGTGAAATGAGTAACAAAATGTTACAGATTCTTCCTTTGGAACACCAGGGGGGTTGATCAGTCTGCCAGCTTTGGCAAAAATGAGTTTGAAATGCTCATTAAGGAGCTGTATAAACATGTAATTTTTGTTAGCAATTACACACTGCAGTGGTGGATGGGGGAATTTACAATTTAACCAGCACTACTTTCTCGAAGTTTATGGTCTGGTGTTCTTGTTCTAGGGCTTAGTTTTAGCTATGTGTATAAGGGATAGACTTTTTCCCCTTCCTGTACACAATATTAACTAAAGAAATCACTGAAGAGACCAGCAAACTTATGATCCTTCAGTATAACTTACTGAGTGCAGCAGCTGATAGGAAAATATTAACAAACTTGTGCTGTAATCTGTGAAGTGTAGGTGTAAATCTTGAAAATTATGCAGGAACTGCAATTTGTGATATATTTCTGTTTTCCAAGTTCTTTAATGTATTAAGCTGGTTCAGGATGTTGTTGCCTATTGAAGGTGAAACATACTGACCTTATGTTTACTGTCTGTATTTAATTTACAAAGTTTTTTAATTTCTGCAAGATCGAGATTTTGAAGATGGTAATGACTGATTTGTCTGTAGTTTATAGATTGGTAGTAGCAATAAGGATCAAAATTTTTGGCACACAGATTTCTTATAAACTAATGGAATAGATGACCTGCACAAAAGATTTTACAAAGGTGCAGTGACACAGCACAGCTCTATCACAGATAGCATGGGAGAAGAGGCTTTATCTGGAAAAAGCAGAATAGTATGAGAGTTATTTTATAGGGTTTTTGGGGTTTTTTTTTTTTTGCTTTGGATATATGTGGATTTTATTTTAGTTTTTTTTTTTTGTTTTGCAGTGTTTCATGCCTTTATTGCATACCAGGTAGTGCAAACCTCACAGAAGAAACTGCAGATTGTAGGAGCAGCTGGCATTGCCATGACTGGTGTTGTCATCCCTGGCTGTAGCCAGCTGGCTTTTGTACTGCCTCATTGGTCTGCAGTGTCAAGAGCAGCTGCAAATCCATGGCAGTCTGCAACCCCCTGCAGTTCCTGAACTTACTTTGGATTGTTCTTGGGTTTTTGTGTGGAGAACTAAATTGTGGAATTGGCAATCTGTGTGTTGTCCAGGTTCAGGAGAGTACAAGTCTTACCTGGTCTTTAACTTTGTGCCACATTTACAAAAGTGAAAACTTTACTGCATAAAATAAAACGAGGTTAATATCAGAATGCTCTGCTGAAGAGGCTTTACAGCAATACTGTTTGAACATGGGCTCACTTGAAAGTCATCCTTTGTGTGTCAGCTGATGGAGTAAAATGAAGTGTTTTGTAATGTAATACACTCCAGTTTTTAATTTGGACCCAAAAGATATTTTATCTAAGATTCTTGACATAGTTTTCTGTTTGTGTGAGTGGTTAAAATGAATAATCTCGCCCTTATTCTAGGAGTGACATTTATGTACTTAATCCTCTTTGGTCAACTAAACACCAGTCTCTTGTCTGTCCAGTTGATGCATTAGGATCAATGTATCCTAATTCTATCGCTTCCATTTTAAGAGTAAATTATTAATCTATTCCTGTTAAAAAGCTACTGGTTTAAAAACCAAAACAACTGATTTGGGATTTGGAGTCTGTAAAATGCTATTTGAAGCGATACAGAGGATACAATAGAAGTAATTTTTTCTGTTTGTCCCAATTTTTTGCACATTTCAGAGGTGAAAGTTCTGGCTTTCACTTTGATATTTTTTTTTTTCTCCTCACTGACTCTTCTGCTGTGGTGGGTTGACTTTGCCTGGTTCCAGGTGCCCACGGGGCTGTGTATTAACTCTCCCATCAGCAGGTGTGGGGGAGAAGGCAAAAAAGCTGATGAGTCAAGAGAAAGTAACTGGGCAAACCAGACTTGATTTAGTTTGACACTTAATAATAGAGTAGGATAGTAAGAAAATAAAAGCAAACTCACCTTCATCCCTTCTTGTAAGGTGTAATTTCACTCCTGACCATTTTAGCTGCTCCTCATGAGGGGCCTGGGAATGGGCATTGAAGTTAAGTCATAAGGTTCCATCTCTGTTGCTACTTCCTCTTGCTGTTCCTCTTCTCCATTGTGGGGTCCCTTCCCTTCTCAAACTTCTTGGATGTGTGAGCCCTTTCCATGGGTGTCAGTTTTTGAGAACTGCTCCAACATGGGCCTGCTCCAGCAGCAGCTTTCCATGAGCTCGAGCTTCCTCATGCCCCCTCCTTACCTGCTCTGGCATGGCTCTTCTACAGGCTGCATGTGAATGTGTTTCACCATGATCCTTCATGGGCTGCAGTGGGACAGCCTTCCTTACCATAATCTTCATGGGCCTGGAGCATGTCCCTCCCTCCCTCTTAGCTGACCTTGGTGTCTGCAGTGTTTTTTCTTGCATTTCCCTCACTGCTCTCTGCCACAGCTGCTGCACACTGGTTTTTAACCTTTTTAAGCACAGTGCCCCAGCCAGCACTGCTGGTGGACTTAGCTTTGGGCAGTGGTGGAGCAGTCTTGGTGCTGCAGCAGCTGTGCAGCAATGGAGGCAGCTTCTGTTCTCTCCTCACAGGGAGCACCCTGGTTGCTCCCTGCTGCCAAAACCATGCTCTGTAACCTAATGCTTATGCACACGGTTTATTAAACGTGGTATTGAGTCCAGCCAAACCTTACCTCTGTCCCAGTGTACTGGGAAGGAAAGTGCAGGCATTTTCCTGCTAATTTAGGTTAGCAGAGTTGTGGAGTACAGTCGTTTGTATTAAAATGTCCTTTTAGTTTGTAAATCTGTAGTGCAGATTCTCTTGAATAGAAATTAAGTAATAATAGCAATAAGATAACTTTTACTTAGCACTGTCAGACTATTAAATTACAGTACTTCAGGAATCAGCATAATTTACTCTCTTGGTATATACTTAATCTGCAAAATTTCTCCAGAATAAACAAATTCTAACTTAAAAATATATTGTATTGCCATCTGTTGTTCCAGAAGGTGTTTTGTGAGCTTTCTTTAGATAGTAACTGAAGTTATCTTTATAAAAAGGTTTGGTTTGCATTTGATTAAAAACACTTTTTCCTTTCTTGCTTGTAGTAGAGTTTAAGGGCTTCTGTGGATCTTAATAGTTAAACATGCAATTCCTGTTGAATCTATAGATGCTTGAATGTCCAGCTGGTCAAAGTTAAATTAGTGTTAACTTCTATTTTCTCCTATATATGGCATGAAAGAAAAATGAAAACTGAAATTCTATTTGAAATTTCCTTGGATTTTATATTGTGGATGCACTCTATGAATGCTGTCTTCTTGCCATGGGTATTGATTCTCTGTATTTCTCTACTCTGATTTAGTTTTTTTAAAGACTGAATTTTCCAGTTAAATGAATTTTTTAAACCTAGCCAAAACTATCCAAGTTGTGCCAACCAAAATTCACCTGAGGAAGAAGCGCTTGGTATATGAGGAATTTGAATTTGCCAGTATGTTACAAGAATACCTTCTAATTTTTATTCACAAAAAAATACTTGGTTAGCCCACAGGTTCTAGCTTTGGAAACTAGTTATTCTGTACTCCATGGCTGTTTTTTCCTGAGCAACCAGCACTGTAAACACTTAAGGTTAAGCTGAAGTGGATTCCACTGGGTTATGCAGTTGTGAGTTGGAGCTTGTGTGAGGAGGACAATAGTAGCATGAACTGTGAACAGCTCTGTGAAGATGATTTGTGAAAGCTTGTTCAAAGACAACTTTCAGTTGTAGAATAACATTAATTTTCTTCATGTCAAAAGCAGCACATGGTAGGACATAACCCTTGGAGGCTGTCATGACCATGCATTCAGTTAATACATCTGTTTTTGTGTTTATTTCCCATATCCATTAACATGTTTTGTTCCTTTGCGATTTACAGCGCAGAACTCTGCCAATGCAGGTTTTGCAAACTTTGATGCATTTGGACAGTCTAGTGGCTCGAGTAATTTTGGAGGTTTCCCCACAGCAAGTCAGTCTCCTTTTCAGCCCCAAAATACAGGTAGAACTCCTAGCACTTTTGTTAAATACTTAATTGAAATAATCCTTACCTTTATGTTGGAAGGTACTGAAGTTGAGTTTTTCTTGCATCTGCCTGCTTTAATGCAATCAAGCCATCTGAAGCTCTGGGGAAACTCAAAATGAATTCCTTGTGTTTGGTGTTGATTTTTTTTTTTTTCCCCTAATGCTACTCAGAAGTCTGATTTATGGCACTGTGTTTGTTAGCTCTACACTTGAAATATGAAAATAATAAACTCTACTGCTTTTAATAAGTATTGAATTGACTCTGTCTTCTAAGAGAAGCACTTCAGTGAATCCCAAAGGATGTCACAGTACCAAAACAGTGTGTGTCTATGCAGATGTATAGCATATGCACACACTTCAGTATGTTTGACTTCATGTGTAGAGCCTATTGCTAAGATTTATTTTGCTTTCCTTTAATTTGATCATGCTTTAGAACTTCTGCTTGAGTTTACACTTGCTGTTTGTCTAGATCTTTGGCTGACTGACTTTCTTTTCCTTTTTTTTTTTTTCTTTTGAGTGTGGTGTTGTTTTAAACTTTTTTTTCAAATTTTCTTTCTCCCTTCTTATGTTAACTTTAACCCACACACAATTTCTGGCTGTCCAGCGTTCAGAACGCTTTCATCTAGCTGCAGTTTTGGTGAATTTACTTCAGCTTTTCCTCTCCAGGCTGTACACAGTAAGTTCCACGCAGTGGAAAACTCAGCTTGCTTCATTTTATGCCATTGTAGTATAGCACTTCCATTCCTACTGTTGCATATGTTTCAACTTGTTGCTTATGCTTTTAGAAAGTTGTGTTTCTGTTTGAGAAAGTTCTGTAGTATGAGTGGAATCATCAGCCAACTGTTATAAAATGTGATACACTTAATGGAGCAACTAATTTAAATTTAAGTATGTGCCTAGATTAAATTGTCTGGACAATGAAGAGATGGAAGCTCATGGTGTCATACTTGATCTGAAGTTCAGTTGTGTGGACCCATATCAGATTTCTAAAATTGATTTATGTATCTCTGATGTCAGTAGAGATTTGTTATAGAAGAGATGTGTGATATCTTCCCCCTAGCCTCTTTCCTGATTGGATGCAGTCTAAAACTCTTGAGAACAGAGAACCAAACTCTCTAAACCTGGGCATGAAGTCATACAACTTTTGGACTTCCAGGCACTTTTTTTTTTGCTTAGGATGATGGCTGACATCTGAAATGACTAAACATTGAACCACTAAATAAGTACAAATAGTAGCTATTTGTTAGCCACATATGGAAGGGAAACAAAGCTTCTGTATTTCAAATATTAAAGATTAAGACAAATACATATTTTTCTAGGAAGCTTTTATTATTGAAATTACTTTTAACAGCTAAAAATATCATATAGTTTTCAGGATCAAATTATAACAGTGATTTAAAGTGTTTAAAGTTTGAAGTTTGGGGTGTTTATGCCTGATATGCAGTCTAAACAATATATTATGCTTTTTTTCTGATGGCCCACTGAACTTTGAAGGAAATGGGAAAGAGCCTTAAATGTGTAGGATGGGGCAGGCAAACACGTTGCCTCACACAACCACAAAGGGAGGGTTATTGTGCCATCAGTTACAGTTGGAGAGACTTTCTAACTTCAGAGGATTGATCATGTTTAACTTAATTTGTTACAGGTGGAAGTGCTGGATCAGTGAATGCTAATTTTGCTCACTTTGATAACTTCCCCAAATCCTCCAGTGCTGATTTTGGATCCTTCAATGCTTCTCAGAGCAACACCACAGCAACTGCAGCCAGTAAAGCTGCAGTGAATAAACTGAATCTTCAGTCAGCTGACAAATACGCAGCTCTTGCTAATTTAGATAATATCTTCAGTGCAGGGCAAGGTATTAAACTTTATTGTTTGCCATGGTTATTCTATATGGGTATAGTTACCACAAGGATGACTGTGCTTGTCAAAGTACAGAAACTGTACTTCAAAATTTCCCTTCTCTAAGTGATGAGTAGAATTTTGTGTCTGTTGTACCCTTAATGTGCAAGATGTAAGTTTTAAGACATTGTTCCAAAAGGATGTCATTAGAAGACTGCTTGTAGGGAATCTATTTCCCATTGCGATGATTAATTCTAAATTAAAATACCTAAATAGTCATTACTTCAATAATGAAAACATACAAAAATACAGATATGTATTTTATATTTTACTAAAACCTATAGTGGATGCTCTGGAATGGAGAACTGCAACTGTTGCAAAGAGCTGCCAGAGCAGCTTTCTTAACTCTCTGCCACAAAATCATTTGGCTTTAGTTTTTCATAAAATAGTAGCAGTGATATTTGGATTTACATGATAGTAAATAAGGGAGAAAAAGCTAATTATTCTGTTATTCAAATGTGGTTCTTCTTGAATGGTGTGTTAAAACTTACATTCATTTGTACTGCAGAGGTTTGTTCTGAAATGGATTTTTTGAGGTTAGGGTGTCCTGCTCATTTTCTAGTTGAGGATTATTTTTCTAGGAAAACAAAAGCTTTTTCGGGCTGCAAAGTACCTAGAGGTAGGACGTTTTTCTAATAGCTTAGGGCTTGTTAAACTTTTTCCTCTATGCCCTAGTGCATATTTAATTTTTAAGTCTGCAACCATCTGTGAATTTTCATTTAGTTCTCAATATTGGCAGGACAGAAAGTGAAACCGTCTTCAGTATGTTGAATCTGCTTTCTTTCTTTCTAGGTGGGAGTGAGCAGGGAAGTGGCTTCAGCACAGCAGTGTCCTCAGCAGGCCCTGCACTGTCAGCCCCCAACCAGTCAAGTGCATCTTCAGACAAGTACGCGGCGCTGGCGGAGCTGGACAGCGTGTTCAGCTCCACGGCCACCTCCAGCAGCGCGTACACTGCCACCAGTAACGTCAGCAGGTAGGGCCAGGGCTGCTCCGTGCCACTCAGTGCCACTCAGTGCCACACTGCCTGCAGCAGCAGCACACAATAGCTTCAGGTCGTTTCTCAGATCTGTTTGTTCTTACGTAAACAGGGAAGCATTGAATGAGGTTAGAGGTACTACTGAAACTGCATCTCTTGATTTAAATAATGGCAGTACTGAGGGGTAGCATACTCTAGGAATATTGTCAGTGGACTGTTCTCTGCACCTTTCTAGTCATGACATGCTAGACCTGTTAGATGGTAGCACGTTGCTCTGCAGAGTACTTGCATATATACTCAAAAGCACAGGATCGTCCCTGAAAAAAAAAATCAGATCTTTTTCACGTAAATGATGCTACCCATTTCTTTTTTAGATCACTGAAGTAACAAATACCAAACGCCTGTTAGGACTTGGTATTGCAAGTCCTCCTAAGGCTTCTGCTTTGCAACCTTTATGCTGTTGGCCTTAGTTCAATATTCCTTCGCCTGCTGTTGGTGGAGATGACTTTCCATTGCTCAGCACTAGTGAGAGTGTCTGGCCCTGGCA
This sequence comes from Muscicapa striata striata, assembly GCA_030060385.1. Lineage (NCBI taxonomy): Eukaryota > Metazoa > Chordata > Aves > Passeriformes > Muscicapidae > Muscicapa > Muscicapa striata. Next base: position 1,975,917 of record JAREIS010000094.1, on the reverse strand, counting down.
TCAGAGATGTACATGCAGTCCACAAACTGCACATAAGTGTTCATCCCCTTTCTTTTACATGCCAGCAGTAACTGTAAATTGTGTTTAATAATTAAACAAGCAATTCTGACTTTACTGAATGAATTGTATAATTATTTCCAGCAATGCTTTTGGAACAGTACCTGTGGCTGCTACTGCTCAGACACAGCCTGCATCTTCAAGCGTGCCTGCTCCGTTTGGAGGTATGGAAGTGTTACTAACCCTTTGGGGACTGTAAGCAAGCAATCTACTAATTTTTACTAGATAATGCTCTACTTTGATACCACTAATACTGAAGCTAGTAAAGATACTATTGACGAGAAAATACTCCTGTCAAAAAAACTGTATTTTTAATGTTTATTCTTATAAATTCCTAATTTTTCATCTAATTTTAGGTATTTATGTGTCTTTGTATAAAAGCTGTATAGACTTCATGTGAATCAGATTGGCTGTTAGAGAAACACTTACTTAATAGAATGTCTTTTGTCTTTCAGCAACACCTTCCACAAATCCATTTGTAGCTGCCCCTGTTGCCCCAGTGGCACCTTCAACAAATCCATTCCAGACCAATAGCCGAGGAGCAACAGGTTAGGAAAAAATACATTGAGTGTTTGAGAAACTTTCTTTAAAAATTGCCATAATTCTTTTTTTCCTGTAAATGTATAACTTGTTTCTTAAAGATTTTCTGTATTATCTGTCCCTAGTCTATTTGACGTGTTTTGCGTTTGCTCAGTGTTGAGGTGCAATTCTAGGATTTTAAATGGTAGCCATGAAAAATCTGTTTGAGTCTACCTGTTTGTAGTCTATGTATCCCAACTGGATTCTTTCCAAGACTTGACTTTAGAGCATTCCTTATAGCAGGTAGCCCTGAAATCAGGGATCTTGAAAGCACTTCTTTTTAATTTCTTTCTTTATTTCGAAGTGTTGAAAGCTCTCAAAACCAAAGAGCTGGAGCCAGAACCAGTAAAACCAAGGCTCTTGAGATGTGAGCTTGTCATCAGTCCAGTTCTTCAGTACATTAGTGTCTCTTTAAAAAGCATATGTTTAATCTTTACATTAATTTTTTATATTAATTTTCTGTGGGAGGAGTCTGTAGAATCATAATTCCATGGGAAAAACTTAATCACTTTTTAAGAAAGCAAACTTGTACTCCTTTAAAACTATGAACTTGGATGTAGATGGCTGTTAGGTTATGCTGATTTTCCTCTCCAGAGCAACTGTTAGATTTTGACACTTCTATCTGTTAGCTGGACTTCAGCAGATTAAAATTTGTTGGTGTGTGCATTTTGACATTGAGTTATGGTTTGCTCAATGATTTACGTAGGCTGAGTTGAAAACTGATTTGATAAATTTGTGTTCTCTGCTGAAATTAATTGTTTTCAGTCCCTTTTGAGATATTATGCAGCTAAACTTGTTCAGATATTTAATGCCCAAAGAACCTTTTTTTTCTTTATTTCAATCCCATTCCTAAATGGGTTGTTTTGGATCATCATTAAGAATTTGTAGCCTCTTTAGATAAATTTCTTTGGATTTCGCACCTCTATCCTCCTATACAGCTGTCCCTGGCTTGCTGAGGTTCCAAGCCTTTGGCAGCATCCTGATGTTGCATACTAGGTGACAGAGATAATGTCTATAAGTAAAGATAATCCTCAACCCCTTTCAGTCCAAGGTGTAAACTTATGGCTTGTCATTTTATGTGTTCTTCCTGCATGAACTTTGCTATTTTGTACATGGGAGATCTGTTTTGTTGAGCATATTTCTAATGGTTTTCTAATACTAATCTTTTGCTGGTCATGCTATTGATGAACTGTTTGGTATATATATGTGTATCTATTTCTCTCTCTATATATATAACTAAGAAATGACTGTTCAAGAGTGTATAAATGATTTGACATTGTCTGGTCTCTTTGTGGCTTCCATAAGGCCTCTCGGGAGCAATGCACTCTCACATATTTCCTCAGGCTCATTTTGGTAGGTGGCCACATTTGGTATCAAGTTTCTTGTGGCTAATTGTTCTTGCTTGTAAAAGCTTATTGACAGCTATCTGGTTCTCTGCACGAAGAATTGTGGAAGACTTCTTAAAAATGGAGTGGGTGTGGGTATTTGGCAATTGGGAGGGAGAGAAGAGTATACATAGACATCCTGTTGAGCAACCAAAACAAAACCATTATCAATACCCTCCATGGTCACCATATAGTGCTAATGAGTGACTGTTTCTGCCAACAGTAGTTTGATGCCTTTTGGGATATCCCAAGTCCCCTGCTGATTTGTTGTGCTTCTGTTTGCCATTTTAGCCAAGTTTGCTGTCGAGTAGCTGCTCTGCTCAACTTGAAAGCAGTGTTAGTACATTAGTTTTGCGTGCACTTGTGGACAGTTTTTGTATGATGTCTTGCCCTTGAATACTTTTGGGGTAAATATTTCAGCTGATAATTAAGCTATATTCATTAAATTAATTTTAATAGCTTTTTTAAACAGTTGAGCTTGCATAAAATGTAGCTTGTAATATTTCAAAAGAGAAGTCCTGTTTGACTTGCATAGAATACCTGGTGTCTGTATTTGTAGCAAAAATCTTCCTGTACACTTCTCTTTTCAAGAATAACTCCCAAAAGACTGAATAATGGTTTTGTTACTGTAGTTTTGCACCTAATGTGCTCCTGTTTATTTGCTGAAGGCATGGAAAAATGCTTATGAGCTGTGTGTTCTTTACTTGAAATGTTCAGCAGAGAATCAGATGAAAAGTTTTGGGCTCTTTTTGTTTTAAGTTCTACCTCAACAGTAAGAGAGTTTGCAACAGGAACTTTGTGTGCAAATAATGTGCATGGTGAGAATTTCCTTAAAGACATTAAAGATGGGATGAAAAAAGGGGATGCATGTATCCCTTTGATTTGGCTGGTTGTTTTTATTTATAACCTCCTGTAGTGAAGCTTGAAGTAGAAAAATCCTTTCATGCTTTTCTCAGAAGGAGAAAACAGAGGGGCTTAGGCTGGCTGAACCTGCTTGCTTCTTACCTGTATGGACTTCTACCAGAAAAACTGTGGGGGAAATATATGGTAGCACTAAGAACAAAAAATAATTTCCTCTTCAGAAAGTATATCTGAATGTGCTTGATCTACTAAATTTTAAATAATGCCATTCATAAATGTAAAAGCAAATTACGCACGCAGTTGGTGGTGATGGAAGGGAGCAGATCTGTTCAGTGGGTGTAGAAGTTGAACCAAACTTTTGTCCAGTCACAGAGGGCATTAGAAGACTTTTAACATGGCCTTATAGTGATTTGTTTAATAAAAACTAAAAGGTGATTTCTTCCAAATAATTGTGTGTTATTTTTTGCCTACCAGCAGCAACATTTGGTACTGCCTCCATGAGCATGCCGGCAGGATTTGGAACTCCTGCCTCCTACAGTCTTCCTACTAGTTATAGTGGCAACTTCCAGCAGCCCACGTTCCCAACCCAGGCAGCTTTCCCTCAACAGACTGCTTTTGCTCAGCAGCCAAATGGTAGGTCTGCATGTTTTAGATAACCTTGTCTAAATGTGAAATGTGGAGAAAATGGTCTGTGTATAAGTTGGCAATAATGGGTGGATATTTATTTCTACATCAACTTGATAGTAATGTTGATGAGGAGTTCCCACACTCTTTTGGCTCTGTAATTGAGCCTTCTGACTTGGCTGTTTGCAATTGTGCGACGATCAAACTGAAATTTTACCAAAATCTCATACTAAAATGGTAAGTATTCTGAGGCTTAAAGGAGTTTTAGGCAAGAAGGGCTGTTTTGGGATGTCTGCAACACATTATTACTCTTTCTCTAATTTCATAGAACATAGGCAGGAGAAAATTGGAAAGCATTTTCTCCCTGAATTTATATGATCTCGTAAGATTGAAGAAAGTGACTGTGTAGAAATTGGCAATGAGTTATGAACAGTTGAAAACAAAGAAAAAAGCTCAGCCACAGTATTTTACACTTACATTCCTGGCCATGTTTAAGTGGGATCAGTTCTGCTGATTCTGTAGTTCAAACTTACACTTAATTTTGGCTGGGAGCAGCAGCAAAGAACTGCTTAAACATTGTTTACTAGCATTAATTTTTTTTTACTTTTCTTTCCAAGGAGCAGGTTTTGCTACATTTGGGCAAGCAAAGCCTGTAGTAACTCCTTTTGGACAAGTTGCAGCTGTTGGAGTATCTAGTAACCCTTTTATGGTGAGTTGTTGCGTGTCAATGACTTCTGTATGTCAAAAGAAGAATAGTCTGTAACGCTTGATTTAGAGATACACAAAGATTTGGAGGTTTTCTTGCTTTTAATAAGGGAAGGCAGCACGTGATTCTCCAAACTGCATCTCACTATTCTGATGATATGCTGTTTGTAAGAATGTTCAGATCAAAGCAGAGGTACTTTCATGTACATTCCCACAGTAGTGGGAATTCCAGAGAAGCAGCAAAAAGCAGATTGCAATATAAAACAGAAGTATTCCCCAGCAGGTTATTTTTTTACTGTGTTCTGCATTTATGATTTATAATATGGGCAAAAAATCTTAAATACTTGCCTTATTTTTCTTTGTTCCTTTTCCCCCAGGCTGGTGCACCAACAGGACAATTTCCAACAGGAAGCTCATCAACCAATCCTTTCTTATAGCCTTATAGACACTTTACCCAAAAGAACTCTTATGTGGTCACATAACATCTCTGCGCCTCTTGCACTGTTGTCTTGTTTCACTGATATTAGCTTTAAACACAAAAGAAGTCTTTAAGAAGTAAAAATAAAAGCCTGCATTGTGTACCTTTAAAAAATTTCAAAAAGGAAAAAAAAAACACCCGACACAAAAAACAAGAAAACCAACCCCCCACCAGGTAATAACGTGCAAAACAGAGGGCTGTGGTAACATCCTTGAACCTGTGAAGTGGCAGGTAAAAAGTAGCGGTATCATGTGTATTAAAATTGGCTAATAAGTTATTGCAGATACCACATTCATTATGCTGCAGTACTGTACATATTTTTCTTAGAAAATAGCTATTTGTGCATATCAGTATTTGTAACTTTAACACATTGTTATGTGAAAAATGTTAATGGGGAATAGATCAGCCACTTTAAGGTGCTGTTGTATCTCTTGGAATGAATGAGCTGCATCATTTTAACCATTGGTATTGGAAGTCACAAAGTTAAATTGAAGGTTTGTTCATTTCTCAAAATGTTTTCCTTTCCTAAGAGCTCTTCTATTTATACATGCCTAAATCTCTAATGTTAGAGGGATACCTGTCTGCATAATAAAGCTGATCATGTTTTGCTACAGTTTGCAGGTGAAAAAAATAAATATTAGAAAAAAAACTGTGTAGCATTATTTCTGTGCAGTAATATTTACTGGATGAAAATGTACACGCTGTGTCTTGTACACAGATGAGGTGTCCAAAGCAATGTGTTTAAAAGTGAGTTAAGCTTAAAATTTTCTCATTCCTCACTTGGATGTGTTTGTGTGCTTGTGATGAAAGTTGCTGTTCTAGTTCAAATGAAGTTCCACAGGAGAGTGTTGGGTGAGGTTTGGATTGTTTGCATAAGGTATCTCTCATGATGGACACTGGAAGGACTGTGAAGGGTAGTTATTGGAGAGAAGGTTTTCAGCAAAAGACACCTTATTATGGGTAACTAATGACAGCTCTGAACAAGCTGTAGTTGTGGTCTGAACAGAGTGTGTAACAGCAGGCCAAGGGACCACAGATGTAATAGCCCTCTCTTTATTAAAAACTGATACATATCAGTTAGAGCTCCTGTGGAATATTAAATTTGTCTTTTTTTTTTTTTTTTTTTTTTAATTTACAGAAATATTTCTTGCCATACTAGAGTGAAATTTGTGGTGGGAAAAATGTCTGGCTTGTCTTCCTCTGTAACAGTGGTAAAGTTCAAGAAAAATATAACTGCATCAAAGTAGTTGGTATTTTAAACAGAGATAATTTGTCTAAAAGTTCAAGTGTAGTACTGGAACTAAGCAAATAATGTAAGTATATTGTGAATACATAAACTGCAAGCTTAAAGGTTTCTGACCAGCTGGAGAATAAAATTTTAACTTTCAGGATAACAGAAATAAATAAGGTGAGATTGACTTTTTGAAAAAAGGATGTGTAAGTCCATTTGAGAGAAACACAAAAATTCTTCAAGGTAAGACATTTCACTTGTAATTTACTCCCTGAATGTCAGATATGTTTTTCTGGGGTATCTGAATGGTTTGACCTCTGCTTGTAAAAGCATTTATGCTAATGCTTTTGAATTCTGTTGCCTGCCTGGGGGGTTGTTTTTCTTGTTTGCTTTGTTTTTTAAACTTTGGAGACACCAGGCAGGAGACAGCTCATAAAACATGCTGCCTGTAAGTTTTCCCTACTTAAATGTCTGGTTTTATCCTGTTTGCTTATTTAAAATGGGCTTGAAGACTCTCTCTGATGGAGACTGCTGGACAGTGTGGTGTACAGTTCAGTTCCCAGCATTCTCTGGGGAATTCACTGAACAAATCCAATCAACTGGAGGTTTGCAGGGTGTTAGTGACAGCCTTACTCTCACCACTGTATTTCAGCACAGTGTAAATAGTTGTAACTCTTCCCTGTTCACCAGGCTGTTTTGGATAGTAGGAGGTAGATGCAGTAGAGAGTGGGGAGCTGCAAGGGTTCAGCAGGGCTTGTAGAATACTTAAAAATGCGTAGTGCAGAGAACCGGACCAAATCAAAGAGTTGTCTTTTCTATGAGATGAAAAGTATTATGGAAGAGCAACAATTCTGTACCCTCTTCACTTAGAGTGTTGTAAATTAGACTTTGGGCAAGGGCTAATGAGATCAGCATCTAGAGATTGTTCTAATCCAAGTATTACTGCTGAGATACTGAAACTGATTGAAGTATGTAAGGCATGTAGTTTGGAGTATGCTCCAAAGTAGAAGTAGTGGAAGACCTTGTTTTTCGTAACTTGAGTTAACTGCAAATGAAAGGTTTGCAACTTTTAACTATACACAAGCACTCCTCTTTAGTCTGTGTTCACGGATTTTAGGTTTGTCAGATTGCAGATAAACATAAGATCTTGTATTGCTTTGAGTCATCTGTATATTGGGCATAAACTGACACCATAAGTGTTTTGTTGATTAGGTTTTAAAAATAGCTTTATTTTAAAAATTAATTCTTCATCCTGATTTTAAATGTTTTTATCATGGAAGTCTCTGCATTTGTTCCCATAATTGTTCATGCAAATAGCGTAGTTGCCTAAAAGGTGTGTTTTTATGCTTTAGCATCAAAGCACTTCACTTGATAACTTTAGGCCCCTTACGCAGAAATTAATATGGATACCTACTACAGTGGACTTCAGTCCTAAAATATCAGCTGTTACAAGTGTAAGAAGATGCTACACTTGCAGGACCATCCTGAGTTCTGAAAGGCAGATGCGATGTCAAGTTGAAAAAGTGTTAAGTTTTCCAAAGGCCTCTGTGACAAATTTTCTGACATGTCATTGTCTGGTACAACTGCTTTAGATTCCCTGGGCATATCTGATGGTCTTCTGTCAGTAACTAAATTGTCTTATACTGAAATACTCAGTAGGAGGGAAAGTCCTGGGGTTGTTCTGTGAGCTCCTCTGGTGCGAGGTTTAGGCATCTGTATGTCCTTGTGCTCACTGGGTCTTAATACAAGTTTGTATGTCGGATCACTAAACTTGAATTAGAAGACTGTTTGAGGAATATTTGTATTAAACTCCTGGTGAAGAAAATGGACCAAATGCATCATCCTGTTGACAAAGCTCTCTGTGCAATAGACTCATAAACAGCCTGCTTCAACCTGGACCAGTTTTGCTTGATTGAACATTATATTTCTCCTGATTTGTTGTCCAGATGATGGAGCCTTCTGCATAGTTGCTTGTAACCATTGCTTTTGTCTCGGTTGTTAAGTGGCAGTGCTTTCACCAGCCACACTTGTATTTCTGCATTTGATGGAAATTATGGTGTACATGCTTCTGATCAGGAAAATTCCAGTTATGACTGTGAAGTAGCTGCCATAAATGAGAAACTGGGAAGTGGAGGTGAGGAAGGAGAAAAGTTATTATCTAACAGCAAAAAGAGTTTTTGACTCTAAGGGTCATTGCTGCCTTCCCTTCCCTTCCTTGTCACCTGTGCCCAGAATGACCCCATCTTGAGAGGATTCAAGAAGTCTGAACTGCTTGACTTAACGCTGTAGAAATTCTGTGGTTGTAAAAGAGGGACAAAATTTTGTGTTATGTGCTTCCACCTCAGTAAGGGAGGACAGCTGTCCTTCGTCTCTTCTCTAGAAACATGAAAACTGGACTTAAACTCATTCAGTGTCGAAAGTTTCAACTAATTTTAGAAATTTAACGGGGAATTGCAATGAGTTGATTTTCAGAATTACAGTAACTTCAAAGGTGCATCAACTGGAACTATGTAACTTAGAATTGCCTTAGTAATAGCAACTGTCTTTCAGCTGGCTTCCTGCTTCTGGTTAGGATATTTTGACTATAAACTTGTGAATAGTAAGCCTTTAATTTAAAGAATATGCAGAGTAATATGTGGTCACCTTTCCCCTCTGTTCTGTGAACATAGAATATTTTCCAGTCATCTCAGTATTGGGAGGCCTAAAGGACAAGCAAGTTGTAGTAGTTCAAGCCAGTTCACTTTAAATGAACCTTTTTCCAGGTGGGTAAGTGTCCTGAGCTTGCACATTACCACAGGCTAATCTTGGAGTAGAACTGCTTTTGAAAGGAGAGTAGGAGAACTAAGCAGTGCGCCTCTGTGACTTACCTGAGTGCTGATATCCAGTCCCAGACCTCTTGAATCTACTACAACAACAGTTAAAATCGTCTGAATCACCAGTGCAACAAAGTTGTTGAAGCCAAACATCAAAGCATAACGCTCCATGCTGAGGTTGACAGCAATCTGAAATCTGACAGTGAATGGAGATTCACAAAACTCTGGAGAGCAAGGATGGGTGATGCACTTTGCTTATGGGAACAGTTTCATGTGGACAGTGCACTTTTCAAGGTATAAGGTCACTTCAGTCTTGGCTATTAAGCTTTAACAGCTTCATTTTGACAGAAATTTCTTGTTTTTTTCTAGCTTTGTGACTTTTGTGCATCTTTTTTACTCTTGAGTGAATATTTTTGCTAAACACCTGTGTATGTTCATTGGATCACTTTGAGAATACTCATGCATTGGTCATTGAACAGCCAAGTGCAGAAGCTTCCTTGTTCTGACTTGAAGTGTACTGTGGTAATGTTTAGGTCATATAATTTTACCTTTTTATACAGACTATAAGCAATATATGCTGCTGTCATAACCTATCTAAATTTATATCTAGGGAAATTTCCAGTAAAATTTTGGTGAATGTATAAATTTGATGCTGATTTAAATCAGTTTAGCTAGAACAGTTGTGTTGTACTTACGTTGCTATTGTTATAAGGAGCATATAGCAGGCTTTAAATGCAAGGTAACCAGCGTAACATGCCCAGATGTTGTCAGTGAAGTGCATAAGAAGCAGAGAACCAGCATCCAGCGCAGAGAAAATTCCCAAAGCCAGTTCTCCAGAGACATCCCAGTTTACTTTAATGTATCCAACTGCCATGGATGTTGCTGAACCTAAAAATTGAAATGTAGCAATTAAAACTTTGAAACGTTATCATTGAGAGCTGTTGTGCAACAGTCATTGCATCGTGCCAGGAGCTCTTCAGTCTTGGTCACAGTGGGCTTTGGTAATGGTGTGGATTATATTTCCTGTTAGGGGTGTGGGAGTCTTGCATTAGTTTGGATGTTTTCCTCCTTGCTTAGACCCTTCACTGACTGAAGTGCTCTGGGAAAGTGCCTCATGCCTAAGGCTGGAGGCAGCAGTGCACAATCTACTGTTCCTCCAGTTTTAGACAATTATGAGCAGGAGAAGAACAATCACACCAAGCATTTTCTGCCAAAATAGGTATAATGAGTTTAGTTACTTCATGTGAAGTTCTTTATGGAAAGAAAATCTGTGGAACCTCATACTTGCCTTTTTTTTTAAATGGAAGTGTATTTTCATTTTCTGGTGAAAAGCCTTATGAGCTGCATTTGTTAATGCCTTATTGGCCATCACAGGTAGCAGAACCTTTACTGGAGTCTATTACAGTACAGCAAACCCCATGTTCCTAGGTGGGCTAGCACAAAAACTGGGCTTTGTTTGCTGGTTGTATGTGCTTTTCATCAGAATCCCAAAAATAGGAGCAAACCAATCCCTTTGGTCCATCCTGCCATGAGCAGTGGTTCCTAGTGCTGTGAGTGCCTTCTTTATTCTGAAATTTTGTCAGGTGCCAGAGGGTGTAAGTGCAAGAAAGCCTTTGGGAACACTACTCAAAGCAGTAGTCAGAAGTCAGAAGAGCCAGTCAGCTTAAGGTGTATTTGAGGGAGGAATATGCAAGATATGCACAGGGGTTTGATGTGCTTACTTGGGGTTAAATACATGGTATAAACAGAACTGTAAACTTAAAGCTCTTAAAACATTTTAGCAGAATGAGTCTCTTCTAAGAAGGAAAAGCTTATTTATATATGTTTTTTAAGAGTATTTTTTAAGAGCCCAGTAAAAGTTCATAGTAAAATCATGCTTTCCGCACTGTTTAGCTCTGTTCACTTTAGTCTTTATGGGAGATGGAAAGGCACCAAACACGTTGCTGAAGAATCCATCAGCACAGGATGGGTTAAAAGTACCTGCTAATGACTGCTTACCCAAAAACGTTGCTATTGCTTCGACAGCCCCGTTGTACACTGCAGAGTTGTGGGAGGGGGCTCGCCAGTCCCACAGCACCTGGACATAATTCAGCACCTGGTTAAAGCCGGCCGTGGCCAGAGCCCACCACAGGGACCAGTAGAGGAGTTTGCGGGAGCCGTAGCAATCCCTCAGGTCCCTGGCCAGCTGCAGCAGCACGCTGAGCATGTGCCCCTGGGGCCTGGCATTGCCAGCCTGGGGCTGGGGGCTCAGGCCCCTGGCAGCAGGATCGGGGCTGCTTTCCTGTGGGCAGCTCGAGGGCCTGTGGGCAGTGCCCACAGCCAGCCCTTTGGCAGGCCCTGGCACAGGCTCAGGGGCATCTTTCCTGTGGAAGAACATGCTCCTCTGGGGCATGGGCAGGAAGAAGGCGCACAGGAACGCCAGGGACACGGAAGCCAAGGACATGGCGTGGAGGTAGAAGTAGGAGACGTGTGCTAAGGACACCAGCAGCTGTCCCAGCACGGCGGCCACGGTGGCTGCCACCAGAGTGACACTCCTGCAGTAGCTGGTGACCCTCTGGTAGTGTTGGCTGCTGACCACGCTGTAGATGTAGGCGTAGTAGGCCACCTCGGTGGCTGTGACCATGCCGTAGAAGAATTCCATCACCTGCATGGCCACCACTCCGTGTGCAAAGAGCAGCAGGAGCCAGGTGACGATGAGGCTGGTGCCCTGCAGGAGCAGCACGGGCTTGTAGCGCACGTAGTCTGTGAGCAGGAACACTGGGAAAAGGAGAGCGAGGTAGGAGTATGTCCAAACTGGGAAAATCTGGTTTGTAACCTAGAACATGTTAGAGGAAATGTTAAAAGAATTAAACAAAACAGCCCCAAACTCCCTGAACATTTAAAATACCCTTTGGAATGGTTTTTGATGGTGTTACTGCTGAAGCGACATAGTTGTGATGATAGGAAACATTGAGTTTTTGAACAGTGCAGGCTTAAACTGCTTTAAGTTACAAGACTGATTTCACTATTTAGGGACCAAAGACAGTGATGCTATGCTCCACTAAAGAAACAGATTGGCTTAAAAATTAATTCCAGTAAAGGCCTATGAAGAAGGCAGGTTTTCATATGCACCTGTTTAAAGCAATTGTAACTTTGTGTCCAAGGAAATCTGTCTAGTTTCAAATCCTATTCCCTATAGTAGCTGAAAATGAAGGTCTGTGTTAACTCTGAGTCATTGTATATCCTTGGCCACCTCTTTCCCTTGTTGGGTATAGAAAAAAAAAGCACGTGCCTCTCAAAATGGGGAATTGGAACTGCACATAGTGTGTAACTGCTACTAGGGTACTGCACCTTCTCTGTTTTTTCTGATTTAAAGTGTAAGAAGTAAGGAAGTATTTCAGTAAGCTTAAATTTTACTTCTGTACATAGATGCCCGGTGAAAAAATTCTTTCTCTTTTTTCTAAAACTTCTGAATTTAGGTTGGAATGTGCTGTTTGTGGTTTCCACTAAAGGTCAGTGCTTGCCTGGGCAATTTGGGCACACCTGGGGCAGGTATCCTTCTTAGGTTCCTTTGTCATGTGCATTGTGACTCTTAAGTTGCCTATTTTGGGGAAGTCTTGCCTCCCCAAAATTGTGGAGCTTGCTGAGGTATCCATTCCTGATCTGTTGTTCTCTGTTTAAGCAATTAGTCTAGAAAGGACCTATCAAATGCTGGAGGAATGCTTTTTACTTCTGAACAGATACTGGAGTGAGTTGCATGATGAGCAGCAGGTTCACTCTATCTTTCTTCTTTTGTTTCTCTGAACTTAGAATTACCTCATGAAATTAACCCACTGGAGATGAGTTTGGTTGAAAGAGACAATATCTGTACTATGCTTGTTTTTGAGTTAAGGAATCTTGCTGAAATCATGCTGTATTGTTTATATAAGAAATAATGCTTTCCTTTGTGGTTAAAAAATAATAAAAATGGGGGAGAAAAAAATCTCCCTGACAACCTAAACCACAAATACCTTTTTTCAGCAGAAACGTTGAGTTCACAGTGTGCTGGTAGATTCTGCCTTAACATTTGCTTCTGCACATCAGGAGTGACTGTTCTTCATATTAGCTGTATGTGGGTGTAGCAAGCCTGTGTTTTCTAATTATACTGTTAGCTCCATGACTCAGCCACGTGTTAACCCTGTCCCCCTTTGTTGGGAGGTGTACTCCTCAAGCAGCCAGTCCTGAACACAGAAGCATAGCAAGGAAACTTGGAGTGCTTGCTTTAGTCAAAACCCAATTTCTCTTAATATGAACCTAACCTCCACAGGTTAATGAATACATGAAATATAGGGAATGTAGGAAATAAATTTTGCAGCTCATAAGGGGAAGGCTTCGTGGATTTCTTACGTTTTGAAATTGATGCTATAATCATGTATCAATTCCATGGTAAGTATAAATAAATGTCTCCTCTGAGGTGGAGAGAGGAACTAGCCAACCTGATTTTGCAAAAGAATATCAACCACCAAAGGGGTTTCAAAGTCCTAGGAATGTAGGGACTTTAAAGATTGGACCTCCTGCCAAAGAGGTGACTCCTTATTCTTTTCCAGAAGCATCTTAAATATGGGACTCTAGATAAAATATTCACACTTCCTCTTCCCTTCAGTTACTGCTGTAAGGCCTAATGCTTTAAGCATTTTAGCTACTGCTTAAGAGAATAGTTACATACCTCTTCTATCGTGAGGTTTTTGTCTGGTCCCGTTAGATAGGGGGTGAGAAAAGATTCTGATGGCCTCATTGCAGTGAAAAATCCATTTGCACAGATGATCACCGTGGGATAAATCCAGCTATGGCTTACGTGTCCCTTCCAGCAATCCATAGTCTACCTAAAAAAAAAACAAAAGTGGCAAAGGAGGAATACATGTTCTTCACAGTTGGTAAAAATTAATTTTCAGGTTTACTTGTGACTAAACCTACGCTCACTTCCTGAAGCCTTAACCACCAGTGAGAGCTGTGGTAGTAGCATCCAGTGTAACTAGGCTTTGGGGGACCTGTGCAGTGTGACAGCCTCTGGGCTGCCCGCAGAGGTGACTCAGATGTCTGGCTGGTGTGCAGGTGTAACCAAACCACTGATCTCAAGCCCTCCTGCACTGAGCTGCACGCCTGGATCTCCTCTTAGGCAGGAACAGCTCTCGCAGTTACTCCTGAGGCTGAGATTCTTTGCTGCAGCACATTCTTGGTGCTCAGCCTTGAAACCTTGACTAAGTCATGTAAAGAACTTATAGCACATATTGCATAATCCTTTAGATGGAAGCAGTTTTCCAAATCTGAGACTAGGAGTGGGTCTAAGCTGCACCCAGGCTCCTCTCTGAGACTTAGTGACTTGGCTGGAGGGTCCCTCTGACAGTTTTATCTGATCCTGTCATCTCTGCAGTAAGTCAAGCACACCTTCCTGTTGAGTCTTGCTAAGCCACTGTCACATTTACCACTGAACTTTGTTATATTGATAAAGGGCACTGTCGCTTGTCTTGTGAGTGAAGCACGTGGCTCCAGCTGTGCCACGTGCCTAAGCCAGCGTTCCCCTCACTGAACCTGCCTGGCATCACAACTGCACCTTGTCAATGAGCAACTGGGATCAAGGGGCATCAGCCCTGCTAAACTCTGTGTTGTCTGTCAAAGGTTGTTCATAGTGATGTGCTTAGGGTTGAGTGGCTGTGCTGTAGCAGAAGAATAAAGTTCCATTACAGTCTCATTTCTGAAAAAATGAGTAGGCGAAGCGTGAGATTAAAGCTCACTCTGTGTGCTCAAGGAGGTTTTTTGTGTTGATTTGCTGCCTGAGTACCCAGGACCAATGACCATGCAAGCAGTCTTGATGGCAACAAAAGCCATCAGGCAGCTCAACCCATTGCAACCTCAGTTTCTTCAAAATGCTTTAACACTCCCTGTGTTTCTTGTTCTCTAGTCATTGAAGAAGGTAAAGAAACATGCAGAAACTGTCTGCTCATGGTACCTGCTCAGGCTTAGAATAGAGAACTGTTGACTTTCACTTTTGAATGTGATGACCAAAAGGAAAGAGAGGCTTATTTTTTCAGTGTAGTTGGCAGCAAAAAGAAGTCTAAAGAGATTTGGTTTTTAAAGTTTATTTTACTTGTGTTAAAAAGTCAATTTCATTGATCCTGAAAGCAAGTGAAAGTGTTTTCAATCACAAGCAAATGAAAGCAAAGCGCTAGCTCATGTTTAATCACGCTGCTACAAGCTTTGTATCTTGAACTGTTGATTTCTACTCTATAGCAGGCACTTTTTCTAAAGTGCATCTACTTGCACTGTGAGATAGTATTCATTAAAACTTAGTATGAATTGTATGTTATAAAGACAGTATTTCTGTAAACTCAGAGGCATGTTAGAAAAAGCAGCCTTATCTGGTAATTTGATTTTTAAAAATTGTCTCTGTCATCTTTCTCTTACAAATAATTGTAAATAAAATATAGTCTTTAGTATCTTTAACTCAAGACTTCATTTGCAATGTGATAAAAATATTAAAATTAAGCCTTGGACTGATCAGTAACATTGCATAAATCTTGCATCACCTCCAAATGCACTGAGCAAGTGAGTAGCCAGCACACTCCCAAATAATTCCAAAGGTGATGAATTACCTGTCAAGGCTCTGGCTGTGGTGTATTTCCTGTGGATTCAGGTGCAGTTCTTCCTAGGATGACTTTGTCTTGCAGAGAAGTCAGAAACCACCCTTTAGAGCTGGTGGTACTCAGAAATTTCTGGAACTTTTTTTTTTTTCCTGAAAAGTTCTTTCTAAACTTGATAAAATTTAAATAATAATAATAATAACAACTTCTCATAGCTGTTCTTTCTTGCAGAACTTGTCCGTGAAGATTGCAGGGAAAGCATTCTTTATGGGTTTTGTCAGCAAACTGAGCTCTATTTTTAAGATAAAACTATAAGACTCAAAGTAGCTAATGATTAATAAAACCTGTCGTGACAAGAAAGCAATGATTGCATTCTTTCTGTTAATCAATACCTTTAAAAGCTCTGATCTCTGATTCTTAGAAAGACAGAGCACCAGTTTTACAGTTTGGGCTGACCGTGTCCCTGTCGTATGCATAGCACAGGGGCCTCTGGCCTTGTGGGGTCTGCTCTGACTGTCCTGGCTTTGCTGGGGCTTTGGGAGGTAGGAAATCAAATGCTTCCTACTATTAGTTGGTCATGAATTACTTCTGAATAGGGGCAGATCTGTCATTTAAGAACAAATGGACAAAATTAAACTGGGAAATCTAGGTTCTAAGGTAAAAAATTAACAGGCTTGCTTCAGAGAAATGCTGCTGCTTTGCTTTCCATTACCTGTTTTCTTTTTTTTTTTCTAGACTATACTGCCTCTATCTTCCAAGGCTCATCAGAGGCTGGAGTTCACCCTGAAGCCTGTTGGTAGGACATGTTTTGACCCTGGGAGCAGATGCTGAGGCCCTGGCAGGAGGGGCCCTTTGTGAGCTTAGCAGAGCCTGCTCTGGTCCTGCAGGCATGGAAGGGTCCCTCAGTGCTCAAGTGTGTGCTGCAACAAGGCAGACAAGGGCTCAGGGGAGCTGGGCCTGCCTCTGCCCTTCATCCTCTTCCCTGGCCAAGGGCTTCTGAGGCAGGAAAAGAACCTTGGGAAGGGAAGGTGCTGCTGGGCAGGGGCTGAAAGGGACTGCTGGCTCATGTTTCTCTGGTAGCCCACACAGTGCTTGGGCAATACCTGCATGCTTTGAATACAAACACACTATTTATTCCTTCCTTGTTTGCTCAAACCGGCCTTTATCAGCGTGCTGGACTGTATCTTCATGGAAGATTTGTGCCCAAACCCACTAATGTTTCAAAGGTAATTAGTGGTGTACTTAGAGGGGGTTGCAGCTATGGGGAGGAATGTGCCCAGCTCTGGAGTTCTGTGTTTGCATGGAAACCTTTAACGTACTGGAAGAAAGGCAAACAATACTAAAAGCTTCTAGGAGAGGTGAATGTGATGAGAATTTCCTTCTCCCACAGAACTAGACAGCCTGTGGTTCCAGCCTCTTTGTAACCTGTCAAGTCTCAACTATTTCCTCTCCAGAGTTGTGTGTGTGTGTGTGTGTGTGCAGGTACACAAACAGGTACACGTGTACAGAGGTTTTAGAAACCTCTGATTGCTGTGTGAGTTCTGATTTGCAGCTGGAAACCCAGGATAACACAAGGCCTTGTCTTTTTTCTTGTACATTCCTAAGAGCTGCCTTCTTCCTCCCCTATTTTCCCCATAATGCTTCCTGCCAGCTTCCAACCTCAGAATAATTTTTTTGGAGATTGGAGAGAATAGGAACGAATTCTTTTTTTCTTTAAAGAAGTTTTATCAGTTTTCTGAAGATGTTTTTTTCTAAAGCTGCAAGCCAAATACATTGTGTCTGCTTGTTCTTTGCTTCAGTGGCATCCTATAGACAGAGCAGTTAGCTCTAGCCAGAACATAAGAATGGAGCTGAAAAAATGAATCTTTTACTTTAAAGACAACGTCTTGTTAACTTCTAGTGCAGGACTGACATCTAGTTCTAAACTGAGTGCCTCAAAGAAGACTGCTACTCACAAGGAAGAATAAAAAAAAATAGTCCTTGCTCTCCTGGATTCTGTCCCTGTTTGTTCAGGCAGGAGAATCATTCCCTCAGTTCTGCAGAAAAGAAAAGAACTCTAACTGGAGACTGAGTACATCTCTCACTTGTATGACTGCATTGGTTAAACTGTTCTGCTTAGAGCCAGTTTACAACAGACAATGTCCTCACAGTGCACAGTAGTAAACAAAAAGCCTAAAAAAATTAGCCAGGTTCATTTTGTCAGATCCTACTATTTCTTATTGTGACTTGAAAAAAATTGCTTCTGTCCTGCCTGCCCTCACCTCTGGGCACTTTGTCTAGTTGCAGTGTGTGACAGTGGTATGAAAAGCTGGTATGTCTGTACAAATGATAGCCTGTGTACCTACAGGAAAAATATCATTCTGTAAATGCTAAGTGTTTTTTATTAATTAGATATAGATGTAGGAAGCTAGAAGCAAACAGCAGTACAGAAATAATTTCAGCATATGGATATAGCTCATATTAAATTAGACATTTACTATGCAAACTCATTTCTAGTCTTTTGTTTCTTCTCCTGGACTGTCTTTTGGACTAAATTAGCTGTAGGATTTGAAGCTTCTTGACAAACTGAGATGCTGGTCCTGTCAAATTCTTGGCCAAGATCAGAGGCACTCAAAATTACACATGATGCTCACTGTTCGTTTTGGTTATAAATCTTCTTGGATATTCCTGTTAATCTGGAATTTTCCTGTGTGGAATCAGCTATATTTCTCCACAATGTCCTTCTCTGGTTTTAGTCTGTGCTACGTAAGCCCCTTTATATTATTTCTTCTCCTGCTGAGAGGAAGATAGTCAGTCCTGAATTTAATTTTACTGGAAGCCCAGGCAAAGGAGTTGTGCTCTTGCACTTTGCTTGGACTCTGAAATTATTCCTTCTCAGCAGAGGTTGCTGTGAAGTCAGCACAGGGTTTGTAGCTCTCAAATGCGGGCCAAGCAACAACTGTGATGCAGCAATGCTGCAGTGAAACTCCTGGGATGGGTTGTGCAAGCCCTGCTTTTTGCAGCCTGTGTGGGATGAGACAGGAGGAGCCTGTCCCCCATCTGCCTGTACTGGGTATGAAAGAACAGAATGATGCAAACATGATCTTTTCTTCCTTGGTTCAGAACAAAGGTTGTGCAAAGTGGAGTCAGACCTTCAGCCACTGCATCAGCCAATGTGAGAAGCAGCTTTGGCAGCACCACATTGAGGAGCTACAATGAGCACGGCAGGGTGAACTCTGCTCTCTGCCATCATGCATGGGGAGATGCAGAGGTGGTTGCTCAGGTTCTGTGTATAAATTATTGCCCTTAAGCTCTTTATACGCATGTAAATAAGAATCTAAAGCAACTTATCTTTTATTCTTGGCACAGTGCCATTCTGGAGAGCTCTCTGCTGGCATATGTTGTGCTGAAGTGCTGGAATGATTCAGCGTAGCTTTTCAGGGCTGAGTTGAACGTTCTTCTTGCACTGCTCTTCCGTGCATGCTGCTGTTCTTCCCTGCTGGGAGCCCTTCTCCTAGGAGAAGCCCTTCTCCAGCCTGCCTGCCTCCTACAGCCGTGTCATGTAGCTTGTGACAATCTGCTCTCTTGATTCGTGCTCAGCCTGGTTCAGGTGCTCTGTGCAAAATCTCACTATTTTCCTTTGGCATTTGCATGAGACCAGCACACAAATGCTTCTGATCATGAAAATCCCATGTATGACTGCGAAGTAGCTGCCATAAATTAAAAACTGGGAGAGGAGGAGAAAAAGGCAGAACAATTAATGAAAAACATGTTAGAGAAATGCTGCCTCTTCTGAAGATGACAGTCACTCTGATTTTCTTTATTTGTGTTCTGGCAGTTTCTCTACACTTGAGTTTTTGCTTTGTGATTAAGCAAAATCTCAGTTTTTCAAGGATACAGCAAATAACTGTGAAATGAAGAACTGCCCCTTTCTTCTATTCCTTATGTCTTTGAATAAATATCAGAGGGGAGAGGGATGAAAACAAGATTTTTTCCTCCGTTAGTGCAAAATGTAGAAGTAGCTTCATTACCCACATGGTCATGAATAATCTGCATGAAGAGCCTGAGTTCATCCTTGCACTTTTCAGTAACTGTCACCACAATGGTTTCAGTAAATACACTGTGATTTTTTTATCAGTATTTCCAACAACAATGGCAAGGCTATTTATGAAGTCTTACATATTCCTGTCTTTAATTTTAAAGATTTAATGTTTGATTAAATTTTTACTCTTTCAAAGTCTCTTTTTCCTTCTCTGTGCAGAGTGCGAATAGCTTTAGTCTTCTTCAGACCCATAAGAGTAGAAAGCTGCCCCAGCTGAGAGCCCATCTGAGAAAATGCATAAGTCAGTAGGTTTGGGTTGACTGAAGTTAGGGACACAGCTGTTAGATAGGATATCCCATCCCAAATGAAGTGCCCAAGCTATGGGCAGAAGACTCTATTATGCATGTTGAGAAACAGACCAACAGTTTGCTCCTGAGCTGGAATTAGAAGTTACTTGAGCTGAAATAACTCAAATTGTCCAGACTGTGCCTCATAGGCCTGAACTCCCATTCTGACAAAACCAGTCTGAGCTTTTGGGAAGAGAGGATGTTGTTTGGTGTCCTAATAACTATTGAAACTGGTTGGATAGCGGGGCCTGGTTAGTTATGTTCTGGTGTACGTCCCTTTAAAAAGTCACAGGCCAGCATCTCTAATCCTAAATGCATTAAAAGGCAAAAGGGAAGAATTGTAACAACTAATGATGAATGATGATGAAGAATGACAGGGGAAGAACAAGATGTCTGGATTTCTATAGAAGAAAGATAATTAAGTTGCCTTTTGATATAGGAATTTTGAAGATGGCTTGGCTGAGCAGCAAATAGGACGTAAGGTAACTGCACTTACTTGAGTCACTATGTCCAGTCCCAGGCCTCTTGAATCTACAACAACTATTGTGAGAATGGTCTGAATCAGCAGAGCAATGAAGTTGTTGAATCCAAAAATCAGGGCATAGCGTTCCATGCTCAGATTGACGGCGATCTGGAACCTAACAGGAAACGGGCAGGTCAGTCCCTTCCCACTGGGAAAGCTATTGCTGTCTCTCAGTCGATGAAGAGAAAATGATTCATGGTGCATCAAGGGCAGAGGAAATGGTGCTTCATTCGTTTATTTGCTTCCTTGCTTTCTCTAAAAATATCAAAACGTCTGAAGTACCATAGTGTATTTTAATGCTTTTTTGAACTGCATGGGCTGCTTTTCTAACCTTTCTTTCAGACAATCAGGCAGAATGTCAGTTCTCTGTACCCTTCCTGTTTGTTCCTTCTCTGCCTGCACAGACTCTGCCAGACAGGCTGTAAAGGGTCCATGGCTGAAGCTTTCAGAGACCTGGCCAGGCAAAGCTGTGACCTGCTCTGGCACTGGAAGCAGTTCTGCCCTGCCTAAAGGTCACTGTGGGTCTCTTGTAACCAAGCTTTCTGTGGTGACAAGTCACGTTTTGCTTTGTGATTTGACAGTGGAGGTATAACATGCTGCTTATTTCTGTCAAGAGCCTGTAGATTTTTACTTGCAATATCTTTTTTGAAAATAATCAGAACATCTTTCCTTGCAATATATACCTGCAAACTTTCTATACAAACAAAAGAGTGTTATTCCTTCAGGACTCATTTTGAATTATTTTAGCTTTGGAGTTTTTTGCAAGATTTTACTTTGTTGGGGATTTTTTAGAATATGTTGAAATAGTTCCGGTATAATTCACTGTAATGTAGTAACAATCTATGAAAATGACAATTAAGAGCTCACTTGGCTTTCTTCAAGATGAGCATAACCTTACCATGCATTATAATGATAGCAATTTTTTAAAATGGTATCTGATTAATTTTGGAGTTTGACACAAAATGCAGCCAGTATTTTTGTTAGTGAAATATTGTGGTATGTCTAAAGACATTCCAAACCAGCAAAATAACTGGAGCAATAATATTCTATAATTATTACACAGGATAAAATATTTGTTATTAATATTATTTATACATTTCTATTTCTGACAGCAGAATAGCTTGGTTTCCTATGAGATCTCATTTGAGTTTATATGTCTGATGTTCCCTTTTATTCCTTCTTTACATCTTAAGATCATTAATGATTATATGTATAAAATTATGTTGGGGAACACTTTACGTGGAGTCTTTTCCTGCATTCATGCAGTTCATGGCATGCTAAAAGTTTGTCAGTAGTGGATCTAGGCATATGTTGATGCTAAAGGATGGCTGTCAAGGTATGCTTGTCCCTGTTGTGCACTTTGCATCTTTCCTGCCAGGAAGGAGGAAAATGGCTTCTACATTTTGCTGTTACCATTGCCTTTAGTAATAACATTACCTTATACCTTGTTTAATTTCTGCTTAGGTAAATGTTTGATGTTCTTTTGACAATTTTTCTTTCCTGGTTGTTTGGAAGAATGAAAACAACATAACCAGACATTTAAGTGTCCTTGTCTTTACCTAAACAGTAATGTCTAGCATTAGGTCAGCTACCTCTGAGGAAAAGAATGCACAAAGCAAACTCAAAGTAGGGTCAGTATTCTGTATATGATGGCAGCATTGTGATGTTTTGTACTTACGTTGCAATTGTCAGAAGGAGCACATAGCATGCCTTGAAAATCAGATATCCAGCATAACCTGCCCAAATATTGGTAGAGAAGTGCATGAGAAACAGACAACCCGCATCTATTGCAGAGAAGATCCCTAAGGCCAGTTCTCCAAAATGATCCCAATTAATCTTCAGATATTGTACTAGGAAAGATGTTACTGAGCCTAGAAGAAGAGAAAAAATATGAGTAAATATTGTGTCTATTCCACAGCCTGTTTGACCAAGCCTTGCCACACTCACATGCCAAAAGGCAATGCTGAATAATGAAGTAGTCTGAATTTTGAAAGCATTTCTGATGACTTCTGCAGCTGTGCAGATCACTGATCATCTTAAGACAACTGCATATATCAAGTCTCTGCCATTCTGTTCTTAGTGTTTTATTCCACTTCACAGGATAAACTGTAATGTAGAAGGATTCATTATTTAGGTGTCTGTACATAGCATGTGTCTCTGGGGAGATAATTAGGAACATGGTTTGGAGTTCAAGAAGGAAATTTTTTCACCTTCTCCTATGTCACTGCACAGCTAGGCTGGTAAGCCTTCTTTTGTGACAGTTTAGCTCTGTGCACCTCATGGCGGGGTAAATTGTCAAAAAAAGTGAGTTTTGAGGCATCAAGGAAGTATATACAAGGAATGAGAAAGGATAGATTTGCTTTTAGTGGGCCTCCTAAAAGATGCATCTGTTGCAAAGATAAGTCACCTGACTGCCCATCTTAGGGGTCCCAGACAATTAAAAAACTTCTATACTTATACACTGAGAAACAGAAAAGTCCACAAGAGAGAAAAATTCATCAAGGAGTAGATGGGAGGGCTTCATTATTCACCTGGTCTATTTAGCTGCCTACTGCAAGAATAGTATCTGTTTCTCCTTAATGACTGTAAGGGTGACTTGAATGACCAGGTGTGGTGAAGACATGTTTATTTTTAGTGATAGAACACACCCCCAAGTCTTGTGCAAGTTCTTTACAGCAGCACAATGTGAGGCAAGCAGGGTGGTATCCTCTGATGTTACCTTTTGATAACCTCACTTTGTTTGTGTGGTACGAGCATCTGCTCCTGGTACAAAAGTAGAATGGTTCACATCAGTACTGTAAGGATTCATAGGGTCTTTTTTTCCATGAGAGTCTTTGTATCTTGCAATGACTAAAATTTTTCTTTTTTGTCTGCTTGCACAAGGGTATTTTACTAGAAAAATACCTTAACGGGAGGATTATGTCTTTTTTGTGTGAAATTTTATGGAAAACTTCTCTCATCTGTGTAAGATGATAGCATGGTTATGGGAAAAGTGCAATACTTGTTTTGAGGGAAAAAAACATCCAATAGCCTTATCCAGAGAAACGGGGTGCTTCTGAATGGATTTACCAGCTAGATGCAATGTCTGTGTGACTTGCACGCTTTCTGCATACTGTAAGATACAGCTATTTTTCTGGTACTAAAGAAAAACCAACATAACTCACATTTGAACTGTTGTACATCAAAGACCTAGGTCTGGACTGCACAGGGTGTGCACTGGGTCCCTGGAGCGCCTGCAATGGAATGGCACTTTGGAAGTTTACTCAAGTGAAACTTCAGAGGCTGTCATTGTGATCAATGTTTAAACATTGACTTACTCAGAAACGTTGCTATTGCTTCGACAGCCCCGTTGTACACTGCAGAGTTGTGGGAGGGGGCTCGCCAGTCCCACAGCACCTGGACATAATTCAGCACCTGGTTAAAGCCGGCCGTGGCCAGAGCCCACCACAGGGACCAGTAGAGGAGTTTGCGGGAGCCGTAGCAATCCCTCAGGTCCCTGGCCAGCTGCAGCAGCACGCTGAGCATGTGCCCCTGGGGCCTGGCATTGCCAGCCTGGGGCTGGGGGCTCGGGCCCCTGGCAGCAGGATCGGGGCTGCTTTCCTGCGGGCAGCTCGAGGGCCTGTGGGCAGTGCCCACAGCCAGCCCTTTGGCAGGCCCTGGCACAGGCTCAGGGGCATCGTTCCTGTGGAAGAACATGCTCCTCTGGGGCATGGGCAGGAAGAAGGCGCACAGGAACGCCAGGGACACGGAAGCCAAGGACATGGCGTGGAGGTAGAAGTAGGAGACGTGTGCTAAGGACACCAGCAGCTGTCCCAGCACGGCGGCCACGGTGGCTGCCACCAGAGTGACACTCCTGCAGTAGCTGGTGACCCTCTGGTAGTGTTGGCTGCTGACCACGCTGTAGATGTAGGCGTAGTAGGCCACCTCGGTGGCTGTGACCATGCCGTAGAAGAATTCCATCACCTGCATGGCCACCACTCCGTGTGCAAAGAGCAGCAGGAGCCAGGTGACGATGAGGCTGGTGCCCTGCAGGAGCAGCACGGGCTTGTAGCGCACGTAGTCTGTGAGCAGGAACACTGGGAAAAGGAGAGCGAGGTAGGAGTATGTCCAAACTGGGAAAATCTGGTTGGTAACCTAGAACAGAAGAGGAAATGTCAGTGTTTTTATTGTTGAGGAAAGCAAGTTCATGTATTTTAAATGAAGCTGTAGAGAGAAGTTTTTCCTCTGAAGGAATTCATGAAATATATAACCACATTCAATCAGCGTGGGACTGTTGGGCAGGCAAATGGATCTTGGATCCATTAAATGGATCTTTTATTTATGCAGTCTGCTGCAAATTGTAACCTGCCAGAACTGGTTAAAGTTGTACTTTTTTTTTTTCTTTTAATATTTTTTTAAAAGTTAGTGTTTTCCCTTTCTATTTTCACTACTTCAATTAAAAGAAATCATGGAATAAAATTATACCTCATCTGTGGTCAAGTTTTTATCTGGTCCTGTTAGATAGGGTGTTAGGAAAGGTTCTGATGGTTTCATCATGTAGAAGAATCCATAGAGGCAGAGGATCAGGGTGGGAAAAGCCCAAGTGTTGGTTTTCTCTTGCTTCCAGCAGCCCATGGCCTCTGCAGCAAAGCTGAGGAGAAAGTTTGTTAAATAATGATACTGCCCATGCAAGTGCAAAGAGATCTTGTAATTCATTTTTATTTTGTTGTTTCTCATGCCAAGGAGTGCTCTTTAGAGGTTGACAGTTCAAAATAATTTTTATTTATAATGTTAAAATGAACAGCTATTCCTTACATTTGTCTGCTGCTCTTTTTGTAGAAGGTGCATAAACAATGAATTGGAAGATCCTTAACTCAGAGACAAATGACCCTGTCATTCCATCTGCACTGACCAAGATAAACACAGAAAAAGCCTTTCTAGACAGAAGTGGCTGAAGACAGCTGAGCACTGAAATTTCCCTTGACACTGTTACTCATCACAGCCAAGCACCTTGCTGAATGACAAGGATAACTATGGAGCCTAGCAGATGTGAGCTGCTAATAAATACAAAAAAGATTTCAAGCCAGACTCCCATCTGGAATTATCTGCATGAGAAGTCCATTTTGGATACAGACATCTTATTTTCCATTTCTAAAAGTGGTCACAGAAGGTTAACAGTCCCTGCTAAAATGAAATGAAGCTGATATGTTTGTTCACTAGGTGAGGTGATGGAATAAATTAAAATTTGCAACTCTGCTGGACAGAGCCCAAACAGAAGTCAAAATGGGTATAATGGGGGCATGCAAAGGAAATAGGCAGTAAGTTAATATCCATATTCATGTTAGTATAGACAATGTCAAGAATCTTAATGTGTGCAGTTTATATTTTGGAGCCCTTTGGAGTTTGCATATTAGCAGATGGGATTTCTGTTACTCTGCTTTTGACTTTTATCTACTTCCCTCCTCATAACTCTTTCTTTAGATAAAACTGAATCTTATAAAAATCTTTTAAATTAAGTAGTGTTTTTTCACAAACTTTTTTTGTAAAAGCTGAAGGAAGGTCTATTCAGCCCAAACCAGTCATGTCCTGATGAGTACATCACTCCAGGGTGGATGGGCAGCGGATCCTTTTTTATATAGGATATGATATATATGGCAGTAGGCATTATGCATCTTTTTTTCTTTTCTAACTTCATGTTATGACAGCACATTTTACTGACAGCCTGACGCACTAAAACATGGGTGCAGATCAAAGGGAATTAGAATTTCTTCCTTTGCTGCGTAAGGGCCAAAAGCATGGGCATGACAGGATTTCCAGCAGAAAGGAGCCCAGCTCTGTGTCAGCTCTGCAGTGTGAACCACTAGATGGCAAGGTGACCCCAGCAAGGCAAAACGAGCTCGGCAGGGCTGTGAGACACTGAGTGCTGCAGGAAGGAAGCATTTCTGCCCCTCCTTCCTCCCCAGCTCTTGTAACATCAGTCTGCTGCAAACACGGCTTTGGCAGGACTGGTTTGGGCCCTGCCCAGGATCGTGCTCACTGAGTCACCATAACATCCTCTGGCTCTCCTCTCACGTGTTATCATTAAAGCCATACAGCACCCCAGTGCCATGGGAATGCTTCGAGTGATTCTGAGAAAGGCAGCGGGAAGAGTCGGGTGGAGAGCATCTCTATGACTAATGAGAAACATTTGTACAAGTCAGCTCTGGGACGTAGCCAGGGCATATTTTTCCCTTCCCAGCCTAGACTCTCTGCTCTGGTCTGTTTCAGTCTTGCCCTGTTTGCTCAGCCCCCCAGCAGGCGGTGTGACACAAGGGCAGCATGTTTCATGTAGCCTGTCAAAAAGTGCTGCACCCTGGGAGGTGAGTGGGGCAAGCTGCTGCCTCTGTAGGGCTCCAAGGGCGCTTGTGCTGCCCCTTGGCTGCTGCCCAGGGGAGGCAGGGCTTTGCCATCCTGGGCAGGAATTCATGGTTTCACACATACACAGAAGAACTTCAGGTGTGCCTGGGGTCACTGCACCCCTACAGTGCCAGCACATGCACTCTTCAGGGTTTTGGGCTAGACCTGTACCTCTAATCTGTGCTTTTGTTCTTTGAGGTGCCAGCGTTAGGCTGGTAGAGAAAGTCAGGTGACAGGTTTCCCACTTCATAGAAGGAGCTGTGCAGAAAAAACCTGTCACTGGTGCTGGGAAGGGCAGTGGGCTCAGGGCTCTCAGGGGCAGCCCACTTTGCCCTTGGGGAGTGGGAGATGGTGTCACCTCACCTGCCCTGGGGTTCGTGTTCCACTCACACCCCAGCCCTTGGCCAGCAGTGAGCCCCCTCCAGCTCTGCAGCTGCTGTACAAGCCCTCCTTTCTGCATTCATAACCATAAACCTCTGACAACCAGAGCTCTGCCCTCGTGCTTGAGGGGAAAGGATCCAATTTGTTCCCAGTTCAGTCATCCCATGTGGTCAATTTGCCTTTTATAAATCTATGTTTTCGTTCCCTTTTGAAGAGATCCTAGAATGCCTTGATGTTGTTCTGAAACAAAACAATCCTGTTTCTTTTTTCCTTCAGCAATTCTAGGTGTCAGAGCTGTCAGCTCTTCTACACACAGCCTAACAGAGCCCCCAGCTCCCCATTGGATTGTTCTCTTCTTTCCTCCCACTTTCCCTTGTCATTGCAGGATTTTGTATTTTTAAAGTTCATATATAATCATACCTTCTGTGCAGGAGCTCTTCCTTTCTTAGTCCCAAGGGAAAAGCCTCCTTTTAGTGTTCCCAATCTTACTTCTGGTTGTCCCGTGTGTATTGAGCTACTGGACTCTGTTTGGGTTTTGTGCTTTTCCTGTTCTTCTGGTATTACAATTTGCTCTGACACCTCCTTTGGAATGGCTGGAAAGCCAGCCTCCAGCTGGCTTGCTTTCAGCACCCTTAAAGGAACAGCCAGACAATCCTGGCTTGTCTTTGTCCCAAGGCAGCAGTGAATCAAGACCCAAACTACAGTTTAGTGCCTGACTGACACAAAATCAATAGAGGTAGTTCTGTTCCCAAAGAATTTTGGGTCTATTTGACAGGATGTGTGGCTTGGGAACCATCTGTGCCTCAAACTGGCCCATATTAAAGAGGGAGCAGTAGCTGTGCGTGGGTAGTTACAGAGGTGAGGGCGAGCAAATACCACTGCTGTAAGGTGGGAGTGTATCCACACCACCTACATGGAGTTTCAAGCTATTCTGAAAAATTTATAAGGTAAAAATTAAAATACCCTGCTCTGCTTCCTCTTGACTTATTTGCTGGCAAATTTGTCAGTTCTTTTGCTTAGATAGATTCTTACAGTGCTGCTGAAGATGGGGATAGCTGCCCTATAGCCAGCTTCAGAAGATTCTGTGGGACTCACAACAGCAAAACATACTCTGTGAAATGTACAGATTTTCACAAAAAGTATGTACGCAAATCTAATCCACTCCCACCCTGGTCCCATAGCATGTAGGTCTGGAGTGAGAGGAATGTAATAATTATTTAGGAATATGACCAGTAGAGTAGGAAAAATTGTAAATATTTGTAAATAGCAGTGAATTATCCAACCAAAGGCAGCATCTTGGTTCAAACACAGTAAAATGGAACAGTAACTTTATGTACACGTATATGATAAAGGTATGGCATTCCTTGCTGGGTCAGAGGAGTGTCTCAGGTCAGCCACCTTTGCCTTCACTCTTGATTTTGCAGCCTTTGCCTTCTACCCCTCAACAGTCAATATTGCAGGATTAGTGATGTTAGAGGGGCCATCTTGCCTCTTGCCTTTATAACTTGTTTGCTGGCCTTTCTCCATGAAACTGATGCCTTAAGTTTTAGCTTTCATATTTTCCAGATTCTGTACTGTATTTGTATATAACTCTGAACTTCATATAAAGTGTCAGCAAGTTCTCTTCACAGCTTAGTTAGACAAAACAATCCTTTTCCAGCCTGAGAACCAAGGACACCCTTGCAGCTTCGGGCCCAAAAAGTGTAAACAACAGTGAATTGAGGAGAGCAATCTGGGAAGATGGGACTTCATAACCAGAAGCTGTAATTGGACAACTAACCTCAATATGCAAATGGACCAAAACTTACAAAAGTGTAAAAACTCATTACATGCCATCCATCTTGGGTATAGGCATGACCAGGCTCTTGTACTGCCCAAGGTGTATCCTTTGAAGGCCTTTTTAATAAATACCTACTTTATTTCTTTAACATTGTCTAGCATCTGTTCTAGGTAGCCTCTCACAGGCATCAAAACCATCTCCTGCCTGGGACAGTGCTGTGCAGTTATGGAGTCATAGAACATCTTGAACTGGGAGGGAGCCATGGGGATCATCATGTCCTACTCCCTCCTCCTCACAGGACTATCTCAAACTGAACCATGTGACTCATGGTGCATCATCCAGACACTCCTCAAATGCTGGCAGCTTCTGTAATGTATGTAAAACTAATGCATAGAAAGACTGTAATAACTCCTTTGGGCCCTTTCCCAGCCATCACTCATTGTCTGACACTGATATCAGAGATATCTTGGTTCTGCCTGTTCTATTGACCCTGTAGCTATAGGAGGTGGCAGCACCTGAGAGAGAACACTGAGTATACCTGCATTTGGTTTTATTCTCACAAACTCTTGCTAAAATGCAGAGAACTCTTGAGGGAAACCGTGTTATTTGGGGTTTGCATTGACTTACTGAAGAATCCAACTCAAATTTCTTGACACTGAGAAAAACTGCAAAATTTTTGTTTTTCAATAATGAGAAAGAATGATTTAAGCAACTTCTAGGCATTGATGTTTGGTTTCTCTGCTTTCAGATCCTCTATTCTTTATTATCTCTTCTTTCCCATGGTCTTCAGTCTATCTTGTTTGTAATAAAAATGTCATGTTTTTTCACTGATTCACTTCTGAATACCAAATGAAAGACTGTAAAACTGTGATGAGCTTATGCAAGTTTTTGGTCAACTTGAGCCCTATACCATAAACTGCCTGCAGCAGAGCTCGGCTGCTGGGTTTGAAGGGCTTTTCACAAAGTGTAGTCAGATGCAGAAGTGTTGTTCTGCTTGGAGGGTGGGCTGGGGGATCTGTTTCTAGCTGACATCCCAATTCTGTTCAGTTGGGAAAGGGAAGATTCTGAAAGAGTGGAGGAAAGGTGAGTTGTATGGTAGTAGTGTATTCTGAAGAGTTAATCTAATATGGTCTGTAATGAATCAAGGAGATAGGAAAATTCTGAGAGGGGAACGAAGACAGTAAAAGAGCAAGACTGAAAACCTTTGTCATCCTGATACTGTCTCCTGCCTGTGCTGCCTCTTGGACTCAATCTGGATATTACCTCTGGTGCTTCACAGGATGGCACCAAGGCTGAAAGGCTCATGTTGGCAGCATGAGGTATCTATCTGGTTGGGCACTGACTTTCAGCTCACAAATTCACAACTTCACTTTCTGATTTATGGATGAGGTGATCTTTATCTTTTCTCATGTACAGCATTCTCACTTTGGCAATTAGCTGCTTTCTGCAGTCTAGCCCAGAATCCCACGGTGTGTGAGAGTTTCCACAACTTGCTTTTCAACTGAATCTTGCCCTGGGTTCCTAATGTGGCAAGACATTCACATCCTGGGCTCAAGCTGCTTTTCATCTGAGACACAAAACTGAATATGGAAAGTTTAGGTAGAAGGTACTAAGGGATTACTCCAAGGGGTAGGTTAGGAAATACATTCAACCAAACTAACATTTCAGGTATTTGGTTTAAATGTACAGTTACAGCTGCTTCCTTACTAAAAAGTAATGCTGTAAGACTATTTTGTACTATGCTGTACCTTACCTAGAGATAATGCCCACTTTTTTTATCTCTTCACTCTTAACTCTTGTCACTGGAGTGCCCATTGTCACTGGCACTGTGTAGGGTAGTGGCTGCTGGTAGCAGTGCAGGAGCTGGAACAAACAGCTGTGCCATTAATCATCACCCTGAAACACTTTGAAGGGGTGTTAATTCTTTTTTCTTACAGGCAGTATTTTTGTGGTGGCACACTTGGGCACAAGAAAGGCCTGGACCTCCTGTTATAATGTGCTACCAACATGGTAGAGAGCCCATAGAAGTCCTGTGATGAGTCTATAAAGACTGGTTGAACCTACGTTGGCCTGCAGAGCCATGCTTTATGTCCCTTTTGTACACACTGAAGCCTGGGCAAGTGCTGGTTTGAAGGGAGTGATTTGTCCTCTTAATCTCCTTTTATTGGCCAGGGAAAGTTAAGTTGCATTACCTTTCTGCAATATAAATCACTGGCTGATTTGTTTCCTTTTGGTTACAGTTTCATTGCTGAATTCATTGCAGCTGATCACTGATGCAGTTGCAAGAAGCTGGGCAAGGAGCATCCCATTACAATGGGTAATTTGTCTCTTTGGAAGCATTGCCAAGGCTTTACAGGCAACTTTATTTGCGTGGCAGTGACCTGCATTGCAGCTCTCTGATTTGCTCTGTGCCTCTTGCAAAAATCTCTCAGAGACTTTGGGAGGATTCCAAATTAAGGTGTTTCCTACCATCTGAGGACAGGGTTTGGTTATCTGAGAACTGGGTTGGTTAAACAAGCTTTTACTTTCTCACTCTCACTGGCACAAAGCACACTCTGCTCTCCCAACTGAGGGGAGCAAAGCAGGGACGTGTTGGAAGGCGGAGAAAATCTTCCTGTTGAATTCAATGAACACAACAGAAGACTTACAGAAGAAAGGTTATACCTTAAGTAGGTCCTTTAGTTTTCCTTATATTTTTCTTCTGGATCAATGGAGAACAGGAACTTTTCCTTTGTCAGTGGAATTCTCGGAGGATTTTCCTTTCTAATATTATGAGGTAATGAGCTGTAGGTTTGCAGCTGACTTTGTGCAAGTGCTGACTGTGGCTGGGTGCACTGGGCTCTGGTGTCCCTCTGTCCCCTACACTGTCTACACTCTTCTAATGGCATAGAAGCCATCAGTGTTTAAAGGAAGAACAGCAGTTTTTTGTTTCTTAATGAAGTAGAGAAAGATGATTCTGGTGAGAAAAAATGGCACATGGTAACAAGAAATTAGCAAAAAAGCATTGCTTTTAGGAGATGATGAAGAATATAAAAGACTCCATTTTGCTTCACCTTTAGAATTTCTAACAGAGTTAGAAATAGATGTCTGTAGGATGCTTATCCCAGCACCAAAAATACCCTCCCCTATCCAAATTTGCTACTTGATGATTGGCCTGGTGACTTTAACATCTAATTTGTAATTTTTGTAATAATGCCATACAATCCAATTCCTGTGCTTTAGTCTTTCTTGGATTGCATACTTTTAAAATCTCCAGTTAATTAACAAAAGGGAAGAGATATATAGGTCAAAGAAATCTCATCTGAATTGGTTAATACTTGTAGTGACTAATGCTCACTCACCTGTGGTTTGCCAAAGAGAAATGAGAGGAAAAACCTGAAGGGATTTCTAAGGCACTTTCCATGTTGAAAGATCACTTTCCAGGGCGTGTTGCCCTGTAGACTTATTCCATAGACCTCCCACTAGTGGCAGATATTGTCGTGTTGTCACAGAAAGACATCTCATTTCAGAGATGCAAATTTACAATTGCACAACCTGTGTGTGTAGGGAGTTTCAGCCCAGCACCTCCTCTCTACATTTTTTTTATCCTCAAGGTGCATCTCATTAGAGACGTCATGGGAGACTTTGAATCATTGCAACAGCCCAAGTAGTGTAAAGTTCTGCTGGAGGAGAATTTGACAGATTTTCACAAGTGCTCATAACAAGCTGGCTGCTTCATTTAATGCTAAACCTCTAATGACTACTGGAACAGACTTAAAATAAGTCCACTATGCTGCTAGTGTTTGCTTAAATGTAGGAATTCTTGCTCTTAAAATGTTCTGAGTTCTTCTAATACCTTGTTTTCTTGCCCACTCCAAAGAGGTTTGATCATAGAATTATTAAAATCCTTAGGGTTTTTTTTGTTGTTGTTTGTTTGTTTGTTTGTTTTTTTCATCAACAGTGTGTTAGGTTTTATCCCTTTCATGAAGAATTGTTTTTTAAAATGTGGTCCAAGTTTTTCTTCATGTGCCTTCCCCTTCCTTCTTTCAAAGAGTAGTTACAGTGTATGTGTTTTACCCTGGAGCTCTGGCCCTGGTTCCCATATCCCTCAATATCCTAGGTCAGATACAAACACAAATAGAAAAAGGATCAGTCTCTCATCTGAGGAAGGCTGAGCCTAATTACTTGAGAAGTTCTTGTAAAACACAGGTCACTTTGGAATAGCAGATTTCTGTCAAATCCAGATTGCTTGACTTAAAACATCTTTTCTGGCTTTCAAACACTTTTTCTGTCTCTGGTTCTTGTCTGATTTTAGGAGCCCCTGACAGCTGTAAGCAGGCTTGAGTGGTTGGAAACAGCACCCTCCTCAAAGTGCTAGCCAAGAGCCCAACCAACAGAGCACTCCTGAGGCTGGCTGGAGTTGTCTGAACTAGCAATAAGTAAGAAAGACTCTGAAAATGGGGACAAGCAAGAGAATGCTTGGAGCAGCCAAGGGAACCCTGTAGAAAGACAGGAAAAATTACCCTGGCAGATGGCTTCCTTAACAGGAGCTAGGGCAAGGCTGCCTTTCCTAGGGCCTCCAAAGGCCTCTTGGAGAAATCAAGAGGTGATAACCAAGGTCCAGAGAAGGACCTTGGAGGGTATAGGAGGGTAAGAAAGCCAGTGATCTCAGTTGTGTTATGCAAAAGAACCTGTAAGAGTCAGGATGGAAGGGATGTGGTGGTGTGGTTTCCTTGGGAAAAGAGCAGCCCTATTGGAAAGAAGGAAGTCCAGGGCAGCTGGTTTGGGCAATAGTGGTTTAAAGCTCCTCACAGGGAAGTCCCTATAACGTAACCTTGGAGTGCTGAAAAGCTGCAGTGATTGCAGCACTTGCCTTGAGAGGGCCTGTGTCCACGGCTGCTCTGCCAGGCTTCATGACACAGACACTCCACAGCGTTAACTAACAGCCACTTAAAACAATCTTGGCTGGCTTTTGTTTGGCAATCACAAATAAGCAGGTATTGCTGGGTATTTTTAAGCTGGTCTTCCAGTAACATGACAAAACTCTGGCTGTGTTAATAATGTACTTAGTAGTCCAAGTAATCACATGTTCTATATGTCAAGTATGATTTAGAAAAACCTTCATGAGTTCTCTTGGTCAACTTAAAACTTTACCACTTCACGTTATTTAGTTCTTTTTCCTCTTTTCCTTATAAGGTTTGAATTATTTGTTTTAGGTCTTCCTGAGGAAGCAAACAAAACAACAACAAAAAAAGCAGCTTCTCATTTTCTAAATTGTTATCTTCTATTTTTATACAAAACCACGTTTCAATTGAATTAATGAACAGTTTCAGACAACCTAAAACGGCATTTTAATGAAAATTTTAAGTAATAGATTTTTTTCCTCCCTACTTTTATTCTTGTCTTTTACTTTCAAGATTCAGAAAAAATCACATATTTCTCTCTCATAATTGGCAAGCATAGTATCTTTTTCTCCTCTTTCTGAATTAAATATTTTGGAAGTACAAGTTCTCATTTTTTTAGTATTAGAAGGCATTTTCATGTTCAGGCTGTGGATTTTGGCTCCAGCAATTTTCCCTTTCCAAATCTTCTTTGGGGTCTATGCATCTTGGGGAAATTCTCAGCCAAGCCAAAGTAATGGAGAAGCACTGATGTGTGTAGAAGTGATGAGGGTCAGGCTCAGTTTCAGCTCTGTGGTTGTATGGTCACTCTAGTGCTTAGAAGTAGCTGATATCTCTTCTTGGTGAAGATTTTGGGGTGATAAACACATCTGCATCTAACATGTGTTCAACATCCTTGCATTACTTACATTAATTTATTAATCAATCACATTGCTATGTTTTATAATCAGGTTTCTTTTTCTCTGCAAATGACATTTGGTGGTCTCTGTCTCTTGCAGGAGACAGTGTAAAATCCTGTCTTGTGATTACTTAGTTTCTTCCTATCTTTGTGGAAGTTTTTCAGAAAATCTGCACTTCTGGACTACTTTAAGGATCAGAAATTTATTAGTAAAAATTGGTACAAACATGCTGTTGTGTTTACTATGCCTAAAGGCAAATACAAATTTAAACTGGAAGAGAAATAGGGCTGTAACAAAGCAAATATAATGTAACTTAGACCCCAGCTTGGCAGACAGTTTTAACTTTTTTAAAGTTTCCTCTTTTCACTAGAAGGTGTGTTGATCCTGTCTGGATGCCAGGTGCCCACCAAAGCTGCTCTATCACTCTACTCCTCAGCTGGGCAGAGGAGAGGTAAATAAGGAAAGGCTCAGAGATCAAAATAATGGCATGGAGAGATTACTCACCCACTGCCAACCCAGGCAAAACAGATTCATTGAGGAAATTCCTTACATTTTTTAGCAATCAAATCAAGGTAGGGTAATACAGGTAAGATCAATTATTAAAACATCTTTCCCCCCACACCTCCCTTCTTCCTGGGCTTGACTTTACTCCTGATTTTCTATACCTCTTTCCCCCAGCAGTTCAGGGGTATGAAAATGGAGGTTTTGGTCAGTTCATCACATGTAACCCCTGCTGCTCCTTCCTCCTCTGGGAGAGAACTCCTCACAATCTCTCCTTCCTCCAGCACAGGCTCCTCTCTCCATGGCCCACAGGTCCTGCCAGGATCCTGCTGCAGTGTGGGCTTCCCGAGGGGTCACAGCCTCCCTTGGGCATCCCCCTGCTCAGCACAGGGCTCCTCCAGGGCTGCAGGTGGATCTCTGCTCCCCCAGGGCTGCAGGGCCACAGCTGCCTCACCACGGGCTGCACTTTGGGTGGCAGGGGAATCTCTGCTCTGGCACCTGGAGCAGGTCCTGCCCCTCCTCCTGTGCTGACCTTGGGCTCTGCAGAGTGGTTTCATATATCCACCCTCCACATACTCGTTCTTCTCTCTGGCTGCAGTTGCACTGGATATTTTCCCTCTTCCTTAATACATTATCCCAGAGATGATACCACTGTCAGTGATGGGCTCAGCCTTGTGCACTGAGTCCTTCCTTGGAGCCAGCTGGCATTGGCTCTGTCAGACATGGGAGAAGACTCTAGCAGAGAATCCACCACTGGTGCCTACCCACTATCAAAACCCTGCCACACAAATCCAATGAAGACTGTTTTCTCATTCTTTCCAATTATAGGCTTTGCCATCACATTTGAGAAGTCCATTTCTGTGAAAAGGTGGTTGGCTACCCCAAAGAACTGTAGACAGAGTAGAGGTAACTTTGCAGAGAGAAATCTGCCCTCAGAACACTAGATATTTAGCTTCTATATGTAGGTAGCAGGAAGCAATCAGCAGTGCTGGGATGGCTGCCAGGATTTTCATGGCAGGTGTACCAGATCTCCTCAAAACCTGCACTTTCAATAGATGGGGAGTTAATTTCTCCCAAGTGGCACATGTCTTGTTCATAATTACATCAAAGCAATGTCATTCAATGGTATTTTGAGATCTGTAACTTATGAAATGCAACCTATAATTAGTGAAAATTGTCTTCTTCCTCAGATAAATTTTTGTCATGCAAGAAGTGAATTGCCTGAAATCACTGGATTGCATCAGAGCCTCTAAAGCTCCAGAGCTATTGAGCAAGGTACCTCTGGAACTTTTGTGTTTGGGACTTATTATGCATTTACTCATCAGAGATTATGCAATTACTAAATCCCCGTATTTGGCCATGTTCCTTTCAGCTACTGCCTTCTCATGGACTTTGCTTTCTCAAAGGAGCCCTAAACCTTTGGAAATTATGGAAGGGAATTTCCCCCATCTGGTTCTGTGTTTCCTGGATGATCAGCTGTATTGCTGTAAGGCTTTATTTACATCAATTCAGAAAAGATACTAATATGCAATAAAACAGTAGCTCTTTGTGAGGATGAAAAACATGGAAGCTATTGTTAACTGCCAGTTGATTAACAACTGTCAGTATGTTCCTCGTCTTATTGTAGGGCACAGATAAAGATACTGACAGTGTCTGACATTCAAGTTCTTTGTTTTAATCTTTCATGTTTCATGTTACACTTAAACCCATAAAGGGACAATAATCAAATGGTTGATGATCATAAAATTCCTTCTCCATCTTTCTCTTCAAAAGTCCATGAAGTATTTTAACCCTTGCATGGAAACCAGGTGGACTGCTCCTGTGCTTTTCTGTGATGGAGAGAATGATGTGATAAGCCCACTCACACTCCCAAATTTTTTGTCCTGTGAGTGTTTATCAAGGTTAAACTATTGAGTCCTCTTCAGCACTTCAGACTTTCAGCAGATATTTCTGTGAGTAAAGTCCTTTGGGATATAAGAGAGGAAGTGTATTATCAGGATGCAGCATTTGGTGACTAGAGAAAGTTGCCTCTGGCTGTAGCTTTGCAGATGGTGTCTGAGAGCAGTTTGACTCCCCAGCTCTCCTCTTTAACATCCCCAAACTGCTGAGAACTGTCTGTTCCCCAGTATTACTCGGGAAAAGGCTCAGTTTTCCCTGATGCATTTCCTCTTCTTCCACAGGTCTGACTGGATAGCTCTGCAGCACTGGCATGCAGGCTGTCTCTGCCTCATCTTTTGTTATAAACACAGGAGGGGCTTGAGCCTGTTTTCTCTGACCCCTGGAACAATGGGAGAGGAAGCTTAGGAGAGGATGAACACTTTGTCAATCTGTGTTTTGCTGCTCTGCCTTACTGTGTCTGCAATTTTTGTGAGGGGATCTGGGAAGGGACAACAGGTGGGAGGGAAGCTGAGAAGCTTACAGCAATGTCAATTCAGGAAGACTAATAAGTCAGGAAACTAAAATAAGAAACAAACAGCTGAATGTGAAAAACTCAAAAAAAAAAAAAAAAAAAAAAAAAAAAAAAAAAAAAAAAAGTAGGGTTGTGTGGGGCTTGGGAAGGAGCCCAAGTTTAAGATCATGCTCAGGAAAGGACCACATCCAGCTCAAGTTTGAGCATCTGCAAGGGTGTTCAAACTGGGCTTTCACATCCCATCCTGGGCAACCTGTCCCAGTGCCTCACTCCCTTGCTATGGAGAGGGGGCTTCCCTATGTCTGATGGGAATTTCCCTTTTCACAGCTTGTGGCTGATACCTCTCATGCTTTGGCTGTAGCCTCTGAGGAGACTCTGGGCACAGCCCTCCCCACGCAGGCCCAGGGCAGGGAAATGATGGCCACCCTTGACCTGGTGGCCCCCTCAGTGTGCAGCCTTTGAACTGCAGTAGTGCCAAGACACTAAACACATTTATGTGGCACCTGCAACTGACCCAGGAACAGGTCTGGAGGTGCCACTGGCCCCCTGGAGCCTGGCAGCCTCACCCCCTGGCTGTGTGGCCATCCCTGCCAGCCCTCATGGCCCCAGTTGGTCACACAGTGCCAAAGGAAACCAGGTAGGAAGTTTGGTTGGCTCAGGGTGGATGACACTCACTGTCCTCTCATTTCCAAGGAGTGATGAACTCTTCCCTGGAACATATAAGCACCTCCCTGTTTTTTATATATTTTTTTGCCTTCCATTTGCATTGGAGGTTTGTGGAAGTAAAGACTGATAAGATACAATTATGTGTCATATCACGGCCAGCAGAGCTTTCTTCAGCTATTTGCATGAAACATATTTTTATTGTTTTAACTACTTTGTGCTAATAAACTGAAGGTACTTCATACACACCAAGTACAAACAAAGTGATGTCACTTCAAACTGGGGTCCTCCTTGTTGCTGTTGTTCTAAATCTAAGTCAACCTGATTTCCTAAATCAAACAAACCATGAGATAAAAGGAGCACTATGAGCACGAGTCCAGCTGTGACGAGGCACATTGCCAGCCATGGTCAGGTGTGGGAACCACTGGTGTGATGAGAACTGCCTGAGGGCAGGACCATGGGGTGAGCACTGCCTGAGCAGTGCCATCACTCTGGTATCCAAACTGCTGGTACTTAGGTAGAAGGGTCAAAGCTCAGATGAGAAGATTCTGTACAAGAAGCACTGAATGGAGAAGAAATAGAGCTGTACAGTCACAAGGAGGACTTGAGGTGGAAGGCCACTTCCATTTGGATAACAGTATGGCCTAAGAAATGGCATATGAAATGCCAGAGTTGGGTATAGGTGTAAATAGTTTTGGGATCCATGAAATCTGTTAAAGAAAAAACCACCATTCTAGTCATCTAGTTTGAGGCATTGCCTAATGCTGACAGATAATCTTTAAAGCAGTGCAGAGATAGCTGCATACTGAGGGCATTGATCTTTTTGTAATCTTTTGTGGCATTTCACTACAATCCATAAAACAGTTACAAAAAGCTGCATACATTAGTGCATGGGTTCTTTATTGCCTCCTCCCCATCCTTTGGCCAGTAGCTGTGGCTCTGCAGAGGAACATGTCCAGCCAATACATGTGATGCCATGCACACTGCAAGGTTGCTCATATATATCTCAGCCATATAAAATTCCCTCAATTCTTGCTATTACACAGAGAAATTAATTTCTCTGAATAACAATCTGTTCTAGAGTTCAAGATGTTTCCATTTCTACAAAGAAATAATAGGAACTCACCCTTTGAGAGAGGTACTGGCACTCTGTGAAGGACAGAAGGCAGGTAATTATGTGCTATCTACGACTGTCCATGAGCTCTACCTTAAGAGAAGTCACTTAAAACTCAGGTTACTCTGTAAGCACCTGGAGCTGGCAGCAGCTCCTCTGTACACTGGCTGGCCAGGACGTGGCTTGCAGCCATCACAGTAGTTTCACACAGATCCCTAAACAGCCTGGGAAAGTGCCATCCTGCAGTAGTGGCTCAAGCAACGTACTTGGAGTGGTGACAGAGCCTCTCCCTGGTGGTTTCTCTTGAGCTGTGCGAGGCAGTTTTAAGATTGTGTGTATTTTTGCTGAATGTTCAGGAGTCATAATACTTTAGTACAGTTTGGGAAAGCAACAAACTACAGTTATTGTTCATGAAGTGCATTCTAGAAAGCACAGATTTGGAGAATATAGGCCTCATTTCGAGTTCCTTTTATAAGCTCACTCTGTTTCAGATTAAATAGTTCAGACATGTAACAAACTGGCAGGAAGTCATGGCAGGGAATATATGGTTAAGGAAACTAAATAAACCCATTTCCATGAGTACTCAGTGGGTATTTAAAGGGTATTGCCCATGTGTCCTTGCCAATACTGCAGTCCAGGGCTCAGAAAGCAGCAATGTGGAAATTCCGATGTTACTGTATTGGCCAGCCAAGAATATTCATGTAGTACTTTGGTGTTGGTGTAGCTTGTGACCCAGCTCCTGTGAGCTTGCCACATTGAAATGAATCTGGCTGGCTCAGCCCACCTCCCTCTGCCCCCAGGTTGGGTTTATTAAATTAGAGCACAGCAAACACACAGTTTCTGTAGGTAACAAAAGTTACCTACATTTGAACTTTCCTCATTTCACAACCCACACTCCTACCCCTAAAACTACGTACGCTTCACCCACAGAACCATTACCTCAGAGCCCTTTTATTTCCTTTTCTTTTAGACTGAATCTTTTATGTGACTTTAAAAAAACCAGAAACTATTCCCCAGCACACTGTTATCTCCAGTTGTAGTACCCGGAAGGAGTGCTGGGGCCAAATCGGGCACGATGGAATTTGCTGTGGGGAAATCCGCTGATGACAGTGGAACCCGCCCGTGTGTGAATTCCCGTGGCTCCTGGCACCCTTTATAAGCAGGTGAGGTGCGGCAGGGCTGGCAGGAGCAGCAGGAGCAGCCAGGCACTGACTGGAGCACAGCTGTGTGTGGAGAGGGAATGACTGGCTGCAGCAGCAAGAGCATGGTCCTGCTGTCCCTGCTGGGGCTCCTGGCGCTGCTCCTGTGGGGCTCCTCGGAAGGTGAGTGACCTTGGCAGTGTCTCTGGGAAGGCTCCTGGTGCTGCTCACAGCTGGCAGCAGGATGAGGCTGGGCTGGAAGGGAATGGTTTCAGCAAAATGCGCCGTCTCACCCCCCTCTTCTGTCACGAGGGACCTGGATGGCTGGGTTGAACAGAGAGTGCCCTAGAGAGCAGGGCAGCATGGGCCAAATGGGGTTTATTTACTTTGTTGTTGTCCTTCACTCCAGCACAAAGCAACCAGGATTGCTGCCTGTCCTACACCAAAGTGCGTCTGCCCCGCTGGGCCCTGAAGGGTTACACTGAGCAGCTCGCCAGCGAGGTCTGTGACATCCCTGCCATCATGTAAGTTCCCTTCTGAATTTCTGCTGGTTTTTCTGACATGTGTTAGCCTTGGGATGTCTGGGCTAAAATAAGGATTTGAATGGTATGAGCATGATTTTTCCTGCCCTTTCAAAAAGTTAAATTAACTGACTGAATATATATTACACCTGTAAACAAAACACATAACCTCTAGTTGATAGGGACTGCTAACCCAAGGGACATCTGTACAATGTAAATAATAAATCTGACTCTTTAGGAATCAGCTGTGCAAACAGGTTTTGTTTCCAGCTAAGGGCCACTCTGGCCGACACAGAGTGCTCCCTTGCCAAAACCTGTTAACAGACACATAAGTGACAAGACTTCTTCTAATTCACAGGGCTCCGATTTTTTTCTTACAAGGTTTTGGCCTAGATGTTGATCTGCCACCTTAACCTGACAGCAGCTGTTCTCCTTAATTTTACAAAATTTTTCCATCAAAGGTCTTTGCCAAAACAGATCAAATAAATTGAGCAAAATTTTAGGGTGCAAAAAATGACCCCTGAGACTGAAGTTGCTATTATATTTAACTTTATTTTTCTTCATATAATATTGGCAGAATTTGGAGCATTCTATGTCTAACTGGTGTTTACAAAAGCAGTTTCTATTGGTCATTATAGAGAGTACCTGTACTCTCCACAGCAATTATTGGCAGGGATTTCTGATTTCTTTATCATTATTTCTTTTCCAGTTTCCACACTGCCAGTGGGCTGAAGGCTTGTGTAAATCCTAAGGAAGGCTGGGTGAAGAAACATCTCCTTTTCCTGAGGTAGGAATTGAAACTTCTATTTAACACTGGGCCGATGAAAACAGGACATGTATGAAAGCCTGTCTCTTGCATCTCCTGAATGCCACTTATGACAGCATTGGCAAACACATTTGTCTTTCCACCTCCTGTCAGACTCAGCTACTCCTTTCTGGTGTCCTCTCAGGGACATTCTTGGCATGTCCCCTCTTCCACCTGAGCTGTTCTCTCAGGGAAGAAGAGAAACCTGTGATTGAGGTCATTATTTATGAGTGCTCTCTCTTCCTTTAACAGCCACAGGCTCAGGAAGATGTCATCCTGACATGGTTCCCAGCAAGGAGCTGAGCACAGACATGGCTGAAGAGCCCTGGGCTGAGGCTCTGGGCTGAGATGGTTTGTGCACTGATGTGTGCTCACTCCCCTCCACCTCCTTCCTTGGAACCAATGAACCTCTGGAGTTGATTCATAGTGCGTCGCTCTCCTGCATATTGTTAAAGTTTCTATTTTTACAAAATGTGTATGTTACTGATAGGACATGGGTACTGTTTTGTAAGGTCTACCTTGAGCTGTTGTACAGAGTGTGAATTTTATTAAGTTTATTTCATGTTGGTTTTGTTTTCTTAAGCATGTGTAAAGCGAGTTATTTATTCTGTTTATTTTGTTATTGTCTTGTACCAAAATATTTTCTTTAAGCTGTAGTTAGCATTATAATACCTCTTGAACTATGGCTAAACACATTTGTAGAAAAAAAAAACAACCTGGATATTAAAAAAAATATTAAAATCAGCTCTTTCTGTGGTATGTTTATTTCTTTTTAATTGAAAATGTGACTTGCCCTTTAAATTAATTCATTTTTTAAGAGCCTCCAGCTGAAACAATTGCACAGGTGTGTAAATACCTGTTAAAGCCACTTCCACCTTGCTCATTCTATTTGCCCTAGGGGTAGCTATGATCTCCATAGGATAGAATTCCTTCCTCATCCTGAGACAGCTGCTATATATCAAGTTTTTATCTAGCATGAAGACTTAGCTTCATCGTAATCAGACTTGAGAGAACTCCTTTTGCCAGTTTTTGTTATTTATTCAGGAGGAACCTTGCACATTCTTACTGGGCAAGCTTCTAGCTTATCCACTGAGGAGCATTCATTGAGGTAACACAGTCTGCTCTCAACTTAAAGGGCTTTCTCTAGAGGAGAAACTTGCAGTGCTTTCCTCCCCTGTTTGTGTTTGCCTATGGTATCCTAGGGCTTCCAGCATAATGAGGTTTTCCTGATGCAGGAGCTCTTGTTGGAGGTCAGGGATGCCTAATAAAATAATGAGACTTCATGGAAGAGATGGGTGCAGGTGGGCTGGGGAAGACTGTTCAGCGTTTTATGCACTATTACATTGAAATCCCATGTGGACTTCAGGGATGCAACCACGTAGGGTGTGCAGGTGAAGTCCTCTCACTGTCAGCATCAGTTTTATGGCAAAATTTACACTTTGTCTTTTAGTCATAGAAATACAAGCACTAGTTTTAATTTAATTTAAACTTAAATGCAAAGTATTTTTGGTGCCCTCGAGAGAGGAGCTGAGAGATACTGGGTTTTTAAAATGGTGTTCATGAGTGTAAGGCTGTTATCTTCTGGTTTCAACACTTGCTAGAACTTGAAAAATCTGCTTGTGGCTCCATAAATCTGGGAACTGTCAGTTCCCTGTGGGTGAAGCTCTCAAGGAGCAAGGCATCTAAAGGAGCAAAATTAATTAGGTTTAAGTTCCTTTAGGTAGATTCCTATTATTGAGAACATAATGTAATCTCCAGGGAGAAGTAATTA
This sequence comes from Muscicapa striata striata, assembly GCA_030060385.1. Lineage (NCBI taxonomy): Eukaryota > Metazoa > Chordata > Aves > Passeriformes > Muscicapidae > Muscicapa > Muscicapa striata. The sequence goes on along the minus strand of JAREIS010000094.1, from coordinate 1,932,458 downwards.
GCCAGTTTGTTCCCTGGGCATTCCCCTAACTTCTAGGCAGAAGTGCAGAGCTCTGTCTCACACCTGCTAGCACTGGTATGGGCTGTTTCAGCTCAAACAGTTCACAGGCTAAATCAGGTACCAAAAAACACTACAGACATGGTGAACAGGTTTGTGTTAAGAGTGCTGGAGGGTGAGGTTCCTCAGGCCTACCCTGGGAATTGGTGTTAGGAACCAGAGCTGTAAAGAACTTGGTGCAGAAAAGCCTGGAGTCCAATGATTGGATTCAAAGCAAGGGAGAAAAATAAGGAAGTGAAGACCAGTGTGTGGAACACTGTGGGTGGCTCTTTACTCTCGGTTCAGGCCTCTTTAAAGCTTTTTATTTCTTCTGTAACTCTCACTTCCTCTGGTCATCCATGGTTCCATTGCTACAAAACCCCACCTGTTTCATCCACAGAGCTATGACTTGAGGGGTTTCTCTTTAGTTCCTCTTATTCTGGTTGAATTTTTTTGTAACCAAACCCTTGGGAAGAAGAAAGGTATTGAAAATATTGGTTTCTATGCTCAATATCAGAAATTGCTAAGGTCATTATGTTACTGGTAGGAAAGTCTGTGCAGGAATAGCATGTCCCTCCATGCCTTCCCGAGGATACAAACAGATATTATAACTGAGTGCTGTGACTCCAGAATCATCAGGCACATTTTTGTATGTGACCTTAAGTGGTCAGTTAGAAGTTTTGATAGCTCTGTAAACCATGACCCTTTCTAGAAAAACCTGAATACTGATTACTTTGGTGGGATTGTTCTGCGTGTGAGTAGGTGAGTTTCTGTCTCTTCTCTGTCTTTGGCCTTCAGCTCCTAATTCAGCCTGTGCAATTTTATTAAATAATTTGAGATGCAGAATTAAATAATGGTCATTTGGAGACTTTTTCTCATCCATTTACATAATGTTTAAAAAACCAAAATTTTCTTTTCTTGTAAAATGCTTTTTATTATCGCTTGGATATTTGGGAAACGGATGTGAGAGTTTCCCCTTCAAACTCTGAGCACTTTATACTTCAAAGTGTCCTGCTTTCTCTGTATTGAAACCAGTCCTCAGTGATTCTTGTGCTGGCTACAGTATTGTTATTGAATCCTATTTGTATCTATTCTTTCTGTGCACTTTTCATTGTTGGGATTTTTTTTTTACTAATTTTTTTTCTTCTTTTTTAATTCCTTTTTTTACCATAAAGCAATCTCGCATCTTTCAGAATTGTACCTTTTGTTGTGTTAGGATCTTTCACAGAAAAATTTCTGTCCTCATATGGAATCATAATTAGATTTACTCATTTCTAAATTTTTTAAAATCACATTCAAGCACAAAGCAACAAAATAACTTAGCATTGTATGGTCAGGGATTTTTGTAGGGAATAGCAAATCTTCTGATGATTTAATTTTGCTGTTAAAATATAAAGCCTGCCACATTTCATCTGTTGGAGAAATACTAGTAATTTATTTATTGCACATGTCTTCAGTTGATGGTACCTTCCATTAGTTGAAGACTGTTTTATTCCTTCCTTGTCTCCCAATTTTTTCACCAAAAGGGGAAAAACACAAAGGGGGGTTGTAAAGCCTCTGCAAGTCCAATGGACAAATGGGTGAATGGCCTTGTCCTGCAGTGCACAGCTTACAAGTATTTCTGAAACCCAAACTTTCCTGAGTGTGTTTAGTGACAGTGACACTTTCAGCCCATCCACAGAGATGTGCATAATTGGTCACTTATTTTCAATTACCAGTGAGCCCATGTGCAGCCTAACTTCATTCCTGATGAATTGGAATGCACCATTTAGCTGCAATTTTGTTGAGAATTGAATTGGGGAACTCAAGAAGCGCAAAGGGCTTTAAGCTTATGACACTGTCATTGGTTCTAATGGCATCCACCCAGCTGGACAAACATCAAAACAATAGAAATGGATCAATTGTAACAAACCTTCTGTACGCTGAGTTCAGCTGTGCTACACCCTGGCAGTCTTGCTCCAAATATAAGGCTACAGGCAACATCCTTTGCCAAAAAATGAATCATAAAAGAAGCTTTTAGTCTTCAGAACAAACCCACTGCATTGCGTATGCTAAGTGCACTAAGCAATTATAGCTGTATGACTGTACATAAATGAAAACTATGATTTATGTTCCCATGATCTTGTGGTTGCTCTATTCTGGGAGGTGTCAGCCTTAATGGAGCAGTGTTGCAGTCCTAAGGCTGTAAAGACTTTTGAATTGCTGTGTTTATTCTTTCTGTGCAGTCAGGTGCAGACAGCTTCCAGCCAAGGCCCTCCTAGAGCTGCTGGTGTTAGAACATTTAAATGTGATATACAATAGCTACGTTCCTGTGGCTGCATTAGCCATAGAGTATTGCTTATAGAACTACCATTGCAAATAAACCCAGCCACTCATTTAATACTGTTTTAGCTTTCTTGAATTTCTAGCATATTCAAAAATTATGCAATACAAAATACATAATAAATGTAAAAGCAGCAGATGAAATTTAGAATATTGTGTGGACAAAAAGCAAATATGCCACAGGAAAAGTAGAGACTAAAATAGACTAAAATACTACTTTTAATTTTTGTATTTAAATTTAAAACAGCATTTCTATAGTTTTGCTTCCGTGAACTTCATTTATACCCCCAAAATAAATTAATAATTTTACTTGTGTGCACCTGCATTTACACTTCCATGTTCCTAAAATTATCCTGCTCCCCAACTTTAAACTGAAAACTCTCTTAATTTTTTTACACTCCCTTTGTATCAAGGAGAAAATTTATAATCTGGCTTGAAACTCCCTGAAAAAAATAGACATTCTCTAGATAGTGTCCATATATGGAATGTGCTGGATGTACTTGCAAGGTATGTCCTATATGAGAGGGATTTTATCCACCCTTGTGGTCAAGGCCAACCTTGTGGCCAAAAGTGAGGAGAGAGAGACTGCACATGGCACTTTGTCCTACACTGATACCACCAGCAAAGGGATATGAGCATCCAAGGAGAAAGAGCCACCCCTATTCTCAGAAGTGGTGGCTGATGCAAGCTTTGTACAGGAAGCTGTTCTACAGATAAAAAGTTGTATCACAGGTTCTGTAAAATTTGGTTCCTTCCCAATTCTTAATATTCATGAGATGCAATCAACTCAGGTTCATTAAATATATAATTAATTACCACACATATAGATTTAAAAACCTAACCCCTTGATTAAATTTGTTTGTATCCAATGCATTTCAGCATCCTGAGTTTTCATGATACTCCTTCTCCTGAAGTATCTGGATTTACCTAACAATCTAAGCCTTATAATGATTAGTTTTTCTAGCCCTCAAAATTAACCCAGACAAACCACTGGAAAACAAATGATGAACATCTCAACAGTTCTTCACACCCAAGCTAATTGCATAATGTTTCTACACCCAATTCATGTTTTTGTGTAGCAGCTGTAGCAGTGAAATTTAATGGGAAGGCCATTGCCATGTTTCTTTCCGTGAACACTACTTCCAGTTATCAGAAATTATGATCTTGAGCCCCTTTTGCAGTGAAAACAATGTTTGTTCTAGCTGAGGCTGAAGATATGTATGTTCTTGCTATCTATTTGGTTTATAGGGTTTTTTTCTCCTTGAATTCTTTACTGCTGGAGAGGGATGGAATGGCTCACGGCCTTTAGAGACAATTCAGCACACCCAGGCTCTCATCAGCTCTCTTTGTGTCACAGTGCTGGCGAGGACACACACACAGGGGTAGTTGTAATATCAGATATGCCTTCTGTTAGATGACACTTGGTCAAGGGATGTGCCTGTGATAAGAAGGAGGGAGAAAGAAACAAACAAACATACAGACCAGCTTCTGGAAATGGGAGCAGGGTGGCCCATCTGGGCCCACTTTGGATTCCTTGCTGAGAACACCTGAATGATAGGATCCATTTAATAGATGGCTACGAGATAAGGCAACTTGGGAAACATGAAACATTGAAATAGCGCAGCTGGGGATCCATAGTTAGTGTAGGCATGTGCCACAGTGTTCAAAACAGAGCACAAAATATTTTTAATTTCTTAGCCAAACTTCAGGTACAGTGATTCCAATTGTAACTGTCTTCTCTCCTGGCCACATGCCCACAAGTCAAAGCAAAATACTTATGTGTAGGCAGAGATGTAATGTGCAGGATGGTCTAGTACAGGTATTTGTCTCTTTCTATATCTTTGGGGCAATACAATTTAATCAAAACATGCATTGCTTTTGAAGGAGCTTGACTTGCAAAGGGATAAACTCTGTACTAAGAACTGATTTACACAAATATGGACATGCCAGCAGATAGCATTATTAGGTGCCAAGGGCAGAGAAACATTACAAATCTGTTAGGAGCTACAGCCTCAGACCTGTGGGGGAGCAGGCAGCTATGCAATGACTGATCAAGCCATCTGCTTAGAGTGTGCCAGTGGAGATGGGTTCAAGTAAGTGGTCCAATTGGCAGTGAAATTGTCAATTATGGTGTCAAGATTAAACTAGTAGTTCAATATTCTTGCAGCATCACTGCTTAGGCACAAAGCCAGTGATAACTCTATAAACATTCAAAGTAGGCAAATGGGAAATTGAGAATGACAAATTTAATAAGGTAGGTAAATCAGAGCTGTAAAGTGGTCAGTGTATAGAGTGACTTCAATTGTTCACTCACGTATGAATTGTGTCTCATGTATGAATAAGAATTGTTATACATCAGTGTTTAGGGAATGCAAATCAAAATGCTCACATAAAAGTTTGTCATGCATATCTGAAAAATAATTATGTTTCGACTATAAGTCCTATTAAAGCGATTTCTTTTTTTTTTTCAAATGTATATATAATAGAGCTGTTTCAAAAAGATGATTGTGTGTTCCTGCGAGAATCTGAATGTTTCCTGATGTTATAACTGTGAATAAATGGTCAAAATGTCTTTCAGAGATAATGCAAATCTCAGATATCTGAGATACTTGCAAATCTCAGACTTGCTCACTCTATAGCTTTCCCCAAATTGGTACAAGAGTAGGCAAAAATGTTTCACGAACACAAAGTGGGTAGTGCTGTGTTACTGCTAATAACAATTAATGTTTGATATATATGCACCTTGTTTGGCACAACCGTATGAAGAACATCAAAGCAATGGTAAAGAACAGAAGACAGTGTAGTAGACTACCACACCTATTGAAGGAATACAGAATTATAGAATGGTTTGGGTTGGAAGGGGCCTTAAAGATTATCCAGTTTCAACCCCTCTGACATAGGGCAGGGACACGTTCCACTAGACCAGGCTGCTCAAAGTTCCTTCCAACCCCACCCAACCTGGCCTTGAAACAGATATGGAAAAAAGAACTGCTTAAGTGAAGTGCTTAACACATTTCAGAATTATAGATACCAAATATGAAAACACAAATTAATTATTTTGGCTTTAAAAAAAAAATTACAAACAATGGTGAGATGAACACACTTCTACTTCGGCAAAGTCGTGTTTTCTAAAACAAAGTGGCTTTCATTACTTATATTTTCCAGTTCTACTGTAGACTTACTAGAAACCTTGTTATTTGTCAGGAGTTTTTGCTGCCTCCTGACTCATGGTTTGACCCAATTGTGCATGATGTATATGTAGAAGAGCTCCTCTTTTCCTCACTGAGTGCATCTGGAAAACTCACTGACCGCAGATCACTTGCGTTATTACCTGACACCATCAGCTTCGCTGTCTCGATGGGACGATGCAGAGCTCAACCTAAAGGTCTTCAGCCCCCATGGTCTGGGCCATGGAAAGAAAGATTAAAGGCACTTCTGAGTTCTCAGACGCGGTAAGATAAATATATCTCATTGGGGTTTTTGCACTGAGGATTTTTTTGTTGTCATAAACTCATAAACTTGGCAAGGTTAAGAGGAAAGTCATAAAAAGTAGACAGCAAGGAAAAATTTGTTTCAGCTGAGTGAAAATTTGATTGAAGCAAGTAAGGATGTATGGAATTCCCTGACTGCATGGATATGCCAGCAGTTCATCAGAGATGGCAAATGGAAGAGTAAGGAAGAGAACTACTGTTTCTTTCTGTCACTTATTATCTCACTGTAGGTGAACATCACATGCAACTATTCGTGTGAACAGAAACTTGTGGGTGACACACTTCCTTGGCAAATTACAACTAGTAATTTTCTTTTTAATTTTAGATTTTTGAATTAATGAAAACTGCCATGCAAAGAGGAAAACAATCCCTGGGAAAGAGAATGCTGTCCTACAATGCACTGTCACTTCTTTCTCCTAGAACAGCTCTTACCTAGCAAAGGGCAAACTCCCAGAACATAATGTCCCTCATGTAAGTAATAGTTTTAACATTTTTCTTGTCTGTGCTGTCATGATTAGCATTGGAAATAACAGAGCAGAAGTGAGAAGGAGCTCTAGCAATGCACTGAGCCTGTTTGGGTAAGAGGAAGCAGAATATCCCAGAATAAAACAACCTTGGGGAAAAAATCATGTAAATCCCTTTAATTCACCAAGTAGAAACAAGGAACTATCAGAGAACTGTTCTGCCTTCTAGAGACCTGAACAATTATGAGAAAGGGCAGGACACAAAAACTCCCCTTAGTAAAAATTAATTTCACCCACTACTGGCATAACAAAAATAGGAAGTGGCTTTCTACATCTTTCCCTCAACTCAGACTACTCTTGGGCTGGCCTTTCTGACTGAGTTCAGCATACCACAGGCTGACCTACTTCAGAACAAGTGGGTCATGATGCAACTTTAAACCAGAAAGTCTAAACCCCACTGTTCAATGCAAATGTGTTTGAGTCAGAAACACTTCCTTCATCTTAACCCTTAGAATGGTACATTGGCTCAAGAGAGGATTTTTCAGAACCCGTGTTGGCAGGAAGAACCCAAGGCTCTCCAAAGGAAGTCCTTCATTGTAACTGCACTGACTTTGCTTCATATTGTCTGACAGAGTTCCCTTCAGCACTGTAGATAAATCTACACTGAAGCCTTTCAAAGCCTCTTGAATACAGAGCAATGATTTTTATAGTATCTTAACTTTCTGCCTCTCCTGGAAGCTGCTGGCATAAGCAAAAATGCACAGGGAGCAACTGATATATAAATTATCTTTCCAGGCTGATATCATCAATACTTTTGATCTCTGTACATAAAAGCTGATTATCTCATCCTGGATGTCTCAGCATTTAATTTTTCTTTCCAGATATTTTTGAACTCCCTACAGTGTGCATTCTTTGAAGCTGGCCTTTCATGACTCAGAGTCCGTGTGTACTTCTTAAATGCTTAAAAAAATAGCAGGGCAACAATTTTGCCCCAGCAGTCTGAAAATATTCCTTCTAAAAGTATGCACTAGCTGCTTCTTTCCATGAACTTGAAGAAAAGTTGCATTTCTTCTTAACAGTCAAGGTTTAATGGCATGGACAGGAGCTCAGCCTGCTGTATCATCAAACCCCTCTTATCTAGTCTCTGAGTAACAATGGAATAGCAAGTGCTTCCATTCACTCCCTCCCCACAGTTTTCCCCTTTTTCTGCCTAAAGCCTCCTTAGGTAACCCTACCTGTTCTACAGCTCTGGTTCTGTTTTGTCAGAAGGACACACTTGTCACTACATATACACTATGTATACACTATGTATACACTATTTGTTTTGCAGCCTGGCCTGTCCTGGGTAGCACTGTGGGAAAAGCTTTGTCTGGGCAGTGTCATCTCCTTGTCCCCACCCAGGTCAGCAGTTTTCTCTAGTGGCTGTGCAGGAGGGCAGCAAACAAGGCCATCACACAGTGCCTCTCTGGGTCAGCCTGGAGAGCGGGCACAGGGCTTAGAGGATCAACTTCTGCTGTGACTCCACTGCTCCCTAATCCTGTGCTTGCAGAAGCAAGGAAAGAGGTCACAGCTGAGGCCTGATTTATCATCTTCCCAGTGTCATTATCACATCCTAGTAACAGGTAATGACAAATTGTAAGGTGTCCCTGTTCAGAAAAAGATTCTGAGTATGAAAGTGAGGGGAAAACGTACTGATCAACAGGTACTGACTTCATGGAGCTTTGCAGTCTTTCCACTTTCCACCCCTGTTTTGACTGTTTTGCTTTAATATGGCTGAAACAATTAAATGCAGTACTTCCAGCTGGTGTTAAGTAATACTGAAGGTAGTAGAAAGGCTGCATGAATCTGGGTTTATGATAAACAAATTAAGTTTTAAGGTAAGAAACAGTGTCCATGCTACGGTTGTTTGTTCATGTCATTTAAGAAACACAAAAGTATTTATATTCTGAATTTATAATCTGGGCGGATAAATATTATGCTAAACAAATACAAAAACTTGTTAAGAAACTGGAGACCAAGATTTGGGGTTGTTCAAAAAGTTATTTTTGAATAGGGTTGGTCCAAGTAAGTCAATTCAGTTGGAAAACTGTTTGGATTGTTTACAATGAAAATATTTCTTATCTGCCTCAAGACTTTCCATATGCAAGCAAGACAAAAGACTTAAAACAAACAAATGGGAATGAAAAGCTCAGAGATCACTTTGCCCCCAGCCATGTCCTGAAGTAAGTCTGGAATTGGCCATTGTATTTCATTTCCTGGCTTTCAAAAAACCAAAGGACTGTCTTCAAAGTGAAGCGGTAGGGAGCCATCTGGGTGGTTCTGGAAGGCTTATATTATTAAACACTGAGTGGGACTGTCTTGTACTGATCCATTGTCAACAATGTGGGCTATGAGATCGGCCAAATGAGAATGTGTTTACTGCTTCCCCCTATTGATGCTCTACAGCCACTTCAGCATAAAGCTTGGCTCAAATTTTTCGTGCTATTAATGCATTATTTTCTAACGATTCCATGTTGGTTATCTCTTTTCAATTACATTTTTTCTTTGCTTTTTGATGAAATGCACATCCAAAGGCAGTGAAACTGGTGCAGGGTGTGGAGCACAAGGGTGAGGAGCAGCTGAGGGAGCTGGGGGTGTTTATTTGGGGAAAAGGAGACTGGGGGGACATCATCACTTCCAGCCCGCTGAAAGGAGTGTGTAGCAAGGCAGGGTCGGTCTCTTCTCCTGGGTAACGAGTGACAGGATGAGCAGAATCGGCCTCAAGTTGTGCCAGGGGATGCTCTAGATTGGATATGACAAACTGCTGGGGGAATTGGTGGAATCACCATTCCTGGCAGTGTTCTAAAGGCGTGTGGCACCTGGGGACAAGGTTTGGTGGTGAACGTGACTGTGCTGGGTTAATGGTTGGTCTCTATTTTAAGGCCTTTTCCACCCTCAATGGTTCTGTGATTCTAAACTGCATTTTCATAGTTGGGCTTCAATCCTGAGTATCTCTTTTAAAAAATTAGACTGATTAAGTTTTTTTTTTTTTAATTAATCCATCTTCGCCCTCTTTCCTTAGTAAGTAACTATTCACTTTCCAGAAAGTTTTCATACAATTGCTAGACCGTTACTAGTGGCTCTTTCGCACTCCGAACGTGACACGTTTCTAGATCCGTTTCTCTGCTCGGGGTGCGCAGTGCAGAAGCCCCGGCAGCTGTGCACGGCCGGTGGAGAAGCCCCGGAGCCGTGCACGGTCGGCGCAGCGCCAGCCCCGGGCGGTGACACCGCACCCGCGCCACCGCAGCCAAGGCGGGCCCGGCGCCCTCAGCCCCGCGGCCGCCGCGCCTGCGCCCCGGGCCGTTACCGTGGCTGCGGGCCGACGCGCGGGCCGGGCCGGCGGCCATGGCGCTGAGGCGGCTCCTGCTGCGCTACTTCCCGCCGGGTGCGGAGCGGGGCGGCCGCGGGGCTCCGGGTGCTGCCGGGGCTGGGGCCGTGCCGGGGCTGGGGCCGTGCGGCGGGGCCGTGCGGGGCGTAGAGAGCGCCCGGCATGGCGGGTCCCCTCAGGCCGGGCACGGCCGGGCGCTCCGTGGCGCTCCATGGCTGGGCCGGAGGGTGCCGGTGCTTGCCCCGGTGCCGGGCTGAGAGGCTCCAGTTAGTGACTTACTGCACTAGTCAAGGCAGTTGTACTCGCATCACAGTAAGGAGTTTAAAAAAGTCAGCAGTGACTGTGGGTGACCACTCAGGTTGGGCGGACTGTGACACACAAAAAAGAAAAGTATTTGTGTTTGGAAATGGCTGTTTAGCAAAAAAAAAAGTTGCCACTCAAGAGCTACCTGAAAGGAGGCTGGGGCCGGGTGAGGGTCGGTGTCTTCTGCCAGCCAGTGAGAGGATGAGAGGACACAGTCCGGCTGTGCCAGGGGAGGTTTGGATTGGATATTAGGAATATTAGGTTGGATATTAGGATCTTATATTGGATATTAGGAAAAAATTCTTGACAAAAACGGTGATCAGACCTTGGGAAGGGCTGCCCAGGGAGGTGGTGGAGTCACCATCACTGAGGTGTTTAAGGGCTGGCACTCATGCCAGTTTGTTTGTTTGGTTGGTTGGTTGACAATGTGATGTTCACTCATGGGTTGGACTTAATGATCTCAGAGGTCTTCTCCAACCTGATACCTGTTTTATTATTTTAAAATTCTTATTTTTTTATCCTTGATTTATGAATTTTCTGAGCAGAGCCATGCTTTGAAAAGCAGTGCTGGCAGACTGTCATGGTTTACCTTGTACTCAGGTGACTCAGTGACATTTCAGAAGTGAAACAAGCTGGAGATGGGCAGCTCAGGAAGTGTATTGGAAAAAGGGATTTTCCTTTCAAATTAAATGCTTTTCCTAGGAACTTTGTAAAATGCAGAATGACACAGACATTCATCTAAATTATCCTTTCCCACAGAAAATGAAGGAGCAGCTGAGCCCTTTATCAGCTATTTCAAAACATGTGGTTAAACCTTTCAATACTCTAGCTCAGTGGAAGTTGCAGAGGTGCCAGAGCAAACCTGGAAAAGTGAAGTGTGTTATGATTTTTGATACATGACTGAACTCAAGCCTTTGCAAACACTAGAATAAATATAATGGATTTTGTAAAACATGTTTTCCAGGCTTCTGGGAACACAAACTACAGCAAGCATCTTCAGGACAGCTTCTTTGAGATTAATGCTGGTGAAATGATGCAAAAAGTTTTGGAAAAAAGAGCTTGTTCGTTTCCAGAATAGAAAAAACTCAGAAGTAATATTGTTTAGTATCTTTTTTCATATAAGCAAATCAGAGTTGTTCCTCACCATGCTTACTCTCAGTGAGAACAGCTAAACTCCTCCCAGCTCCAAGAACTGGGATTGGGTCTCCTGAAGCCAGTGGAGCTATAAAAGTGGAAGGGTTGCTGTCTACAGTGTGTGTTATAAAATTGCAGAAATCTAATCATGACCTGTTTATCACTTGTTTTTAAAGGAATTATTCTGGAATACGTAGAAGGTGGTGAGTCAAAGACCAGATCAATAGATCTGCTTGATCTTAGACCTGAGTAAGTATGATATTACTTCAGATAGCAGCACTCTTGACCTTTTTTGTAGCATGTTAATGTACAACCCTCTTTGACTGTATTAGACATAATTGAGATCAGCTATTATGTAGAGCCTACTTGCTCTACTCAGCCAGCTCTGGTAGGAATGGCTTCAGAAAAATAACAAAGTGCCACCATTTAATAAAGTTGCCCAAATCCATGGATTTTGTTAGGCAGAAAGACGTGAAGTAATATGATTGTCTTAATACCAGCATTGATATGGAAGAGGCTTTGCATGTAAGCCCAAGTCAGTAGACAGTGTAAGCTGGATATGCAGGATGAAAAATCCCAATTTAAAAATTACTGAATTTTGTCTACCTGGGACTGTCTGGTATAGTGCTGTGGGTAAAACCTGTCAAGTTCCTTTGTGAAAGGAATTGTCTGGAGTTGCTGAACAGGAGAATAAACACTGAGAGGATACTAATTTATGGGATGTAGTGACTCCCATTTAGAAGACTGATGCAGAAAATCCCCTTTAGACTTGAATAATTCCCAAACTAACAGAAATGCTTGGCTTTCTTGCTAAACTGATTTTAAGAGTGATTTGTGATTGTGATTTAACTGCTAGGTATTGTCAACCCTTAGTTTCCACAGAAAGCCAGAAATCAGTAGTTTTCTGATGCCATGGAAAGATGATCCATTTCCACAGACCAGCTGTGACCCCCTCGCAGGGACTCCAGGGACATCAGTACACTGAACCACGTGGTACTGTCACAACTAAGAGTTGTACAAACAGCCATAGATTTCTGAAGCCACAGACAGAGATAAATTTAAGATTTTGTGTATATAATTTATCTCGTTACTACTTAATGGGCAATTTGTTTGGAATTTATGAAATTCCTGTTTAATTCAGATACTTAAACTGACAGTTTGGGACACACATCTCCCATGACTGATCCTCCATGGAAATTGTTTGAAAAGATAAATTTCTTGCCAAGCTAGAATATTTTAAAAGTTGAATTTTACTGTGCAACTTCAGTAAGAGAGGGAAGGAAGTATAAAAACCAAGAAAGATTTATCCTTATTTCTTTAGGCCTTTACAGAATGAGATAAGTGTATAGCATTTAATTGCTTACTTCAGTTTCTCTGCAAGTAAATAATGTTTTGAGTTTAAATTCATAATTATTGCCAGAGGATGGAATGTGGCAGCTTTGTATTTGGGGTGTTTCTTGAGTTTGTTTTCATTCTTTTCTCATAATTAGCACAGATGTTACAGCCTTAGTAGAAGAAATCCAAAAAAGAGAACCTCTCATCACAGCTTCCTGCTTGGAGCATGTCATACATCTAGTACAAAGACTGCAGGAGAAGCTAGGGGAAAAACAGAATCACAAATTCTCTCTTTTTAAGGTCAGAGGCATCTTTAAAATAATTTTGGGCATTTGAGGGGGTTTAAGTTGTGGTACTGTAAGTATGTTTTTACTGCTGTGTATTGTGCTCTGTGTCTGATTTCTTGGCATATTTCCATCCACTCTGCAATTTTAGAGCAACTGAGTCTGGCCTGGAATTTCTGCCAGGAATTCCCCCAAAAAGGCAGAGAGGTACAACTGTTCCTAGACATTGTTTACACAGGCTTATGCACTAGGGTGTGTTTTGGATGGAGAGAAGTTAATCTTTTATTTGTCTAATAAGTCTGTGGGCCAGAAACACCCATAGTTATATTTGAACAAAATCTGTACATAGACTCCAAGTAAATTAGCTGTTGGGAAAGGACCAAAATATTTTCATACATGTGTCTGCTTGTTTTTCATTTTGTGAAAATTGTGGGATTTGTGCTATTATTTTATGGGGTTTTATGCTACATGATCTTTGAATATTGATAAATTGATCTTCGGCTAACAGACATACTATTTATGTATGAAATACTATTTAAAGCAAATAGGATTTTTAAAAACAGTGATTAGAGACAGTTCAGAGCTCCAAACTGAGGACTTAGTCTGTCAGAGGAGAATATATTTAATTGTATTTAATAGTGGAAATGAAACTTTCTTCCAGAGATTGCATCCTACAATCTGACATAGTTAAAGGTTGTATCTTTATTGTGTCAGCAGATGGCAATGTGTAGCTGTTAAGCAATGTTGGTCAGTGCCATGGTGTTCATTGTTACCTTAAATTAAAAGAGAAAAAGAAGTTTTGTGTTGGTTTGTTCAACTAAAAAAACCCTTACATATTTCTAGGTATCACTTTGGTTCTTTTGACCAACAATACTCATCTGGGTGAATTCTGCAAAGATATATGTATTTAACCTTGAAAACAGAGCTGGGTAGCAAGGCAACTTAAATTAAAAAAGTTTCTCTTCCAAGTTATGCTCACAACTGAGATAATGCCTTGCTTTTCAAAAGCTCTAAAATTGTTTGTTCATCACAAAGACTGGCAAATCTTCAAATGCTTGTTCAAACTTGAGTGTAAATAATGTATTTGTTCATTGTTGGGTCTAGTGCTGTGTCGGAGCTTCTGGATTTGGAAGTAATAGAGGCAGGCAAATCCAATCAGTGCTAGCTTATTTCCTTCACTCAAGAGTGGTTAGAAGTGTGTGAAAAGAACTTTTTTGGTATTTCAGTTTCATTTAAGGCTTCTAAATGAAACATGAGTACCAGGTCCTTCTGAGATACTAATAAAATATAAGAGTTGGATAGGAGTGAGATTTTCTTTTCCCTTAAAAAATGTTCCATGTGTGCATTGTTTGGGAATGAATGGTTTTTATTCCTGTTGCATAATCTGTATGCATAATCCTGTATAATCTGAAACAAGTGTATAAACTCATCATTTTATTATTTCCAGTAATTGTGGTGATGGTGGTGTGTTAGGCACTGCAGAGAAATGAGCTTTTATAGCAATTTCTCAGATTTTAAACTATTCCATGGCATGGGATGCTGTAGTGATTTGCAGATTTTTATCTTAGGTAGAGCTGTAGCAGATTTTGCAGAACTGAGGTATATTTTTTCTAGTATTGCCTTAGGGTTTGGTTATTGTATCATTTGCTTAGGCAATTCTTGCTGCCTCAGAGTTCTGTGGATGAAGCAACTGCAGCACTGGGCATTGGAAGAACAGAATTAAGTCTCATAATCCAAAATTACGTAAAACCCCATCTTGTTTTCCTCCCTTTTTCATAATTTCAATATACTTCTGTTGTTCAGAGCTGCCTGCATGTAGTCCTAAAAATGTTATGGGTTAAATTTCCATAAATTTCCATAATTGTTTATTCTCATATGCAGATGGATATTGTGGCTCTTTTAAAAAAACACAATATTTTTGTCATTTCCCCATCTTGATTGCTCATTCCTACTTCTGTAGCTGAAAGTACAACTTGTGTTGATTTCTCTAGAGAGCAGAAATTGCTGTTTCTGTAACATAAAATGCATTTTCTGTTTCTTTCTCCCTCTGAGTCCTTCACTTATCAATTGTTATTTCCATTTTGATGAGTCCCTACTCTTCAGAGTAGAAGATCTACGAGCCTTTCTCATTTTCCTTTTGGAGACAGGCAGCTTGGAAAACTTAAGATAAGAAAAAGAAGTTGAAGCTTTGGTAATGTCAGTGATTGAATCTCTCTGTTCATAAACAGTTTCTTCTTCATTCTTACACTACAGAAAAGACCTAGAGAACCACTGGACTATTTTTAACATCCCTTTACTTCACTTTCAGCAATTGCTCTGATTTCCCAGTTTATGATTTTATTATGCTTTAGACTTGAGGAGAGGGCAGCTTGTAATACGTGAAAATTGTTCAACTGCAAACCGTGTTGAATGAATGATCCTGTACTGTCTTATTAAAGCACCTTAGAAACAATGTTAGAAAACAATGCCCTCCATAATCTAAAAAACACATGCAAAAAATGAAATTCTGTCTTGGAATTTTGTCTTGCTGAGTGTCTTTGTCATCACCTTGTCATGACCTCATACGACAGAGCTGTAGCTTATCTCTCTTCTTCCTGTTTTGTATAACAAAGTCACATGCCAGCTGGAAGCATCCCATACCCTAGAAGTCTCAAATTTAACTGGATTTCTTGGTTCACTAAATGAGGCTTAATATTAGTTGAGATTTCTTTCATCAGTGATCTCACAGTTGTGGTCTCCTCTTTTGTTTTGCCTATTCAACTCTGGTCTAGGGTTGCTTAGCTGCTCCCAGAGAAGGTGAAAAAGATGCAAAAATGGGGGAAAAAACAGTTCATTCAAGTAAATTATAATAATTGAAATCAATACGATATAACATCTTCAGTGATCACCTGTTGATTAATGTGGTATTTCTTCTTCTCTAACAGGAGAAGGAGAAAAAATTAATCTGTTGAATGTTTTGAGCCATTTTATTTATTTTGTTAGCATCAAATGTTTTTCCTTTCACTGCCCTCACTTCTATTTCAGGTGCTCAGAACACACATATTGCCTCTGACTAATGTCGCATTTAACAAATCTGGTTCCCGGTAAGCTGCTTTCAAAGTCAAAGTACGTAATCATTAATTGAAGTTTTCTACTTGTAAATTAAATGGTAAGGAAACTTCAGTGCTCTTATCTTGCTGCAAAAGAAATTCAGCTCTGCTGCTTATAAGCAGCTTCAAGCATAATTGGGATTATATTTCAGGCCTCTGGGAAAACCAGTGGGAGATGCAAAAAAGTAGCAGGTCAGATTCAATTTATGAAATTTTTTTCTTCCACATCCATAGTCTGTTGACAGTTACCATATTACATTTTATGGCAATAAACTAAATATTGCTAAAAGCTAAATGAGTCTGACATAAACTCGTTTGGGAGTTGCACTGTAGTGAAAGTGTAGCTTTCATGTTAATTGATTTCACTGTGGACATATGCCTTCTCATTTTTTCCTTCATGTCTTGAAAGCAGCAGCATGCTTTCCAGTTGAAATACTATGAAGATTAGAAAAAAGGTGTTTTTATGAATAAGATGTTAAAAAGAAAGAAGAAAAGGTACCTCTGTGGTCGTAGATCTGTATTTTTGAAAGCAAGAGGAGATTTAACGAAAATCTAACAAAAAAAATCTAGCGAACTCAAATCTCTGGAAAAAAAATAATTTGGCTGTATGGTGGGACCACCAGGAAATTTGCTGTATTCAGAAATGAATTTCTCTTTGCTTTAGCTTTATCACTGGAAGCTATGATAGAACCTGCAAACTGTGGGATACAGCATCAGGAGAAGAGCTGCGTTCTCTGGAGGGACACAGGAACGTTGTCTATGCAATAGCTTTCAATAACCCCTATGGGTAAATAAATTTCCTCTGAGATCCTTCATAGTTGCTAATGGTTTTATTTTGCAAATACTCTAACAAAAAATAGACTATTTCAAATTGAAAGAGTTCAACTTCTGAATTTGTAGAGTTCAGCTATAACTGATCACTGTGGGATGACACTGTCATTATTTGTACAAGAGATCCATTCAAACATGTTTTCTGCTATCATTTTTAAAAATTAAATTTAGAAATTCTAACCACAAATTTAATTAGGTATTCAATCTTGAAAAAATATAAGTGAGTCAGATGAGTATATTGAAACACAGTTTATTTCAGTAATATCTACATGACCAGATTGTGTTCTGAATGTTAATCATTCTCTTCTGCCAACATGTAGTTGTTTGTTATGTGAGGTATAAGTACTTATGACAATCTAGGTTGCTTCAGTTAAGGAGAAAGAAGTGGATTTTTCTGTTTGCCATTACAAGTTCAATTTTATTTAGGATATGATTTAGAAATGTCACAGCTTTTGAGTAATTTTTGTAAAATCCACAAGGTGCTGCTATGTGAACATCAGATACTAATTTTTGCACCTTTTGTTTTCTCCAGTAATTGTTTGCCCTAGGTTGGAATTACCAGCTGTTAGGTGAAGGGAATTGCATGTTAGCTACTGAAGTTTCATTGTCGTTTGCTTCTTGAGGAAGCTGTCATGTGTGAGAAAACCATTTTTTCTGTAAAGTAAGATAAATTAATTCCTAATTTTCTGTTGAATCACATTACTGTCGGATGTCCTATTTATCAATTGAACAATACAAAATTAACATCAAGAAATAAATGTTAAAAGATTTGTTCTTACATTATTTGTTCTTACATACTTAATCTCTGTCTTCTACATGAAAACTTAGGCCCTGCTGTGTCAATGTCTTATATTCTGATATTATTCTTTACTTTAGGAAAGCATTTAATGAAGTTCATTTATGTAACTTGGTGAAACTAATGACTAAAATCTGTGCAAATGTCAATAACTAGACTGTAACATAAAAGTGGAGAAGCAACATACAGTATGACAAAACCTGATGAGAACTTTGAACTACTTTTGTATTAAAAATTTGATAAAAAACATTTTTATTCTGCTACTCTTTAGGTTTTGGTACAGTGGCCCTTGGTACATTTTCTGGAGACTTCACTTTAGTCTTGCTCTAACTGCAGATGGTCACAACACTTCCACTGATTTCAGTGGGAGCAGAGTTCAACTACTAAAATTTAGGTGAACTGCATTTATGATTGTTGATCAGCAGGTGTTATCTGATGAAATGATATAACTTCTTAATAAATCTCTAAGTACAGCAAAACATCATCCCTAAAGTAGGTCAGTCATGAGTTAATGAAGACTCCTGTGCTAAGAGATAGGCACAGTAGCTCTCTTAGAAACTCACTGTGTCTGCAATTTTTTTGCCTTGCTGTAACTTGTATTAGTGAAATCCTGCTGCAGGATCTCATAGTGTGGCAGTGAGCACCACAGAACATGGGAGCTTCCAAGGCTGGGTGTTGTTTCTCTGGAGTCAGGGGGTTTTTCTACATAAAAATGATGGTATTTTTTTTCTATTTAGTGATAAGATTGCCACTGGATCTTTTGATAAAACCTGCAAACTGTGGAGTACAGAAACAGGACAATGTTATCATACCTTCAGAGGACATAGTGCAGAAATAGTGAGTAGTGATGTATGTTCTTTATTCATTTATGTTTCGTCACACCAGTGTTGATGACTGTGAGTTCCAACTCCCTGTGAGCTCCCACTGGAAGGCACAGGTATTGTGGCACGTCTATTCATACATCCAGGTCTTGTTAACGTTTCTGCACTGCAAGGGAATATAGTGTGACAGTTCTTGAGATAGAATAAACCCTCATACAGAGTTTGAAATTATATTTTTATTTTTACTTTGTTCCTATTTCCCTTGCTTGCTAAATGTTAAAACATTGAAAACTACTATAGCAATTGGAATTTTCCATTTATTGTAGATACTTTTTGTTTGATTACATATCACATGTTTTTCTAGTTATCTTGCATTGCTTGTGTTGTCTTTAACACAGAGGTCTGTACTTCATGTACAGATTGGAGCTGTAGAGGAACGAATTTCTGAAACATAAAGTGTGTTAACTGGTAATATGTGGGATGCTAAAATGCCAAAGATCTGTGAATTTAAAGCAGTTTAAGCTTAAAAATGCTTGGTTTCCTCTCCCATACACTAGGACTCCTATCAACAACAGCAAGTACCTTGATGCACAAATTTCAGTTTAAAAAATCCAGCCAAAGACATTAAAACCCTGAATTTCAATGATGAATGGGTTTTTTTTTTGATTTTTAAAAATAGTTATACAATCACTGTTCAGAGAAATATTGCTGAAAACTGTTTCTGAAAAAAAAAAATAATTGTAGATTGAGAGGCCTTAACTAGAGCAAGAAAATGGAGGTTTACTATATTGAAATTTGGGGTTTGTTTCAGTGTGGTTTTGATTCTCTGGATACTCTGAGTTACCCCTTACAATGGAGAACGTGTTTGCTTATTGAGGTAAATGCTTAAAGGCCTCTCCATTTTTTCTGGCTTCTTAGGGGTTAGATTAGACCCAGAGTGTTATGAGTTGTGCTGACAAGTAATTAGAAGATAATTGCCAGCAGGAAATGATGTTTTTCTCTGAATCAGACCTGTTTCTGAAAGGCCATTATTGTATCTGATACATTGCTGGCATGAGCATACCCACAGTTACTCAGGATAAAAAAACTGAGCTATTCTTTTCCTGTTTTAATGGCACCTGATATTCTTTATTTGCAGAGCAATCACACTGAATAATTACAGAGAATGGGAGGATGAATAAATGATTTTTTTTTAATGTGAAAAATGAATTAAAGTAGCTGAGCTTTTGTTCTTGCTTTTTCTTAAAAATGATGTTGTGGCAATGCCCTTGGCAAATGACATTGATAATGACACCTGATAGGGTAAAAGTGCTCAGACTGTGTGGGTTCACAGAAGTGTTTGGATGATCTTTGCCCCAATCTCATCAAGTAACAGAGAAAACCTACCAAATGATAGTGCTGGGGAGGACTGTCAGACTGGACAGTAATTGGAGGATTTCAAAGAGAATTTTGAAATAAAGAAAACAAAGCATGTGTTTGCAAGGAGTCCACTGGGTTTGAGTATTTACCCAGAATTATGTGGTAAGGATTTGTTGCTATTCTAGTGACCTGTTGGAAGAATTCTGCAAGTTTTCTGTATGCCATAAAATATTATCAGACTTTTGTCTTTTTTAAACATATTAATCCTAATCCTTGTTTTACTTTTTTTTTTTTTTTAGTAAATATATATAAATGGACTCCTTTAAACTTTTTCTATCTAATGTTTCTTGCTGCAGGTATGTTTATCATTTAATCCTCAGAGCACACTGTTGGCAACTGGAAGCATGGATACCACTGCCAAATTATGGGATCTAGAGAAAGGAGAAGAAGTAGCCACTTTAAATGTATGTTTACATTCCCTATGTTTTTCAGAGGTGTTCCTTGCTGTCTTAGTTTCCCAGCGGAGATAACCATTACAATTGGTTCAAGCCTTGCAGTTTCTTTTACCCTGTGACCCCACAGTGACCGGGGTTACAAAGCAGAGTAAGAAAACTTGAAGGGAATGAGAAAGCTGTGGTATTTTATGAGTCCTATTTATCAAAAGACAGCTTTTCTCATTGCAGTGACTACTGCCATGGATTAGAATCTCTTCCATCACTTGTTAAAAGCTGCTGCTCTAGTGTCAGTTGTGACCTCCTGTGTCTGGAGGAGGTAGCCATGAGCAGAGGACAGCCATCCAGTTACCTCTAGATTGCCATCTCTCTTTGCTCTGCATGGCTTGCTGGTGTTCCCCAGGGTCAGATTGGCCTCTGCTGCTTCAATGCATTTCTCTCACATAAATCCTTAGTCATATATAGTGAAGCTTCCTGCCTAAGTGGTGTGCCTGAGTTTTTGCAGTTCTTGGGATATTGACTATTCCACAGTCAGGTAGATATTCTTTCAAAATTGTGATATACTGGACAAGGCAGTAAATAAAATAGTGATGAGTTATGGAAGGATTATGCTGCTGAAAAAAGACTACATACTATACCATATTAGTGGAAAAATAATTTGTATTCTCATACTCCTTTTAAAAAATTCTCTCAGGGACACTCAGCAGAAATTATTGTTCTGTCTTTCAATACCACTGGAGACAGGATCATCACTGGCTCCTTTGACCATACAGTGGCAGTATGGGATGTTGGCACTGGCAGGTACTAAAGCACTAATAAATATAATTTTACTTTGCATGATTTTGTGACAAATTAAATAGAAAATGTTGAGCTACACATTACACAGCTTGTATTTAATTTAGAGTATATGTTCCTTCGTCTTGTAATTTATTACTCCTGTTCTCTTTGTTCTTTTGGAAAGGAATGCTGCTCATGAAATGCTTTTGTATGTATTCTTTGTTTTAAATTTCTATCTTATGAGCACTAAAGAGGCAGAAAGGATGGACAGATCCTGTGCTTGTTCCTGGTGAATTCTCCAAACAGGAATATGTTTTATCAACATGGAAACACATGACTTGCAAGATATCTAGGATTTCTAGACTGTTTAAGTAGAAAGTACATTTTATGCCATAGAAAATTATTCTGGTTATGTTATCTTTAAAAACTATAGAGGGTGTATTTTTCCTTCTCACTATCCTCTGTCAATATAAATTTAAAACATGTTCTCCTTTAACTGTAGAGAACAAAATCTCTTGAATAAGAAGACACAAATAAGAACGCAACAGGTAAATATGAACTTGTATAATAATGACAAATCCATTTGTTTTTTTCAGTGGGAAACTCAGTGTAAGTAAAATAAACAATCACCCTGATTACTGGCAAAGTAATTTATGAAAATAACTTTTTTTTTTTTTTTTTTTTTTTTTTTTTTTTTTTTGGCGAGAGTAAGGGGAATATCTCTGAAATTTATGTATAAAAGGAGAATATGTGTATAGTGACATCTTGGGATTATAGACAATATATACAAAAGTGAGACTGTGTGATTTATAAGTATGTACACATAGTGTATCATTTAAGGCTTGATCCTGTAATATTTGAGCTTATTCGACACCAGCACTCATTCAGCAAATCAACCTTTGAATTCAACTTCATTCAACCTGATGTTCTTGCAAGTGTTTTTGTTTGAAAACAGCTTTTTCCAGCTTATTGTCTGAGCCTACAGTGAAATCAAAGTCTGGGGATTTTCATGTTGCATTTTTTCTTCTATGAAGTCAATATGGACTTCACATCAGGAATATGAAGGAGAATATTCTCACTGGCAGCTCTGGTGATTAGCTAGTGGGCAATAGCATTGTTCCAGGGCCAGCAGTCAGCCTTTCAGATGGTACTTGGGCATGAATACATTTAGAAATAATGGAAAGTTGCAGTCAGAAAGACTGTGAGCAAATCATAATTTGCTGTCAACAGCTTCAGGTAGATTTGCAAAAAATCTTGTAGGTGAGGTTTTGTGTGCTTGTTTTCCACCATGTGAATTACATGAGGTGTACAGCTTGCCAAATTTGAGTTTTTTCTGATTTTTCTGGCTGACCCTGCTGAGCACGTGTTCCTGAGTTTTATTCTGAGTAGGTGCCCTGAACTGCCATGAGGGAAGTTGATGTAGGGACAAGAAATCTGAAAGTTCGAGATTTTCTTCATAAAATACTATGATTAAAAACAAAAAAAGAGTGAAGGGGGAAACACACTTTTGTAATCCAGGTCTATATTTCCATGGCAGATACAGTCCATTGTAGTTCAGTTGAAGGTGTCTGCAGAGCTTCATTTGGCAAATCACCAGCCTGGTCCTGTACCTTTGGTCGGGGTGCTGGACACCAGCGTGCTGAGAGAGAGGCAGTTTCTCATTTGCAATTAAAGGCAAATAGTAGAGCGTCCATACATCAAATTGCACTTGGAAACTGAAGGCTTCGGAAATACTGTCATGACTAAAGCAGATTCTTTTAATAAATAGCTTAAATAGAATTTTTCTATTGCACTTCATAAGCCTCTCTTGTGTGTTCTTTCTCTGTATCTGATAATGGTTTCTGTGAGATGTTCTCCACATTGTTATCTATTCTGTTCATTGATCAGATTTTTATGTCAAAGCTTGACATAAAAATATACTGCCTTTTTGTAAAGTGGATGTTTAAGCTCTCAGATTTTAAATTAAAACTTTTTTATAGATATTACTAGGTATTTTGGGGATTAGGTATTACAGTGACAGCAGTTTTGATGGCCAAATAATTAGTTTATAAAATTAAGTTTTCCTCTGTGATCTGCTTGATTATTTTTGGTTTTACTGTAAAAAAATCTACACATTTACAATAGTGTAGACCTCACAGTGTTAGAAAGTAAAAGGAACAATTCTATAAAATGCTAAAAATGTGATCAAATTTCTGTTATTATAAACAAATAGCAAATTCAAATGCTCAGGAAATCTTCTTTGCTGTTCATTTAGCACATATATTAATTCAGCTACCCTTATATATTTTGTGCAATGAAAAAAACATTTCAGTCCCTTAAACTCATTTAGTTGTTTTTCTAGTCTAGTTTATCTTTTATTTACAGTCTGCTTCTATTAATAATGCAGAGATATTATCATTGTGATGATAGGCCAATTTGCTAATCCTTTAATACATATATATCTCAATTAACCTTTTTTAGGCTTTGTTGCCTTATAGGCCATTAATTATTAGGAAGCAGTATTGGCTAATTGTAACCTCTCTACTCGGATAAAGCTGAAGAATTTAATGGGACTTGTATTGCCAGTCTTGTGCAACAAGATGTTCAGGATTAATGAGGATTAGAAATCATATTTCAGTTGGGCTGACATTTGCCTCTTATGTGGGAACATGCTCACATTAAGTACCTGATTAGCTTCCATTTGATCTTCAGTGGATTTTCTAAAAGGTTTAGATTATATGGAGTTTTAAAGATGTACTGTTTACAGTTCATTGAAGTAGGATAATGGGAGAGTAATGTGGAAAAACATGCTGTATATGCTTAGCATGTAGATGAATAAAGGAGCCTATTGCTGGTACTGGAAATCATTGCATTTCACTGGAAATACATTCACTAAAATATTTTTGAAAGAGAAGGGAGGAATTTTCCATTTTATTCCTTACTGCCTCTTTTTGCCAGAGATAGAAATTGAATGGATGTGGTACTAGAATCCTAAATGAGCTGCACCACTCCTTTTAATTGCTTTAATGGTGAAGACTTGACACCTTAACTATGCAATTTTCTGAACTTATAATTTATATGTGTTATATATAATTTATAATCTTATAATTTACATGTGTATATAAAGATACACACTATAAATGTAAATTATGATCTTTAATTTTTTTGGTAGGTTGTTACATACTTTAATAGGCCACCGAGGAGAGATTAGCAGTGCCCAGTTCAATTGGGACTGTTCTCTCATTGTCACTGGATCAATGGACAAAACATGCATGGTAAGCTGGTTGAGTAGGTAATGAATACAGCTACTTGACATGTAAAATGTTTCTTTTTTAAATTGAGGAGCATTATTTTAAAGTAGTACACCTAATAAATTAGAGAATTTAAAAATAAATGTAAAACCTATAATCTTACTCATTTCAGTGAAGTCTTGTTAAGTCTTGTTTAATCAATACACTCAACTAAAAATGTATAGGACTTCATTGAACTAACTAAAGAGTGACTCATTATTGATTTGTATTCAGCTTTCACATTATTACATGTCAAACATCAGGAAGGGCCTCTACTAGCTGCTTTTTTAATCAACTAGATGTCTCTAAAGTGAATTAGTGCGAAGCAGCAATGCAGTGCTGTTTGTGTGTGCAGCTGTGGGATGCTGAGACAGGGACACACATAGCCACGCTGGCAGGGCACAGCAAGGAGGTGCTGGATGTGTGCTTTGACTACGCCGGGCAGCGCATTGCAACAGCCTCTGCTGATGGTGAGTGAGGGCTGCCACTGCTGGGGGAGCTGCAGCTGCAGCAGCACACACCTTTGTCCTTTCCCTTTGGCTCTGCTCTCAGTGTAGCTTCACCAAGAGGAGGACTTGGTTCAAAACTATAGGTCAAGCAATGTCTGTTGCATTACAGAAATCGGGCATTTAACTTTGAAAGTTTTCTCCAGTGCCAAAGTTCTTATTTTCATACTTCAGTATTTCAACTCATACTTCATACTCGTACTTCAACTCAACATGTCTTTCCCTTTT
The DNA here is from genome assembly GCA_030060385.1 of Muscicapa striata striata. NCBI lineage: Eukaryota > Metazoa > Chordata > Aves > Passeriformes > Muscicapidae > Muscicapa > Muscicapa striata. The sequence goes on along the minus strand of JAREIS010000094.1, from coordinate 1,907,594 downwards.
AACTTCAAACTTGGAAGGAAATATTTCACTTGTATCTGGAAATACATTTGAAATGGGAAGGTAAATAGCTGTGGAAGGATTTGATTTGGTGGCTCAGGTGTAGGCTTAAATGAAAAATGTAGTTGGAATTTTACCAGTGGAATTTGCTGGCAGGCTTTTCTAATGCACTGCAAGAGAATACACAGTAAGGAGGTAGTGAAAGAAGCAATTTTGTTTTATTATTGGTATGCAGAAGTTTTGCATGTTTATTGTTTGTCTAGGAATCACAATAAATAGTTTTCTGAATTCACTTACTCAGTTATTTATATTATAGTTCATAATGACAACACTTTATTAGTTTTAGATACACAATTCTGGAAACAGGATACCAGATTGGATGGGGGGACTATTTGGATCTATTTTCCTGTACTTGCTATATTAAGATAAAAGACAATATAAAAAGTTTCCTGATATTTAATTAGGATCTTATTAAATATAATGAATATATTATTAAATAAAATTAATATCTGAAATATAAAGAAAGCTTCCTAGATATATTGTACATGCATTCTGAAATAACAAGCTTCAGTAAGCTGTGTTTGCTGTGGACCTTCGTATTCGTATTTTAGGAATTTTCCAGGAGAATCCGTTTCTGGTCAGGAAAGGAATTCAGTCTTTTCCAACTAGATTGTAGATTCTTTTTAACATACTTTACCCTTGGAGGAAACTCTGTGACGTTTGCCTTCTATTTCTTCCAAAATTAAACTGAGAATGAGTTCCTTCTGACCTTATTGAAATGTTCTTACTGAAATGGGTGCTTAAGCATAACAATCACATATGGCTCCTACTGCAACAGGGTCAGCGAGAGTCTATAATGCAGGAACAAAACAATGCATTGCAAAGCTGGAAGGACATGAAGATGAAATTTCAAAGGTAAGTTGTGTGTGGCTTGCACCTTTTAAAATTTGATTATGTGTGACATTGTTATTCCATGATGCAGGAATACTGTTAATTATTGTATCACCACATTATTTAATATTAAGAATGATAGGTCTGGCTAAGAAGTTAACTTTACTAAAAGAACATTCCTTTTAAATAAGGGCTATAGGACAATGATTGTTGACCAATACCCCACTTTTGAGCTAAGACAATACTGGATGTGATATTCCTGTGGGTTCCAAGAGCCACCTCTCTGTATTGTCATGTCATTAGATTTGATTTCTTAGAATGGTGGCAGCTCCTTAAGTCTATCCCTCCAAGGGGTGAACATCTGGCTTTGTTGCCATTGAAATGACTGGTTGTCCTTAGCTCTTTCCTTTTCCTGAAGCAGTTTATCAGTTGGGTCTGCATACCCACTTGGTAAAGAACAGGGGAGCAGAGAGGGAGATGGTCTCTGAGTGTTCTTTCAGTGTGATCATTGTTAACAGAGCTCCTGTCTGACCTGTCCTAAGCTGTGCCTGTGTTATTCTGCCATTGGAGTTCCACATTCTCTGACAGGTTTTTAATCTCTTGTTGACATCTTACGGCTGTTTCCTCTAAGGCTTTTACCATCACTCCTATTCCTTGCTTCTACCAGATATGTTCCTCTTTACTCTTTGTCATTTCTCTGCATACCTGATTTATGGAATGGAACAGAAAAAAACGTATTTCTGTGGAAAAATACATGGAGAGTCTTATTTTCAAAACTGCACAAGGGATTTGGAAATACAAAGTCTTTTTCAAGAATCACTTGGTCATGAGGAGTGTGCTCATGTGCTTTGCTTATCTGGCTCAATTTTGAACACCAGGGTTCTGTTCCAAATGCATTTAGTTGCTTCCAACATGGAATGTATTTTTCAAACTTTGTTATTTATTGCTTGCAGCTTTTCATTATTCTTTCAAATAGATAATCTCCCTAGCTTCCAAGCTAGTGTTCTATGTTTGTGCTGCTTTTTTTGCTACTTTTGCTACCAATTCTAATTTTGGTGCTTAATATTTGGAAATTATGATCCTGCAGTAAGGTCATGGTATATAAGGCCTTTGTAAATACACAAAGTTTGCCAGCATGACTCTAGTGGAATACTACCCTTGATTTTAACTAAAAAACGGAAAGAGTTTTTTCTTTCTATTTTCATCTTTCAATCATTTTGATATGCTTCTTTCTCTAGGCATACTGACTTGCTAAGTAACATAAACTCATTTCTGTATTTTTTAAAGGTATGTTTCAACCCTAAAGGCAATTGCATACTAACAGCCAGTTGTGATAAAACAGCTCGGCTCTGGGATGCTGCTACTGGACACTGCCTTCAGATATTAGAGGGTCATGCTGATGAGATCTTCTCTTGTGCTTTTAACTACAAAGGTGATACAATCATTACAGGTAACTAATATATTCTGGTTTTCTTTCCTTTTTTTTTTGTTTTGTTTTTTTTTTGAGAGACATCTGAAATCTTGCTACAGCAGAACCAGAATAGTCTGAAAACTTTCCTGGGGCCAAATGCAGGTACCAGCAGTGACTTACAATATAGTGAAGAAAATCTGGAACTTCACTTTAGAACTGAGATTTAAGAGAATATGGCCATGAACAAATTTGTGCAAAGGCATGGGCATGCCCTCCCATCTCTCCAGTGGGCACATACCAGAGCCAGAGCAGTGACTAAGCCATTTTCTCACAATGCATTGCTTTGAGGGAGGTGTGGATGAACAAAGGCGAAGGTTTCTAAATGGGAGCACACCTTTTGTGTATTTGGTACTGAACTGTGATCAGGTTTCCTTCATTTTAGTCACGGGATGCAGGATGATCTCAGCTAAATATATTGCCCCGTATCTGCTGCCTGTTGCTAGTTGTGGAGAAAAAAATTATTTATGGGTACACTCCTGGGTACACTGTTGATGTAGATATTAACAAAAATGGATAGGCTGTGCCATATACCTAAATGATTCCTTCACAATCTGTGTTTATTACTAGGGAGCAAGGATAACTCCTGTAGAATCTGGCACTGACAAGAAAAGGAAGGATCCAGTTTAATGTATGCCAGCCTACTTTGTGAGTTTCAGAGTCAATAAACTCAGCCTTTCAGCTCTTTTTTCTTTTACTCTCTTTGTTTGCCTTCTGTTGAAGTAGAAGAGTTATCTAAATTTGATAGGTTTGGCTTAGAAATGGCATCACAGAACTGCAGAAGTTGGAAGGGACCATTGGAGATCACCTAGTACAGCAGCCTACCCTGCTCAGAACCCTGTCATCCAGGCAGGCTGCCCAGGACTGGTGTGGGTTTGAATATCTCCAAGGATGAAGACTCCACAGTTTCTCTACACAGCTTGCATAGTATCTGCAGAGTAAAGAAGAGAAGTAGGATTGTTTTTCCTTTACATTTAAATGGAATAGTTCCTTATATTTCAATTAGTGCATGTTGCCTCTTCACAGAGTATCACTGAGAAGAATCTGGTCTGTTATTTCAGTCACCAGAGAGAAATAATGATTAGTGAGAATGAGTGCATAGGATAGCTCAATTTCTTTATGTGTAATTTTTAACTTGTAACATTTTAAATAAAAAAACAATAGAGCATTGTAGTAATCTCAGTTGTGAAAGGAGTGTTGGTATGCACTTGCTTTGAGGACTTCTGTATTATTTTTTTTTGTATGTGTAATAAAATAGTGAATTAAAATGCTAGTTTTGCTTTTTGTAATACAATGCCCCATTCATATTTCTGGAGAAAATGAGCAGCCATGTACAAGCTGCCTTGCTATTAGCTATTGCATGCATGCTGCAGTTAAATTCCCCTCTCATACTTGCCCACTTCTTTCCATTCTATCCATTCCTGCTTAGTCCTCATTGTCCTATTTTGAACTGAGGTAAAAAAATATATATCAGTGATGACTTAAACTTGGAATCCTGGCCCAGCATGAAGAAACTCCACATACCAAAGATTAGAAGCCAAGGATCCTGACATAAACTAAGAAATGGATGAGAAACTCCTGCAAGTTATTTACCAGCATACAATGAGCTTTTAGCCAGGCTTACCTCTCCCAGAAATTGCCAAGAGGTTTCACCTGTGCAGGGCTAGCTCTACTTCTTGAGAGCACCTGGAAGTGCAGTTGCTCTTTGCAGGCATAGTGAAGGAGCAGAACTGACTCATCTCCAGCAGACTTAAAAGAAGGATGAAGAGGCAAAGAGGGAAAAAGTAAGTGTGCAGTAGAGGATGAACTTGGAGATATTTTGTTTATATTCTATATCTCTGTGTTGTGGAATTCTAAATGTTGTTTAGTAGGATGTTGCTAAAGCTGATGTGTTGTGACTACCTCTGAGTGCTTGCCAGTACCCTTGTGTGTAAATGAAAAAACAAAAGTGTTTGTCATCACTTGGCAGATTTCCTGGTTATTTCAAGTAGTGCTGTGCTGTGGGAAAAGTGAGCAGAGAGTTGCAGATAATTTAAAATGAACTTTCACCAGTTGGCTAAGTGGCTGACACAAATATATCTGTAATGCCTGTGGCACTTACTGAGTTTTTGTGCAAAACCTCTGGATGTCAAAAATGTATCTCAGTAAATTGGAATTGAAGGGCAGTGCTGTTATGTGTTGGTTTAGAATTGATCGATGTCCCAAGATTGATGGGCACCTGTGACCTGGGAGATTTCCAGCTGACAAAAATGGAGGAAAATTACTATAATGAGATGAATGCAACTACTGCTACATAGTTAAAAACTGAAATTCAACTTGCTGTGAACTATCACAAAATAGAAAATATTCTTTGGAATGTGATTAGGAACTAGATTCTCCCCCCAAACCCTTAATATTTTTGTTTGGTTTTCTTCCTGTTGCCTCTTCATTTATTATTTTTTTCCTGTATTATGCTAGTGAATCAGATGTCTGTAATAGCTTTTGGCTTCAAGCACTTGTCCTGTTTTTGCAAGAAATTGTGAGTTGAGGTTTCACACAGTAACCACTGGACTGGTAGGCCATCTGGGTTCTATTTCTGATTTTTCCTAGATTAAGTGTGTAGAACTGCTTTTCTGGCTAAGTTATCTAAGTTTCTTGCTCATATGTGAAATATTTTCTCATCTGGTGTGGTTCACAGCACTGCTGGAAGGGGTGCTGGCTTGGTGCCTTCTAAGAGCTTCTGTAGTACTCTGGATACTCTGTGAATGCTTTGATGATAGGTTCTCTGCACCTTGGTTTACCCATATGTGGATTTAATAGAGATATGCATTAGGAATGTATCACATAAATGTATCATCCTGGAATCCTTCTGTGGGTCTGGCACCAGCTTTATCCCTTTCTCTCATTCCACTTTAGTCCCTCAGCCAAACTGGTGAATGGGTATGTTCTAGTTCTATTACCTGACACTTTTAAAATCTGCATACCTTATACTATCAAGAGCTGCTTTAGTCACTGTGTGGTTGGAGTGAGATGTAGCTTTCAACATTACCCTGAAATGCTGACAAACTTGGCTTCCTGTGACCTTACTGAAAGGGTCACAGGTGACCTTACTGAAAAGGGTTACCTCAGGAGAGCCCTGAAGTGCTTTAGTAAGGCTTGTCACTGTAGAAATCATATTTCCTGTATCCTCTCTGTCCTTTAGACCTTTGAAATCCTTTCAGCATAAGCCTCTGTTCTGTTTTTCTGGGAACGAAGTTTGTGTCATGTAACTGCTCGAGGACAGAACATACATTTCACAAGGATGGGGATTTCCATGTAAGCACACAATGTGTACTTGGATTTGTGACGTGTGAGATTCAAGTTCTTCCTGAATAGGTGATGACAGTAATACTCACACCCACTCATGTTTTAAAGGTGGCATTTTGTGTGAATTTGTTTGTCTCCTTCAGTGGATCACTCACATTTCCTGGGTAGTCAGTGAAAGGATGCAGAAATATATCCTGCTCCTATTTTCCAGTTTGCTGCACTTTACTGTCTAATTCTCAGCTGAAGCTGGGAGGAGGACACAGCCAGCCCTCTCTTCACTGCAAATTGTTTTAATTAGTTTGATAGTCCAGCTGTCTATCCTGCTAAATGCTGCACAGCTGCAAGTTGCCTTCTGAAGGCCTGTTCCTTGTGCTGACTGGGTTCAGAGTGGTTTGGGAAAACTGAAATAGTGGTGTTATAGGTTTGCTCATATGTGGTGAAGGCTTAGGAATGGCTTTGACTCAAATTCTTAAATTGGCTAGTATGGATGTGTTTTCAATCTCAGCTGCAATTTGTTTTATTTAAGTAGGTCATGTGGGTTCTTTATTTCAATGGACTGGTAGGTTTTTTCCCCTCTGTTATTTTGAAAAGTTCAGGATTCACAGTGACATTCCTATGCTTGTCTGTCATGCAGCTCTGCATGAAACAGGGCAAGAGCAACTGTAAAACTGGCCTCTTCAGAAAAGTAATCTACTGAATTGAACAGGTGACTATTTTTATCACAGACTATAAATGATTAATTTACTTGCAGACAATAAAAATCTTCAGAGGTATGACGAAAATTGAGGTAGATTATAGTTTTTCAGCTTCTAGTAACCTCAACACTACACAAACACATTAAATATGACGTTTTTAAATATCTAATTAAAATACAGTAGAATTGCTTTTTGAAGAGTAGCAGTTCTACATCTCTTCATTATATGGGTGGTAGAATCAATGCTGGGGTGACAGTGCACCTTCCCCTGAAGCCACCTCCAGGAAGGGCAGTGCTGTAGCTGTGGCTGCTGCTCTCATGAGGGGTCTCTGACAGCCAGGGCATCCCCTGAGACATCTCCTGCAAGAACTCTCCAGCTCCCACTCAAACCTGTGTCTTTCATCTTCTCAACTGGTAACTTCTCATCTCCTCTTTTTGCTTTGAACCCGACTCATATGATTTTAATTTGTTGTATCCTAGTTTTTTATCAAGAAATATAGCGAGCAACCAGCCCCTGCATCATGTTCATTTAGAGGGTGATTTTTACTTATGGCTGTATGTTGTTCTCACTTAGGTGTGTTTAATACCCAATTTTAAAAACTGAAAAATATTAAGAATGAACAAGTGCTTTTCTGATTTAGTTAGTGATGGCTTCCTTTTCTGTGTAGCAATAGAAATATCTGTGGTATCCAGGCAATATTGCAGTAAATGCCCCTGTGAAGTTACACAAGGAAACTCCTGAACCTCTGTCTTCCCACCCTCCTGCTCACTTTTGCAGGTACTGAAAGCAGCCAGAGTGAGCACTAATAGAGGTTTGTACGTTGGGAGTTATTCTGGGCAATCAGGGTATAATTTCTCTTTATTTTATTGTGATACTAAGAATGTTAAGTTTAGCCTTTTTTATTTCTTAAATGAATTGTGGAACCTGAGTAGCTTTGGCACTGAGGTAGAACTTGGACCTTGCTCTGGCTTGTTTTGGTCAGAGCCATGGATCAGATTTGTCATTGAGAAGCAGAGTTTGAGAAGCTCCAGGGATGGCAGGCAAATATTTAATAGGTCAAAAAATCCATAGCTCATTTGTAACCTTTCAGGAAGGCAAAGAGGACACACGTTATAACATAAATTTATTTCTGAATAAATTGCAACATTAAGAACTATTGTACAGAGAAACTGCATCACACTGTTACAACTCTGTCATGATATTTGTGCTTTGTAAACATTTAATCTATCACAAAAAGAAATTGTATACTGACAACTAACTGGATTTGGTTTAAAAAGAAATACACTTTCCCATTTATTAACTCAAAGCACTTTAAGTCTGTAATTCTTGGTGCTTTTCATTAGCTTAGCCCCAGAAATGCTGAGCATTCTCAGTTGCCACTCATGTTAGTGGGAGATACAGATGCTCAGCAGTTCTTAGGGGCTGGCCTAGTGACTCCAGTTATGTTCAGTGTTTGCAGTAAGTTGACCTTTATTTTGAGTGTAAAGCGACCTCTCCTGTTTATACTGCAGAGTAGACTGAGAGTTACTCATGTTATTTAAAGTTCCACATTAGATTTTGATTCACTAACAATTTGCATTTTGTAACAAATGAGTGATGCAATCATGCAAGTTTTCTAATGGTTTTAAAGATAAAACTGAGAATATGGCTCTTTTTCATAAATTATTTAAAACTACTTCAAAATTTTCAAAAATATTTAGTGCAAAAGGATAGGTATTTTTTTCAAGAAATATTACAGAAGCATATACTGCTATATGGAAAATAAAACTTCTCTTAAATATTTTTTTTGGGAAAAGCAGGCAGGTATTCTATTCCACTATTTGGGTAGAAGAGATGAAAAATAAATATTTTCAAAATAACAAACTGCAGAAGAGCTGTGATGTCATAAGCTGTTTTTACATTTAAATTCACACCCAGTCTCTTTGGCAGAGTCAAGAGAATGTATTACTAAGTGCATGATACCAACAGATCATCTCAACAGGACGATAGCAGAGTATATCTTATCAAACAACTATAGAAATGTTATAGGAATGTGAACTCTCACATGTAGTCCAAACAGTTATCTTCAAAATGAACACATATGTCTGCTGAAATTTTAACAAACATTTTGCTTTCTTGTAAGTTACAAAAATTAACATTGAGATTTTTAGGACAAGATGGTGCTCTTTTCAGATATGCATTTCTTCACCTCATTAACAATTTATTCAATTATACTAAAATTAAAACAGTACTTTTTTACTGCTTTTAACTGGTATGTGAATGTTACATAGTGCTTTCAGCAGAAGCACTTCAGGTAACAATTTTACTGTCATGATTCCCTTTTGCCAGGCAGGGACAGTGAGGCACAGAGGTGAAATGACTTGCCCAAGGACAAAGGGCTGGGGCAGGACAGGGCTTGAGAACTGCTGCTCTGGCTCACAGAGCTGTGTGCAGGAATCTAGCAGGTGTAGCTGTACTGAACTGCACTGCTTCCCAGGAAAAAGGAATCAGCTTCTTAAGGAAAGTCACTGAGAGACTGGATTTTATTTCTTTGGGAAGGCTGCAGGAATCAGGAACAGCTATGGAAGAGAAATAAACACATGGGAAGAAACTAAAATGTGTTTTCAGCAGCTTTTTATTGTGTTGTCTAACTGCAAAGGTGTTAAGTGTTCAAAAGCTTTTACCCCTTAGCAGATTATGGGGATTTCAAAAACCCATAAATGTTACTTATCTAGGGACAAGGTGTCTCTAGGCGTTCTGAAGCACACTCTGCTTCTAACAGTTAAACTGTACAAATATCAGTGTTTTTTTTAAAACTGAATGTTAGGGTACTATCTCATTTTACCCTAATCAAGTTGATGAAAATTGAATATATTAGATAATTAAGCCTTTACTGTGTAGTCCATTAATTCAGAAGGCTAAAAATCCATCCCCTCATAGTACAGTGCATCCTTATAGCACAACATGTCAAGAGTCCCTCATGACACAGAAAGACACAATAAATTCGGGTTCACCTTGCCCCTGGGTCAGTTGTGGCACGGACTTGTGCTGTTCTTGTAGAGTTTGTACATCTTTGCACACTTTATTCAGTGATGTTCAGAAATCAGAGCATTACACAAACCATTGGTTATTTAAACTGGAACAAAACAGAAAAGCTGTCCCAGCAAACCTTGCTAACCCAATTCAAGCAGCCAGTCAAACAGGCTGGGTGTGCTCTCTCTGCCCTCCTTGCTGAGCTTGCAGTACTGCACCACGGCTTGGAAGATGTCCCCCACTTTCCAGGACTTCCGCTGGACTAACTGCACGACATCTAGAAACTAAATTAAAAAACCACAATGAACTACACGTGGGATTTGGTGAACATTCTCATTTGTGGAATGCATACACACAAACTCTTGTTGGCCCACCCTTTGTAAATGCACAGCTGTATGAGGGAGTGGACACCATTCGGTGCACAGGAACATCAACTCTCTTGCTCTTTTTAAAAACTTCATTTCTCAAGTTCCATACCTCCCCAAAGACCGATGGGCTCTCATGACATTTTCTAAATTAACTGCTGCTGTCAATTATTTCTTATTTATTGCAATGAAAGTAAAAACACAAAGTCAGTTTGAAAAAGGATTGCTATTTGCCATGTTATTAACAACTCATTGTCAAAATAATGGATGTATGATTATTCATCTTAAAAAAATATTTTTGCATTACCACTAGCTGTATATTAATTTATTTAATTTTATTTCCATATATATACATCCCATACTATTTTAAATATTCAAACAGTACTGGTGAGAGGGAATTCTGTGTAAAATTTTGTCACATGAAGACATTTATTCCAGTTGTGTTTCAAGCAAGTATCTGTATTTGACTTTTTTTTCTTTTTTTTTAATTTCCAGAGAAAACAGAGTTTAAATATATGTTCTTAAGCAGCTGTAAAAAAACTCCTGAGTTTTGTCCACTTGGTACTTAATAATGGGCTTCACAGGGTTATCCATCTGGTCCCTTTTTGTTTTGAAGCACATAAATGAAAATCCAAAGCTTTTCACTTCTTTGAATTTCACAATAATTAGTTTGCTCCTTATGTTTCTAGTTTTAAAGTACAAAAGAAAAGATTGTGTCTCTAGTTAGTGTAACTGTTTGCTATTTACATACTGCAGCCTAAACTTTTAATATGTATTTTAATGATATTTAATAGGCACATGATTTCCATGAACACTGTTGTAGGCAGGATGTGCTTCATTATTCTCTAGTGTATTTTTGCAATTGAATTAACTGTTTGTCAAAGCACATGGGTAAAGCTGACAGCTGTTTCTTTAATTAGATGCAATTTGAACTGTTGCTGTTGAATGCATTTTAAATTATGTTTATGATTCCCAAATGCGTGTACTCAAGAAAATCAAACAATATCTCTGCTACTCAAAGTGATCTTCCCATAAGAGACCAAAATACTGATTTGTAATACTTTTTCATTAATTGACTTAAATACTAATATGTTTTTAAGTCTTAAAGCTTAAGCTCTCTTGTTTATCTTGGAAATGGGTCTCTTAGTCTTTCCTGAAATACTGTGGTTGGTATTTGAAAGGAGTGCCAGCTGATCATTCAGGAATAGAAGGAGTTTGCACTTCTTGTGGCTATTTTGTACTTCACTGTTGCTCCTGGCTCTAGCTTGGGCTAACACCTCAGGGGGTTTCTCAGTGATCTGTGTCTGTCCACTCTCTCTGGAAAGAGACTTCTGCTCTCACAAGCTGTATCCTAGCTGGAGCAATTTATGAGCAGCCAGGCACAAGTTCACACTGACCTGAGACTGCTGTAATTTGTGTTACAGGCAAGGCAGAACCAGCATAAGGACTGAAAACCTTGAGTCCAAACAATGTCTCACATTATAGTGACTAAGTAGCAGAACATTGTACATGTCCACTCACAAATGTTTTTTATTTTTATTTTTTAAACCTTTGTACTTAAACTCCATATAAACCATGTGCAGCCTTTTAAATGCAGCCACGTAAAGGACTCTGGTAATTCTGCCTTGGGTGTTAGTATTTAATGTATCATTGGTATGAAAAAGTGAACAGATTTGTCAAAGCATGCTATAGAGACTTTGGAGAAGCTCTCATGGTGACATTTTCTTATGCCACAAACAATCTACTACGTATTTCACATACTTTAAGTTCTGACACTCCTGTCCTCTCATTCCTTTCTCTCACAACAGCAGTGCTGCCACCTTGCTGTAATGAAGATGTTTTTGCATCTGCTTTTAAGCTCAGTAACTGCTAGAGTTATGTAGACATTAATATTATGCCAAATTCTGTGAACACTACCTTTTCAATTCTGTTTTCCTGAGATTTCTTGAAATAGATAGTTGGAATTCCAAGTTCTGAAGCAGCTATCCACTGCAGGGTGGCTCGCAGCTCCATGTCGGGGCACTCTGGTTCCAGATCAAAGTTTATCACCAGGAGGTCCTTTTGACAGTTAGCTGTTCCCACTGAAAGCTCAGAAGTACTTTCTGGAAAATAATCCCATCAGTTACTGTGCAATTACTTGTTTTATCTTCAAATTGTATGTTTAATTGATATGGTTCAACTTACCCTCAGTGTTTTCTGTCTGTTCTTTAAGGAAAACCTTTTCTTCTACTAATTCACTTAGAAACAAACAACAACAAAGCTTATTAGTCATACTTAGGAACAGTCTATAACACTGCTTCATGATGAATAAACTTCTCCCTCAATACTTCTCCCTCAATGCAAGACCTAGAAAACTGCAAGAGAAAGGTTACATAGGATGAAACAATAAAATGCTGAATATATTTCATTATTTAATCTGTGATTCAGGAAAAACTGTAGTGCAGCATTTTTTCTATAGCACAATGAAGTACTTGTATTAGTTATGTCATGTATTATGTTTCACCAGGATCTGTGTATCTTTACAGTTCACATAATGACAAGCAAACGACATTATGGTAAGACACAGCAAGTCTCACAACCTGGGTGGAAATGCTGAATTTCCAATGTCTTTATTTTGCTGTGACAATTTTCTGGTGTCACTGACTTCAGGAAGCTGCCATGTTCAGGATGTGATGTACAGTCTGTATGTTTGTGCAGTGGGTGTGCCCTGGCTGCATAATGGCATTCACCAGCTGGCTGATTGTACCAGGATCTTTAGGCAGGATGTACTTGCACATCTCTTGATAATTAAATTGTGTGTTCAGTAGAAAAATTCCCAGAAATAATAGGTAAGATGTACTATGGGCCAGATTATTATTATTATTATTATTATTATTATTATTATTATTATTATTATTGGAAAAAATGCTATTGGGTTTTTAAAATTGCTTTCAATTAGGCCCTATTTGCTTGACCTTCCTTGGTATTGAAGTAGAGTTTTGGTAATATTTGAAGTTATTGAGAGAAGGTTCAAAGACAGAAAACCAATACCACAGAGACCTGTCTTCTAGACAGGGTGGTTGATGGATATGGGTTCTCAAGAGATCCACCTGACTGGGTTTTCCTGTAATTTTTCACTGTCTGGTGCCCTCACTCTGCACAGACATCTGCATGTGCTTTTTTTCTGAAACCATGGGCAGGCACAGCAGCAGGTGCAAAGCAGGGCTTGGCATGGTTTTAGCAGCATAAATGATTTGCAGTTAAAATTGGACTAAACATCAAGTCTCACTTCAGTGACTACTTACTTAATCATAGGAGAAGATGGCACGTTCTCCTGATAAATTTCCAGGTCCATAATGCCAAGACTGCTAGTTGTACTGCTGTTGCCATTGCTGACAAAGCAAAAGTTTAAGTATTAGTGCCAAGCTGTGCTGAACATGTCTCCATACATCTTCTAAAAATTTATTTCTGTAAAAAACAAAGTGGGGAGGAGCCCTGTTCTATAAAATCAACTGTGCTCAGCAAGTGGTTCCCTGAATGAAGTACACTAGTCTGCTCAAAATAGTGAGGTTTTTATTCAAATAGTTCTAGACTGAGCATGTATCAATTGCATCAGTGCATCAAGTGATGCTGTAAATTGCAGGGAAAAAAAGTGGACTCTCTTGTGAATGGCTTCTGCAATGAACACTTGGCCTCAAACAAAAACCGAGTCTGCCCGAGTCCTTGAAAAGAAGGATTAGCAGGTACGAGATGTCCTGCAAGAAACCTGCAAAGATCCAGCCCCCTCTGAACAGGGAGCTCAAGCAAGGCACTGGCTGCCCCTCATACACTTACCTGTGGGGTGAGTCCACACTGGGAACCAGCAGCACTGTCAGTGTATTACATCAGACCCCAAATACTATTTGGGATCTGATGGAACCCACAGGTACAGAGATGGCCCCTCATGTTTCTGACTACTCTGAAATACTGAGATTTTAATCAAAGCCAATGATCATTGGGACCACAAATACACAGAAGTATTCTCTTTGGCTTCTTCACAAGGATGAAGCAGCAAACTTGAGGATATTTGGAAAAAATATTACCAGTTCACTTTATAACATCACTATAAATGTGACAGTGAATGTTTATGCAGATACTGTAATAGTCTCATGGACAGGTTGTGAATTTGCTGGCTGCAAGTCAATTACCATGAACAAATTCTGTGTGGCAAGTCACGGTGAACCACTTAATTTTTACTGAAAAACCAACTAATAGTATTTTCCCCTACATTGGAAGGATTGATTAAATAGTTCCTTTCCCTACCAGGGTGTTCTGAGACATTGTCAGCATGCCATACATTCAGACTTGCTGTAGCAATTTCTGTTCCAGTGCAGAGCTGAAAGGCACAATACTTCAGCTCTCTGACCAAGGACTTTGTTAAGATTGGTACTGTAATAACAGGATGAATGTTCAGCTGCACTGACAGCCATGTTTTGTTCAGTAATTTCAGCCAGCCAACAGTGCTTTCTGACAGACTCTTTCTTTTCCCTGCTTCATTACCATAATGTCTTCCCTCCTTGTCATCTTAATACTCAAGAGAAAGATGTATTTACTTGATAATATTTTAAAACATAGTCTAAGAGCTTGTGAAGGAAAAACCTTACTCAATTTGATGCTGTGAAAGAGCTTAAAATCAAAATACCTTTGCTCTATGAACTCCAAGGACTAAGTAACATTTTCAAACGTTTGTCCTGACTTGAATTGGAACAAAATCAGAACATAGCAGTAGGAGCTCTTGAATTTATGTCTACTCAGGGAAGAAGTGGTCATCCTCTGTTAATTTGTGTCCCTGTGCCAGTCTAAGCAGATCAGGGCTCAATCTTTGTAGTCAGTGCATAGATTTCTGGTGGGGATGGCAGTCTTGTCAATCTTGGATAAGGAGGTGCCAAAATTAATGTTATGCAAACAACAGCAAATAAATCAGAAAGACTGTGGCATTTAATTTGTCCCATGGCCTTTTTGCTGTAGGACTGAGACAATTCAGTGGTGCCAGGAGGTTTTTTCTTCGTCTGAGTCAAGCAACTCACCAATAGTAAAAAGACCTGGCTGAGAATCAGAACGTGGCTGATTTTTTTTTTCCTTACTAAAAAATAAAGAGAGAAAGTCTGCCATTAGACATTCTCTACAGTATTCCAAGTAAATCTCAAGCTGTTGCCTGTCCCTGCTGCTGCAGGGTGGGCTTGGTGGGCAGAGCACACAGCACAGTGAGGAGACACAAGGTAGGTACCTCAGGGAGCGCTCACTGAGCTGCAGGTAGCTGCTGGTGTCATCAGGGTTGTCCTCATCGTTGGCAAGCTGGGACCAGCTGCCAGTGCTCTCTTCACTGCTGCTGAGATGGGCTGGAAATTCTTCAGCTGCTTTCGTGTGTCCTATGATTTCAGCCTGCGATCTGCTCTGAGGACTGGTGCTGGCAGGGTGATAGGGAAGGCACACTGATATTGTAATATAGGCAAACAAATATGGTGCCACCAATCTTCAGGCAATGCTGCTCATTAAAGTCAACCAAGCTGCAGAATTATAGACATGCAAAAGATTGGACAAGCTTATAATTTATACAGAGAGTCCAGTGGAACATATGGTCTGAGATGCTCTTGAAAAAGGACTTTCTTATGATGCTATAAACACAAACCTTAGATTTAAGCATGCATAGAACAGTTTTACCCTGTACAAAAAGATTTAGCATGTATAAAAAAATCTGATCACTGTAAAGGTTTATTGTTTAATGCACTTCAGTCAATCAGTGGTTGAAATATGTGGTATATGGTACTGCAGAATGACAGCATTTCTTGAAAATATATACTGCTGCTAAATCCCTGTCCTGCTAATGGATGAATAAGTTTGACAGTGTTTTCTACTTTGTTAAAATTGTAGATCCAAAAGAAGTGAAAGTAGGAAAGTATTGTGGGTTGTGAATCACTAATGATTCTGAGTGTGCTGTGTACTTAGGATCTTCACTGCTTAGGCTGGGGAAAGACAAAATATTGCAACAGTCAGAAACCAGACTGAAGATGTGGCCCAGATTGAGTTTAGAAAGTACAGGATTAAGGGAAAAATGCTTTCTAATTCTGCACACTTGGTATGTCATATGTGTGTATGCCACACATATGTACACATTTTCACAAGCACATATAGAAACAAACAAAAAAACCCCCTACATTTTTGCTAAGTTTTTAGAGCTAAACTGGACTTTTGATACAAAAAAAAAAAAAAAAAAAAAAAATCAATCCCTCCAATAATTTTATCACTATAGTGCCAGAATAACAACTAAAGCAAAAACTGTAATTTTGTTCTATTCACTGGACAGTCTGCATTTGCAATTTAGGGATTAAAGCAATGTTATGTTCTCTACTGGAAAGCCTCTGGATCTCTATAGAGAAGTTTTTGCCTTCAGACCTTCATTTGTAGTTATGGTTAAGGCACCTGCCTTCGGTTAAAGCAGGAGATCACACCAGAAATTCTACTGCTCCTGAGTAATTACCTTGATTAGGCATATATTGAGACAATACCATTGTGGGTATCTCTTCTGCCAAGCTCTTAGCCTCAGAAGTTGCTGCATTAATGCTGGATGACAGAGAGATGCAGCCTGGGCAGGGAGAACAGGACTTACGCCCCTGGCAGTCAGCTCTGCCAAACCGCCGTGCCCTGAAACCCTGAACCTCAGGGCTCTGCACTCTCTGACACATGGGCACTGAGCAGCCAGGCCACAGGGCAGGGCTGTTTCCCAGGTTCTTAAGACAGGACAGGTGGCTCCTGATACTTGGTCCAAAACACAAGATTTGCGTGGGTGATGTTTCTTGGTGTTTTGGGTTTTGTTTGATTCATTATGCAATTACATCTCACACCAGCAATGCTTTGAACTGACAGTTCCCCACTTGTGAACAGTCACTTGGAACAGTTTCTGTGTAACTGTGACAGGACTGTCTCTGTTGCACTGCCTACATACAAGAAACAGCTTTTTTTTTCATTGCTGAAGGCCTGCGTGGCTTTTTTTCCCCTTAACTGGCTCTATGTCTGCTTGATATTCTGCCTGGACTCCTATGCACCTGCATCTGAATTAGCAAGCAATTTCATGCAGTAGGAGTGGATCAAAGTGATTTCTACTGATGCTTTTATGGCTACATTATATTTATTTTTAGTTTCTCACTTCAGCCTAGAGTTAGTTCAGACAGCCAGGCCACAAATGGTTCAGATCTGTGTGAAGAACCTCTGGAGGCTTTGCCTTCCCAGCAGGGATATGAGCACATCTGGAGAGCACTTGGGCAGCTTCTGTTTGAGATTGCTTTGGAAGAACTCTGCATTTCATGCTGCAAATGAGGCTGAAGCACAGAAATGGAGGCAAGTTTAACCAGAACTGCATGGCATTGCTAAGCAAAGATGCTCATGCACAGGTAGCCTCTGCTTACTAATTCTGCCCTACCAATCCTGTTGCTTTAAATGTCGCAGCCATGCTTGAACTCTGCTTCAAAGGCAGAGGAAAAATTATGAAAGGGCTCATAAACTGCAAAAATAACTTCGTTTTCAAACAGTCAAGATTCCAAATAGGTATATTTCTAAATTTATCTTATTAAAAGCAGGTTGCATTTTAAGGAAGAGGAAGGTAGTAGGGGGGAGTCAGTATGAAAGACTAGTGACACCATGGTAATTACCCACCTAATTGCTGCCTTACACAGGGGAGTACTCACAATCCATCTACCTTCTCACTTCAAGTGAGAAAGCACTTGTGCTTTATCACTTCAAAGAGAGCTTTGTCAAATGCTGAAACACAGCACTGCCTAGAATAAAATGAGCTACAGAATGGTTTCTAACACCAGCACCTGCACTCTATCACTCTGGGATCACGGGCTGCTGCAGTGCTCCAAGAGACTGGCAGTTCAGACACCACTAAAGTAACAGATATGATGAAGCAGTGATAAAGAGGCAATGTCTTGAGAGAGAGCATTTCCTTCACCTCAGAGCACCTACAGCAACCTCTGCATTTGCACTGCACTCTCATGCTGGCTCACAGTTCACCTTAACAAAAGCAAGCTGTGGATTTCCTTACAAAAGGAGTACAGCTGTAAGGGGAGGGTGGTGAGCTGTGATGTAAACTCCATCAAACGGCATTAAAAGAAAATGCTCCTTTTCCCTATCTAAATTCTACCGGATAAGTCTTGAACTAAGAGGAGAACTTAGGCAAACTAAGAGAGGACCTTTTATTCTTTTATTTCTTTCACAAAAGAATTTTTATTACTTGTAGCTCCAGATTGTAAACACAAAGTTAAACTTCAAGCTCTCAGAAGTCTGGTCTTGTTTCCAGGTACACAAAAGGTTACTTGCCACAAGCATAGCAAAGAACAACAGGTCAAATCCTGCTATCCTCTCTTATACACTAGCACTGATTTTTATTTATCTAGGTTTTGGTTCAGCTATCACCCTGCGCTAAATAGAAGTTAAAGCTTTTGTCCACCTTTCCTGTCTTATGGGAGGCTTAAATGTCTCTAGAGAGAGAACTTGTCTGTGCAGTATTAGATTTAAATCTTAAAACCATGATGTCATATTCAATATAAGTTTTCTCCAGAAAGTAGCACTGTGACACATGATTGGGTGATTTTATGCCAAAAGAAAACTAGTCAAAACTTAGTCTGGTTATTTCTTTAAAAGTACCACTCTTACCTTCTTCCTTTATCAAGGTAACTTTTACTCAGGAAATAAACCAAAGTCCAAAACAATGTGCTGATTTGCTATTTTGTCACTTACCTATTTACTGGGGAACTGGAAACCATGTGTTTCCCATCCAAAGCTTCTGGAGGGTTTTCTTTGCTTTGATGCCCCTTTCCAGATGGGCCATATGAAGTTGACTCTGAGTCTTTATCTGGCTCATCTCGTTGATCACTTTCTATCTGAATTAAAGGCACTTCCCTGAGCTGTCCTGCAGGGAGACTTGCAGAGCTCTTCATGTGCTCTTTTTTCTCATCCAAGTTTACTTCCTCCATTTTGGGTTTGGGCTGCATCTGGGTTGTGCTTTGGGGATGTTTGCTTTCCAGCACGTGTTCTTGACTTGAATAATCAAAGGAGTCCTGCTGGACAACAATTAAACTTTTACCACTTTCAACAATATTTGCAGCCAGTCTTTTTGCATATTGTTCCACATGTGGTGGAGAATCACTGTAAAACTGGTCTGCCTCTGCAGCCTCTGCCTCATCTGCTATGATTTTGTTCTTGCGCATCAGAGACTCGATGGAGCTGGCCCAGGTCTCGTGGATCAGCATGTCTGTGATCTGGTCAGTCTTGCCTCTCTGGTACAGGCACGAGTCAGACTTGCAAAGCCCTGCAGAAGCCACGGTACTGACAGGCTGCACACTTAAGGAATCCTGGCGATGGTGGGCAAACCCATCTAAGGAATTGGCTTTAATTGGGACATTCACTGTGAGTCTAGAGCCTGAGGATCTACTGTCCGGCATCGACGACTGCCTGAAGCAGAAAGGTGACCGCAGAGAGGGAGCCAGCAAGCTGCCACACCAGTCCTTTGAATTCCGAGAGGATGATGGATTATCTTTATTCTCCTTTTCGATTTCTCTTAACATATACCTATAAAACTCCTCTGTTATACTTTCTGTGCTGGACTGTTTGGATGGGCAACTTGGTCGTACATTAAGATGGCCATTTTTCTTGGCTACCTGTTGCAAGGCAGAAGTTAAGATACTGTTTGCATTTTTTCCTGCATAATAATCCAGTAGTAAATCAAAACCTCTTCCTTCATTTTCCATTTGGTTCACCATAAATCTTGAAAATTCATCTGTAATGCTTTCACAACTAGACTGCTTCGAGACAGAACTTGTCTGGCTCAGAGAGTGACCAAAGCTGTTCATGAGGCCTAGGGTATTGAAAGAGGCTTTGGAATCTGAGTCCTCCTCTGGTATGCTCTCACAGCTTGAGGCCTTGGCTCGGCTCCACCTTTCACAGTGCAGTCTGTTCCTGGGGTGATTTGGACCTTGCCAGATGCTATCGACCATGGAGAGTTCGGTGAGGTTCATGATCTTGGCAGCCACTTCATTCGCAAAGAGATTGACTGAATCTGGTGTGTCCTCAAGGTTTATAGATTCATCCACTACCCGATTCATCAATTTTTCCTTTAGCTCGGGATGCTCATCTGTTTTCCTTTTGATCTCACTAAGCCGAGGTGCCCTGTGCTTCCGAACCACAGAACCATTGGTGTGGGTTTCCTTCTTCCTTTTCATGGTTCTGCATGATAAACTCTGGGTCACCAGATATTCATTGCCTCTCTTCCATGCACAGAACCAGGGTTGCTTGCCATTTGAATTTTCTAGACAAATGGCAGCTATTTCTGTTGCCATAGAGACAACTGTTTCTGCCAATTCTTCTGCAAAGTCTGTTATACAATATTTGTCTCTTGAATTTTTCACCTGTAGCACAGGCTGAGAAGGAAGCAAGACATGGTTTCCTAATAAAGACAAGCTAAGTTGAATATCATTATTTAGCACAGAATCACACTTAATCTTGGCTTGGTTCTCAGTATTTATGGTGGCACTGGAAGATAGCTGCTCTTGAACACCGTGCCTGCATTCACTGTTTGCAAAGGTATTTTCTCTGTCTGAAAACGATCTGTAGTCTTTCTTCTGCTGATTGTTACTCTGATTTGGGGATTTGTAACAGTCTCGTGCAGTTCTTTTCAGGTATCTCTTCTTGGGAGATGTTTTTGCACCAAGTGTGTAATGCCCTGTATCTCCACTTGGTTCTGAATTCAGTGTGGAACCTTCATTGCTATTTACATCTTTGATATTACACTCACAAGTGCTTGTGACCTTTTCAAGATCTTTGCTAGTACTGGTGCTGTAGGATGTACCAGATGGCTTAGCAGCAGAGGGATCAAGGGGGCTGTGTGAAGTTTCACATACTGTTGCCAGTGTTGGCCATCCTTCTGCTCTTGTTACCTTCTCTGCTTTTGTGCCCTCAGAAAAGAGAGGAGAACACTCTTCAACTTGCCTTATGTCATTCATCTTCTTGCAAGTAAAATATATTACATTAAAAAGCAACTCGTTTGCAGTCTCTGTGAAAATGTCTTGTGTACTTGAGCCATCCTCTGAATGGGACTGTAGCTGTGTCTTCTTCCTAACCTCTTCCACAGTATGTCGCAGAATAATATTGGATAAGTTTTGCGCAAGTTCGTCCCTGATTACTCCATCAGTGCGTGGAATACGTGGTCTTGCTGCTGTTTCAATAATTTTCCCGCTTATACATTCCATAAAATGCCCTACATTTTTGTATGTGTTGGGTTTTGTCAGAATTACAGATGCCTCTTTGAGAAGCGCCTCTGCAATGCTCTCATTCAGCTTCTCCATGCTGCTCCCAACAGCTAAGCTGCAATGCAGGGTAATGGCTGCAGAGGCCTGAGCAGCAGACAGGAGTCCACTGGAAGTTGCAGGGTACTTTTCCTCCTTCGTTTCCCCCAGGCCACAGATGGCTACAGCACTTGCTACTTGAGTCATGCCACAGAGCGCAGACGGGAACGAGTATTCCGTGCCGGCACAGTCGTCACGGAGCTGGGAGGATGCTGCAGGCACCTCGTCCTCAGCAGCCACTCCACTCCTCGAGTCCTCCTGGTCCCGGCGGAACTTTTCTGCAGCCTGGGGACTGGAAATGGTTCCAATGACAGTGGCTGCACAAGCCAGAGCCACTTCCAGAGCACTTTGGTCATGTCTGTCTGAATGTTCTTCCTCAAAGTCATCTGAAACTTCAGCAGAGCTTTCTGCCTCAGCCCAGTGGCCCAGGCTGGGGAAGGCAGCCCCCGGCCAGTCAGGCACATTCTCAGAACTGTCTGGACTTTGCACTATGACAATCTTTGGAAGTTCATTCCATGATCGGGAAGCAGATCCATCTTCTGACTTACAGGAGCTACCTACAGAGATGCTGACTGCAGCCTCCTCACTGAAACTAGGTCGAGACTGTGACAGTCTAATGAACGCATCCTGCAGAACAGATTCTGCTAAATTTGTGGCGTACTGACCTGTGGTCGCCTGCTCCTTCTGGGAGGGAGGATCAGTTTTCCTGATGCCTGCACAGTCTGCCCCATCTGTCTTGCTGTTGTGTTTCACTCTGGGGTCACCCCGAGGCTCCAGCTCCTCTTTAGCCATTTTGGTTACAGATACATCTTCTAACATGAGTGCTGAGTTTTCAACCCCACCAGTCAAATTACTAGTGCTAAATGATGAAGTACCTTTTTCAGCTAATTCCTTCTTCCACAGTATTTCTTTGTCTGATTTATCTTCAGGTTGTGAGATGCCATCTTCAGACACGACATTCACAGTTTCAGAGACCTGAGTAGCTGCATTATCTTTACTAATGCAGTTCCCTTCAAGAATGAACGGCAACCTAGCTTTTCTATAGTGAATATTTTCAAATCCCTTCCCTTTATTTTTTTTGACATCTGAAGATGCTTCTGAAACATTTAATTTTTCATGACCTGTTGAGAAAAATAAAAAATTAGTTTTTACAAAATAACTTGTGACTTTTAAAAGAAAAGAGCTGCACAACTTTGTACTCCATTACTGCTCTGTAAAAGTACTGGACAGCCACGAACCTTGTCTTTGAACAAAAATTTAAAATATGAATGGCTGTCCATTTTCTAAATTACATATGCTTGAATTAACATCAAGTGCAATTTCTGTGAGAACTGCTATAGTTGTTTTGCAGTATGATCAACAGCAAAATTATGCTCAGTCCCCCTGCTTTTACCAGTTTTATATTCATCAGCCTCGTTGTCATCCTCGAGGTGCTCGGAGGCTGTGAGGAAATCTTCTTCTATTGAGGACACAGAGCAGTTTGTGTCATCCTCAGGCTTTAGGACACGAGTTTCTATCTGCAGCTGCCTCTCCTGAACGAGCTCGAGTCCAATCAGAAACTTGTTTATTTCAAAAACGATGCAGCTTGCGCTGTTCCTCCTGTCCCCCCTCGCACACTGAACCAAGCAGACATCTGCCAGCCAAGGACACTAGAGGGGAAAAGAATCACAGTTATTCAATTAAAAAATAGAACTTATTTTAAGCTCCCCTGCCTATAGATATCTCAGGAATGTTCTGTTGCAAAGATGCAATATGATTTGTCATTTCACTGTTAGTAACAGTGTGCAGTTACATGTATGCCAAAATAAGATTTCTTGGACTGACAGCTTTTGTTATACAAGTGTTTTTGTAGAGAAGCCAGCTGTATCACAGGGGATACTTGGCAATTTTGTGGAAATTTGTTTGTTTTCAATCAATTTGTTGTTTAATGAAAGAGACTTATTTGATGTTAGTCATCAGACATGCTGTTATTAATGGCCTCACGCTACCTGGTATTACCTCTCTGGAGGGAATTGTTTGTGGGCATGAATGCCTTCTCAGGGTCATTTCTGTTGCAACTGTTTGAAGACAGCCCTGTAAATACTGGCTGATAAGAATGTGAAGAGCAGGTCACTGTTAGATGTTCCAACAGATCATTTTTAAATAGTGTTTTATTTTGTTTCTTTGCTGCTCTTCCTCTCATTCCCTCTTTGTCCAAATGCCCCGTTATTTCAGGCCGATACAACTGGAAATGGAAATGGGACTCCAGTGCACAATGTGCTCAGCCTTTATATAAAACTGCCTTCTCTAGAGGAGCTGTACAATTAAGTTGAAAGCTGGACAGAAACTGAGAGGAAGGAACTCTTGTTATCCTCATTTTACTGGTATTAAAACAGTTGGACATTTATACAGCAGAGCTGAGTCAATGTCTCTGCATGGGACCATGCTTGTTGTATGGATGTACCCTGAACTAAAGCCAACTTTTGCAGCTTGTGATATTGTGTTTTGAACTCCCAGGAAAGAGCCAACTTGGGTGGGACCAACTTTGGATTGGATTGAGGCAGAAGCTTTAGACTGTGCAAAAGATGCTCTGGACCCCCTGGGCATTTGCAGAGTATCTAACATAGGAAGGTGACCCCATCCTGGACCTTTTGTCTTCGACTGTGAGTGCAAACCAAATATCTACTAATAAAGAGAGTGGGATGAGTGTTTAACATGGGTTAACATGTTTATTAGCTTGCTCTTCCTTTCCACCTAAAAAATGTGTCTGAACAGAAAATCAGATAAATTAGTGTTAAAACAGAAAAGATAGATTAGATAGTTGCTGTTAAATTGAATCAGGCTTGAGCATGCACCATATTGTGAAAAATGCTATGAAAAACAGATCCAGCCTTAGATCAGACATTCCCCTGCTTCTTCCCCAACCCACAGTTTGTGGGGTTGTACTTGTGAAAATGGCTTGAGGGGGAGCAGCATAAAAAGCCTTTTACAAAAACTCTGCCAGCCACCTTACAAATGAATTTCTCTGAATGCCAAACAATAGGATGACTGTGGCATATCTGGCCAATAAATCTCATCCAGTAGCAATGCAAAGCTTTAATCAACAGAAATTTATTTAGTTCCTGTTTGTCTCTTGCCTCCACTCTCTGTGAGAGGGCTGCCAGTCTCAGTGTCTGTAGGCTTGTGGAGATGGGGGTGACTTGGGTGTTTCAGTTACCTTGTTTGGGTCTCAGACCATCCCTGTGTGCATTGCAACATTTTGGGATGTGAGGTTTGGAGCTCCATCACTCCCACCACAGCCTTTTGCTTGTATTTGTTAAACATTTCTAAATTCAGCCATTAGTTGTGAGTGGCAAGAAAGCTCAATAACCAGGTAATTGCTCTCTTTAATGATTAGCTTATGGTATATGATAAAATTCAGTGATCTTTGCCATACAGCTCTCACGGGGTCTGCTTCAAGAAAGCTTTTGTACACAAGGTAACTTCAGTGATAAAAAAGATTCCTGCTTTTCTTATCTGAAGTAGACAAACCTGGCAATACCTGTTCACATTTTAAATTTGTTGAGATAGTTTTGTACTCCAGGGTAACTGTGCAGTTTTAATGAAGTTGAGAGGTGAAGATGAATTGGGAATGAAAGTGGGAAGTGGCAAGACCACTGGAAAGGGAGTCTGTAGGAGCTGTGTCCTGGCCCAGCTCTATGCACAGAAGTGTTACCTCTCTCCTTTCTCCCTCTGCTGCCCTTCTGCTACTCCTGAAATCTGGGTTTAGGAATCAGTCATCTCTGCCACCAGTGCCTGCTTCCCCTGAAGGATCAAGTGCTAACGTGGCTTAAAGCATTACCAGCTGCAACCCAGACATCTGCAGGATCCAGAGGGAATAGCAGGAGCTCTCAGCTCTTTGTGTACATGGTGTGTGTGTCCCCCACCATGCACCACACACTTAAATCTGTCTGACAAAGGCTGTTGTTTGCGTGTTTGCAAACTTCATCTCAAACCGATCTCAGGTCTTTCATGCTCCTTTTCCCATTTCAAAAATTCCATCCTTCACAGGCATGATGTGATACTAAAGATGAGTTTGACTTTTACCTGGGGAACCTCATAATCAGCCTGCAGGTTTCCTGATGTCAATCCACTCAGCAGAACTATTTCATTTTCCTTCGGTGGCTGCACGTTCATCGAACTGATGAGTTTGGGCAGGTTGGGTGAGACACTGATCAACTTCTGTAGTATGAAACAGAGATTTTGCACAGTTATACTCATAAATATTAAAATTAAATATCACTTATAGGCATCCTTTTAGAAAGTTCACTTGAAAGTATTACTTCAAGCAGATTAAGAATAGAACTGGCAGCATTAAAATGCACATTCTTTCTTTTGAGACACCAGACAAGACAAGGATAAATTTTTGCTCAAGTGTCCAGCAGGACAATCTGCCATCCCTCACATTGCTACATGCTAAACATTTTGATTGGATTGGTGCATCTAAATATTTCCTATTACATATGAGTTCATTGGACTGTAAAAGCAGTGTCTCTCTCATGGTCTGAAACACAGAAGCTTCAATAGGTATGGTTATGAGAACAGGGCAAATCTTCCTGACTAGAAAGAAACCAGTGGAAGTTACCTGGAAATTGCCAACCAAATCGACGCAATGCTAAACATGGAACACTAAAATCATTGGAGATACATGAAATATGCCTTTCTGTGCTGTTACACTGTGTGCCTTCATGACCTTCCATTTGTAATGATACAGTCACTCCCTACATGTTACGTATTTGTTAGAGGCAAAGGCAGTAATAGTCACAGCATCAGTGATGCTATACAGATCTGTATTGTCCCCAGCATTTGCAGGGGACATTTGTGCTCCTTTGTGTACAAAGACCAGGCCCAAAAGGCAACACCTGCTCTGAGAGTGCAGCTCTCTCTGCCAAGGATCGTGGTGTCCTTGTTCTGTGAACAGAGAACCACGGCTGACCCCTCAGAGCAGGAGCAGAGTAAATACCACCTCCATTTCCTGCACCACCATGGCCTATGTGTTAGTGCTGAAATGTGGAAAAGCCCTTCAGGGAGTGCAGATTTGGGCACCCAGCCATCTGCTTTAGTTACTAACCAAGGCAACAATGCTGCACTTTTCTTCCTTTCCATCCCCAAAATATTAAGCTTGCAGTACTGTTATTTTTCCTTGGATTGAATTAGATATAATAAAACTTTCTGGCTCAGAAAAGCTAAATCAATATTGGGAAACTGTTCACTTTTCAGGGGACTGATCTTTAGATGAGACTAAGTATTTACATGTGACATAACTGAATTTAGTGCTTCAATTTAGTTTGATGTTCCACTGTAGCATAAAAAAATCTTCATCTTTTTTTTTCAAATTACAACCTTTCTGTTATCACAAACACTTCCTGAAATATCTCTATTTTTCTACTGCCAAAATTGCCACATTTTATCAGATTTCTTAGGTAGGAAATTATGGCTTTTTATGAATCTTTTACTTTGCTTCTTTACCTTTTCTTCAGAGAAAAAAGTAGTCTAGAAGCATAGTTATTTTACACAAGTCCCTCAATTTAACTCATTCCAAGGTTCAATCAGTAATACAAAATCCTAACAGTACCTATTAGTAAATCAAGTACCTGCTAGTAAATAGCTACATATTTCATATGAACTACAGCTGTGCTAACATCTTCAAAATTCTTCTAAGAAATAATTTCCACACAGCAATGTATTTTATAAAATCCCATGCCACTCAATGATAATTTACAAAACCTGGTTATACACAAAAATAGGGATACGGAGTTTCCTCTTGGAAAAGAATGCATAGCACCTGTGCTAGCAGGGAATTTTTGTTTACTACACTCAAAACTGAGAACAGATATCTAGTTCTAAGATTGAGGGAGAAACTTCTGGTGCTTCCTCTTACAGCTTTTGTTCCTCAACAAACACTTTAAACAACAATAAAACCACAGCATTTTAGAAAACAACCAGTGCTTCTGTGGCTCTCAAGCTGTTCTGCACAGTTAACCTGCTGATTCAATAGAAAAATCATTTTGCTGCAAAATGCCATATTTATTTTTGACAACTGAATTTTCACAGATCCAGGATGCAGAAAACAGCACAGAAAAACTGTTCCTGCTAACAAATGACTTGCAGGAGGCATCAAGGTGCCAGTACTAGTTGTTCTATGAGCTAAAAGTGTTTCCAGCAAATGAACTGTAATGGTTTAACCAAGGAATCCCTGGCTACAGGGGATTGCACAGGATCAGGAGATCCTACCTGTGCTCACTCACTACATATTGCTCCTGTACTGGAGTGTCAAACGTGGGCACTGAGCCAGGATAATGGAAAGGAGCTGATAAAGGAAGATGTAAGCACAAAGCTGACACCAAGCCCTTTCTTTAAAACATGACTTCTGCACATTTAAGGTTTTTTTTCTGGAACAATATGTGTTTTAAATATCGTATCATGATGTAGTTTGTATCAGTGTTTGTAAAACAACCAAGGTTTTTGATTGCTTTTTAAAAATTTCTTTTTTTCTACCCTTGTAAATTTCAGTTAAACAGATCAAACGCACATTTAGTTCTATTTTATCTAGCCCCCACTCCTTACAAGCACATAATCTACCTATGTGGAGTCTAAGACAGCTCAGCTGAACAAGACCTAGATGAGTGGAAGCTTTTCAGAGGCTTTTGGTAGTAGGACAGAGAAAGAAATCAGAAATTGGTGGCAGAGCAGGACACCAGAAGCACTTCTTATGTAGTACTATGCCAAATTAAAAAAAAAAAGAAAAAAAAGGATGTATGACATGTCCATGTTCACTTGTCTGAACAGATCCATTGTGCATAGTTTTAGGACCTAAGCAGGTACCTGTTTCACTCGCTCATCGCTGCAATCATCTCTGTTGGCATCTAAATTCACAAAACAAACCTGTAATGAGAGAGAAAAAGCACTTCATAAAGTTGTATTAGGATGGCAGCAACCCTTTTAAAGTCAATTATACTTTCATTTTCTAGCCTTGTAGCTGAACCTGTGAAGCCTTTTCCTAGTCAAGAAAGGTAGAAATGTTAGTGAAGAGAACAGCAGAGTAGGTGCTAAGAAAGGGGAAGAAAAGGAATAAGAGTCATGACTTTGTGTGCTGATAATTGGTTGTCTGATGAATGAGAAAATGTTGCAATAAACTGTAATACAGAGGATGTTAGTAAAGGTAGAGGAAATGTTAAAAATACATTTGATTATATATCTGATAAAATTCTTCATGTCTTGCTTTTCCAATGATGACTTCTTTTCAGGCACTTGTTGCTAAATGTTTTGTAAGTGCAATTGTGAATTGCTTTTAGAATTTTTCTGCACACCACATAAATATTTGAGTATTTTTCCTAACTTTCCAGAATGTCTATGAGAAGTTTAAAACTTTATGAGAGTAATTTTCGAAACTTGGCTCATGAGCCAATATTCAACAGGAGGGTTTCAGCACTGCTAACTGGGCACCACAGGTGCACAACAGCTTCAGCCTGGTGAGCACCTCATCCACCAGAAAGTTCTACTTTTGATGACAAGGGTTTTTGCCACTTCTTTGATTATTATGAGTTTCAGCAACTATTTAATGGTAGTGAGATTGATTTAAACAGAAACTTCAGCTCTAAAGACCATTTAATTTCTGAAGACTTTTATTTTATTATATGCTTACTGGAAGGCCATTTTCTAATGAGAAAATCCCTCCTCTAGCTCTGAGTTAGAAGCAGGGACTCCAAAACTAGGCTGACTGTGAAGTTTGTGAGAGTTTGGTGTTGCCCTCATTTAACCCAAAACCTAACACAAATTCAAGGTCCACCTGAAGCCAATACCTAATTCCAAATAAACTGCAGATCCAAAATTTAACATAAAAGAGCTGAGTAATATTTTTTTTATTCTTTTTTCAGTGGAGAGGAAGTACTTCCCTTATTCCATGTAAATATCCCATAGAAAATTAAAATGCTCTAAATTATCCCCTTTATCAAGACTGTTGTGTTAGGCACCCAAGCTCCTGTTGTGTGCCTGCTTTTACACCAAGACAACCCTGATTTCAGTTTATATATGCACATGCCATATGTACAGATTATGACCATCTGCAATAACAGCCAGCACAGCAGATGGAAAGATCCAGCCAGTGCTCCCATTCTAAACCAGAAAAACACCCAGTGAAGAAGAAAACATTTTGCCCTTTTAATTAGTTTAATGTCATCTTTACATGAACTTACAAAGATATTTTACAGCCATTCTACAATTTTAGCAAAAATATTTCTGTGCCTGATAATGATAATCAGGATATGCCACTATCACCTGCTGTACTTTTAAGAAATAGTTATAAAAATTCCTGAGCTTCAAAATGGTAAAAATACCCTCCAGCAACATAGTATGGTGATTATATAATGTCCTAAACATATTACAGTTGGTTAGACACACACTTCTCTTACTTTCTACACAGTTTTCATGTGTGAGAATTTCACATATCAACAATAGGTAGTAACCAAATAGCATTAGAAATTACACTCTTGATTTGCATGTGAACTTGCCCACAATATGAGCTATGAGTCTGCAGGTGCATGGAGGTGTGCTTGCTTAGGGAAGCATTAATTTGGCACCAGGGTAGGAGTATGGGAAGGTGTGGGGCCAGTTTCAGGTCCTGTCCAGCCTGGTCACCCCATGCTGAAGGCAGGGCTGTTCTGAGGAGTGTTGTGAAAAAGCTGCACAGGAGCACTTGTGCCTTCAGGGACATTCCAGCCAAGCAGCTGATTCCCTGATAAACCCTGGTTTGCCCTTTGCTGCCTCCATGGGATGATGGCTCCTGACTTTGCTGTGATGGGCACTGGCACTGCCACCAGTGACACTGGCTGCCATCCTACAGCCAGGCCCTCTGCAAGAGCCAAAGCAACCATCATCTCAGGTCCAGGTGTGCATGGCACAGAACTCACTAATACCTCAACAGAAGAAACCTCAGGACAAGCAGGAATATCTAGTATTTTAAGTCACATTATTTTTCTTTTTAGTTTTTTTGATTTTCAGAATCTAATGAACTTGCACTACAAAACCTGCAGCAGTACTGAATCTTGTTTCCAAATACACTTGCCAAATTCCATTCACATTGATTTACTACACAGCCAATGCAGCCTTTTAGCATTTCCTGCTCTGTGGATTTTGTAGTTTTAATTATAGGCAGTTTTAAAACAAAAACCAGTTTCACAGTGGTGAAGGACACTGACAAACTCACTTTTCCCCTTTGCTGTGAGCAGGAGGCATGACAAGATGGGGAGGTACTGTAACCACAAATTCCCTCTACAGTTTCCATCCTGGCCTGCTCTGCACCACTGCTTCCTTCTAGGATATTTCTGTTGGATATTTTTGTTGGATATTTTTGCTGGAGATACTTCACCAGTGGTGCTCAAAGAGAAAATTATCTATTATGAAAAATCTCTCCCTGTTTTCTGCTTACACAATACAAGTTTCAAGCTCTCATTAGCTTGCATTGCTTGATTAACTTCTAGTAATTATTAGGGACACCTCCATCAAAACAAGGCAAAACAACACTACAGAACAATTAATAATCTTTAGGATGGAAATACTGCATAAATTATGAATAAAGAGCCAAGGTCAGGTCAGGATTTGCTAACCTCAATTTGATTCTGATTTTTTTTTTTTTTGTATCAGATGCAGCTTAGTTTAGCTGTAACCCAACCTTCTCCTCATCATGGTATCTCTAAATGTCAGTCTTTTCCCAGTCCCTTCTTTACACTTCACATCCTTGACTTTCCACAAACACCCTTTCAGTTCCAAAATGTGTCTGCTTTCCACTTACACTGATCTACTGTCTGGAAAACCATACAGAAACTTCAAGATATCACTTTTTAAATTTTTTTTTTCTGTCTTAGGAAATACTTATTTTGGAGGGAGAAAACAACAAAATTTAAATGGTGTTGCATAATACAAAAAGGAAACAAGCCACCACCCAAATTCAGGCTTTACACAGTGAGAGAGTCACCCACAACTTCCCGGGTAGGTGCCAGTATCTACTTTTGGTTCACTAGTTTTTCCAAGTTTAGAAATCCCATTTGCTCAAGAGAGAAAAGTGCTGTTCTTTTGGTGATCATGTACCACTGCACTGGAAAGCAGGATGCAGGTTCCTAAACCATTTAATGCACAGGCACACTGTAAATAGCAACTCTTGCACTATGCAGATTCTTGTACATCAATAGCACAGATTTGGGTCTGACCCCCAAACTTCCTCCCATTAAACCCTCCAAGCATTTCTCCTAGGATAGTTCCAGGCAGGTTATCATCACTAACTTGCTGAGCTCTTGGAGAAGTCTTTATTTATCAGGATGATATAAAAAGCAAATAGAGAAACTTTGTTTTTGCTTTTTCTTCTGTATTTTGCATGATAATTTCTAAGACTGGTAAGAGATGCATGGGGTAAATTCTATAGATCAGTGAAGTCCTGAAATCTGCTCTTGAATTGGTGTAGAAATTATGTAGATACCTCACTTCTTAAAAGATCTAGATATTAAGAAATTATATTTTATCAAGTATTTAAGGATGTAAGTAAACACAGTATATTTTCCTCACTGACAAATGGCCTCAGGATATAGTAACCTGGTAAGCAAAGTGAGAGCCACAGTCCTGTGTTCTGTGCTGTGAAGGACTATGGTCAACACTTGCTTAAAGTGCTGCAGGAGGTGAGCTTTTTTCCCCCTATAAAATCAAATACATCTACATTATACCACCCTCCCAAAAATTTCAGTATCTATTTTAAAAGAAAGAAAGTTAAACTGAAGAGACAAGACTCAAAAACGGGAACTACATACAGATGGCTTGTGCAACCTGAATTTTACCTCATATGCCCACATTTATGCAATGCAGTATTGCTGCCTGATTCAGTGAACAGGAAGGCTGCAAAAAGGGGGAAAATCATGTAGAATCAGTACTGTGTATCTGCCATTTCCTGACATGTGAGCCCATGACTTTGTAACCTAGAGGACACTCCTAAACACAGTTTCTTAGTTTTGAATCCATCAACAGCTGGATTAGGACAACACAGTTAAACAGAATATCAAAATGGTAGCAGGGTATATGCAGGTGACACAAACTGCCTGTCACACTTCATCCCTGTCATTCCACACTGCACCCATCCATCTGGTCCTCAGCTTTGGCCCAGGTGTCACCAGCAGGGTTTGGTGCCATACACCTCAGCTGAGCCTAAATGTCTGTGCAGATGTTTGATTTGCAGCAGAACTGTGTAGAACTCTCCATGTTCTGTGCTGTCCTGGTTGGTATGTCAGGATGTAAATGCTGTTAGAAAATGAGCTTACTGAGTCTTTATCTCAAAGTCTGCTTTTCCCATCCCCTTCC
This sequence comes from Muscicapa striata striata, assembly GCA_030060385.1. Classification (NCBI taxonomy): domain Eukaryota; kingdom Metazoa; phylum Chordata; class Aves; order Passeriformes; family Muscicapidae; genus Muscicapa; species Muscicapa striata. Next base: position 1,875,166 of record JAREIS010000094.1, on the reverse strand, counting down.
TGACACATCACTGAGTCAACTCATGCCAAGGGCCAATTCAGACACCCCGTGAGACACTTAGAGGGAACAACTTGTTTGGGACTGCTCTTTCATCTGCCCATAAAACTCATGTTTAATTTCCTATAAACAGAAGTGAAAAAGTAATTAGCCCCAGGAGAGATCTCAGGAGAAAGCAGTTCAGAGCAGGCAGTTCCTGGGTGCCAAGTTAAAACAGTGTAAATGCCTAAACCTGGGGATGTGCAGGATACAACTGTGGGATGTGAGAAGGTGAGCAACTGCTGAGCCCAGGACTGAAGGCAGTTTTATGTAAAAACCAGGTGAAGTGCTGGTAGGAATGCAGTGCTTAGGCAGAGAACTGCAGCAGCTACTGCAGCTCCAGAGCAGGAAAGGCAGCATCAGACTCTGCTCCCCCTGCAGTCAGAGCTGCCCCATGCCCTCAGCAGTGACTTTGCTCCCTTTAAATGCTCCCATCTGCTGCTGACCAGAGTGCAGTGGCAGGAGCAGAGGGCAGCTGAGTCAGAACAGCCAGCTGTGTGCTCTCTGTCCTTGTTTGGGTGACCAGGCATGCAGCTCTCCCAGTGTCACTTTTAAATTAACATGCACCTTGCTGCATTTCTTTGCATCTTGCCTTGTTGCCAGTGAGTGACATGCATCTTACACCAATGTAGTGACATTCTGATTATTATTTAGCATTATCCTTTGAAATGCTAAAGGCTTGGCATTTTACTTCCATGTTGTTTCCCCTCCATATTTTGGGTAGGTATTGTTTATTCTCAGGGTGTAAGCTGTTTCTTATACACTATTATTTAGAACACTTTATGCCTTTTTAAATGTAGGACTGTGAAGGTACAGTTTGTGAAGAGGGTGATTGAATTTTACATCAACTGTGACTGCTGTGACAGTTGTTTTAAGGATTTAATGGAATCTTTGACCACAATAATTTCTGGTCTTAGCAATAACTCTGTGATAGGATGGCAGATTTGGAATTGTGAGCCTATTCTCATCCTAATTTCATCTCTGCAAAGTAGAAAAACAATACAGTTGCTCAAAACTTCTATTAGACCTAAGTCTGAGTCTCCTGGCCCTGGAAAGGTTAGATCACTGTAATTTCCCTGCAGCACAGTATTCGAATAAAGCTGCTCCAAGGCATTGCTCACTGGAATGGTGACTATTTCAGAGAACCTACAGCTGCATGATGGGCTCCCTCGGGAGCTGAAGTCAGCAAAAGCCTGAGGAAAAAATATTGTTTTACCCTGCACTTGTGAGCCAAAGTAAACTGTGACCCACAGAAAATATCAAAGGAGAGGCAACATGCCAGATTCTGTTCAGAAATTTGCTCTGAGCTTTGTCTCTTTGAAAATGACCTGAATCACTCATATATTTTTGACTTATATTAGGATGGCATAAAATGCCTTTTCCAGCAGATTGTATCCACACAGGCAGTTTGTATGACAGGAGCATTTGTTTTGATGGCTAGCAAAATGCTGATCTGCAAAGCTTCCAAATAGAACTTTGCATTTATTTTCACTTGTCTTATTTATGCTAATGTGATGGCTAAATAAAAATCCTTGGACTTCTTGTGATATATAGGTATAAATGTGTGTGCAGATATAGATATAGATATAGATATATAGATATATATTTGGTAGTATATATATGTGTACTGTCTGTAAGGTCTCCACTGACCTCTCTGTTCTTGAAAATTGCAATTTCTTAAATCTTATAATCCCAATAGAGTTTCAGGTACCATTTTTTTAGAAAGATAAAAACCAAATAGTTGTGAAATTATGGTTTCTAAAGAAATGTTCTAAAATGTCACAGAAGATCATCTACTAGCTAATAAGGAAACAAACTAAGTTTTGAAGATCCTAGGAATGTTTTTATCATCTAGGTCTGGTAGGACTTGTGTTAAAGGAGCCTGATTGCAAACTTTTTGGAAGCTTGTGGCTTTGTTTATTCTCTGTGTGTGTGTGTTTCTTATACACTATTATTCAGAAGATTTTACCCCTTTTTAAATGTAGGACTTTGAAGGTACAGTTTGTGAAGAGGTGATTGAATTTTCCATCAGCTGTGATTGCTGCAATAATGTGGCTTCACCACAACCATTCACTAAAAGAAAACTTCTTTTAGTTGTAGCCTCTATGGCTCCAACTCTCAGTATAAGTTCTACAATATAGTTGTGATTCATGTGCTGAAAAGCTGCTGTCAGGTTTTCCCTGTGACTCAGGCTTTGGAGAGTAGAAGTCTCCCTAGATTGCATCTTCAGACATCTGGGTTCTTGGGCAAATTCACTGCATTTGATGGGAATCCTGTTATCAACCACCCTCTGACTGCCCCAGTGAATAGGCACATGTTGGGTGCAAAACTTCTTTCACAGAAATCACTTTGCACCCATCAAGACCAGGAGCAATAGCCATTCTAATACTTCTACCCTTTGCTTGTCTCTCATTACCATTACAAAGTTAATTTTTTTTTCTGTCACCACTTTTATTTATAAACTGGCATCAAAAGGGGTTTTTACTGTAGAATGAATAGAAAGTATTACTGCTTGTGCAAGACTAAAGAGTTAATTTACATTTCTGCACAACCTTAGATGCCTGCATTAATCTTCTTGATATTTTATAGGTCTTATTATGCTTATTTATTTTCTTTCTGTTTCCATTTAAATGTTAAATAGAATCTCAGAGGACTCGATAATATAACTGTGACAGTTAACAGATCTGATTTCAAGGCAAGTCCAAATAACAAAAAAAAAAATTAATATAAACCAATAAACCATAATTGATACCATCATTTAGCTTTGTTCAAGTCAAGATGAACTTTTTCCATTTCCTGTATTTGAAAATTGTTGATATGGAAAAATTATGGTTCCATCAGACCGTTGCAGGAAGTGATATTTTAAATGAGAATTTATTTATGAGCAAAATAATAAGTAGTAACTTGAAATCAGTTTGTGGGTTGCTCAGAAGCTGGTCCTGCACCTTATCCTTTTCCTGCCTCCTCTGCCCCTCTGCTCAGCAGGGTGGGCCTGTTACTGAAAACAGGACTTCTGAATTTTAGACACTTCCAGGGAAAAGATTTCATAGAAACTGTTGAAACTTTAAATTGCCAAAATGCAATGATGCAATAAAGCTTTAACTGTTGTGGTTAATTATAGGCCAGATTCTGCTAAATAATTCAGCAGAAACAGAGGTAAGTCCCAAAAGGTTTTGTTTAAAATGACTGAAACCATCACTGGCAAAGAACACTGTCCCAAATGCACCAAAGAATATAAACTATTCAGTGGATTCGAAAACCAAGCCATTTAACAATGAAACCAAGGTGAAAGACTGAATCCCTGCAGCCCCAGTTCTGATTGTCTTGGCAGTCTCTGCCCAGGCTGGTTTTGGTAAGCCAAGAAATACAACTGCCTGCAGTCTGCAAAGCCAAACTGATGAATTCTTTGATCCTCTAAGCAACTAAAGCAGGAAATTATGATGATGTTCGCTTTACAGAAAACAGAACATTGATGGTACATTACTAAATGAATGCTCAGATTTCTGGGACAGTTGAGTATTTTCTTAATGTCTCTAACACACCTAGATACTTTTATTTGGTACAGCATGGCTCTAAACTACTATAAAAATCAATTATTTTTCTCAAAGACATTTGTGTGACAAGCAGAAGCACAAAACAAGATTAAAGCATTATAAGCACTTAAATCCATTCTGCTTATCTGTTCACAGCAAACTGTTCTGTGGTGCTCCACAGGATTTTTCAGTACTTGAGAAGGATGAGGAAATCAATGTGGCTAAGCCTAATTAAAAAATGCAAATGATTTTGCTAAACAAAGATGTCAAGTGAAAATACTCCATAGCAGAGCCTGTGAGAGATGATCAGACTCAGGCTCTGCCTGCTCCAGGTCTCTAGGGTGTCAGGATGAGCAGGAATTATCAAGGTGCAAGTGGAGCCATCAGCAGATAGAAAGAATCAATTGTGCATTATACAACTAGATACAGGTCTCAGATCAGCAGCTGAAACACCAGTATGAACAGTGTATTTGGTTTTGAGGTTTTAAACTGAGCTGGTTCTTCCTTACTTGCCTCTATCACTCTAATTACACTTATCACTTTGTTATAATACACAGTATGTTCCCCACCCCTCCATCTTTTTAAGAGAAATATTAGTATGCATAATAGCTCAGGCCATGTATCTCATTTTTTTTCTGTTTTTCACACAGTGGGGCAGCTCAGCTGAATTTTGCAGTCTCCCAGGCTTAGGTGCCTTTTGTTCTGGACTACACTGGGGGAAAGAAGGAATGGGGAGGTGGCACTTTGCAGGGCAGCAGGGAAAACCAGCAGCTGCATGGTTGTCACACCTTATGAAACTCTTCCTGATAAATCTGAAAGCTTTCTGTGAAGGGATTTCAGGACTGTATCCAGTAGATCAGAAACTGTTGTCCCTAGCTGAAAAACAGCCCCTGTTTCTCCTCTGATTAAAAAATTCTTTACTAAAAGCAGATAATTCTGTAAGTTCTCTCTGTTTTTCAGAGGATTGGGTGAGAATTAAGGGAGTAAGCATGCAGGTCTGATGATGGGTTTTGATTGAGCTCAGGTATATGAAAAATATGCCCCATTATACACTGTAAGAAATGAGGACTGCAATATCCAACTGATTTTGATTATTCCCTCAGCTCTTCCTTTTCTTCACCAGGCCCATCCTGGCCTCAGTCCTCCTTCTTGCTTCCTGGTTCATAAAATTACATTTTTAAACCAAGACCATTGTGTTTTCTCCCCTTGAAAAGGATTGTTTCACCCTTCCATTCACAGAATTTACATTCAGCATACAAAACACCCATCTACTGCTGACCACTGTTACAAGCAACAAAAATTAGAGCTTTGGGATGGGTACAGTTTGGTGACAGTGATGGTTTCTGTCATTTTTAACCAAACCTTTTGGGACTGACCCGTTTCTGCTGCAGTGGATGTGCACAGCATCTGTCTGTTCATGCATGCTCTACAAATTGCAGGGCAGCTCTGCCCCAGCTGTCAGACAGTTCATAAATAGGTGGAGCTCTGAGGCAGCAAGATTACCTGAAAAAGAAGGAATGGTACAGGTTCTTGTGCTTATGAATCAGTTTGGAAAACAGCTGGCTGTCTGGCTGTGTGAGTGCTGAGATTAGAGAGGTCTGCTTATCTCTGTATCACCATCTTAAGGTTAACTTTTCACAGGTTGATGTATAAGCTCTGCCACTGCCACTCTCCTCTCCTTTTATTGAACTGTAGCCCTGCCTGGTTTCTCTGTTGTATAAGGAAGGTTTGAGTTCACACTCTTACAATCCCTGAGTTTCATCTGTATTCATGAAACCTGTAGGAACTCTGGCTCTGGAACCTCTGGCCTGTTGTCAAATTAGACAGATATCATCCAGAAAGCTCAAAAGTGACCATTTCACTTGAGCCTGAAATTATTTCTGTTGGCAAGCAGGCAACCAGAAACCAGCATCTTTACTGAGTCTGTAATCCTAGGTGTTCTCTTGATTCTTTAAAAAAACTTAATCAAACTAATTTAAATCTAATTCAACGAGTTTGTCAAATTATTTTTTTTTCACACAAACTCACAGCTGCTTTGAAAGAATGTTTTGCCTAATCACATGTATTTTTCAACAGATTTAGGTCTTTCCCCAGTTAAGGTCTGTTTCACTGAATTCCTGAATCCAGTATGAAATAGTAAAGCTAAATAATTTCCTCTCACAGAGTTCTTCAAGCCCTTTGAGGGAACTAAAAAGCAAAAAGGGTGCATGTGTGGATTTGGAAGGACTTAGCTTTTTACCCAATTAAACTGTTCAAGAAGCAAATGGGGAAATTCTTTAAACTCTCATAGTAAATAAACTGATTTTAAGTGCTGGATTTAATACTAATTCTTCCCATATACCTAGAAAAAATTACTTTAAAAATATGACTACTCACATTTGCATACTGTCAGTTAAAAAGAACATGGACTATCAATTAAACATCTGCTGCAATCTGGAGGAGGGGGCCATGACATCAGAACTGTGGAATCCATCCCTAATCCCTGTGTGTCAGGCAGAAGTGCCTGTACTTCTGCACACTCACCCATTCTCACAAACTCTGCAATCCCAGAGCCAGACCACAGAGCTGCTGCAATCAGAGATGGTTCTCTACTAAATTACATAGCAGCTGACAGAAATAAAGATCTGCCCGTGTGTCAGTTGGATTATTAGCTTTATCATTACCATTTTTAAGCTTTGCAATTTAAAAAAAAAAATAGTTGTTTGTTCCACATACTTAGTTGCATACACAAAGAAAAAAATAGCTGAATAACACTTCTGAGGGGTTTAGAACAAACCCTGAATAAAACAAGAATCTTCTAGCTTTTCATTTTTTTGTTTGTGAAATAGTAAATCTGGGAATCAGAAAAGTATTCTGGTCTGAACTTCTTTCCCTAGACAAGCTTCTACCAGGAAAACATCTGCGTTCTTCCTGATCATCTTACATCTGCAGACTCATATTACATAAAGAACTCCTACAGTGATGATTAAAGGCTGGGCTTCTGTAGTTCCCAGTCTTTGCAGAAGACCAAAGAGATGAGAAATCTTGGCATTTACTTGAGGGTTGGATTGGATCTTTTTGGAAAAGGAGCTGGAAATGTCAGCCTGAGCTAGGTTCCTGCAGTACAATAAGGAGGGGTGTTTTGGGTAATTTCAGTGACCCTGAAATGGGTGGTGATTTCTGTTCTCTTACAGATGTTGTATGGACAGCTGCAGTGCATCTTTCAGCTCACAGGGCACATGACACACCCTTTGTCTCTACAAGGTCCTGACAGAAGCTCTTTGGACTAGGGAACACCTGTGGCACAACACTCAGCTGCAGCTGGGTGCACCCTACAGTGGAAGCTAAGGCTCCATGCTAAGAGCACAAAGCTCCACCCTGCTATGTTCTTCAAGCTCTCACACTGTCCCGGGGCTCCTGTGTTTATGTGTGTGCTAAAGAACTGCTCCCTTCACTCAGAGGAGCTCTGCTGCCACAGCCAGCAGCAGCCTCAGCTGGAGCAGAGCAGTCAGACACCCTGCCTGGGGGCACACAGCTCCTGCACCCACTCAGGCTCACTCACAGATTCCTCAGCTATTTAAAGATTTAACTGTGCAGTCACACAGACACTAATGAAGAGGAAATGAGGATTATCTGAAGCAGGAGTGTGCAAGTGGCTTTCTTTTGCATATGGTTTCATAATGCCCAACGTGTCATCTTCATTCATCTTCCTTCTGGTTTTACAGCAGGCTTTAAAATGCCTTCATGCAGAGCAGGGAGGCTTGTGACACTGCCATTATAAAGCATGTAATGGAAAAGACACTCTCCTATAATTTCTGGGAAAGAGAGATCTCAACCATTAACAAACTACTAACTGAAATGTGTGGGTTTCAGGTAATATTATTCAGAGTGTTCCTTTGTTATTTAATCATTAATATTATTTTGCCTTCTATTACTCCACTTTGGAGTAGTTTTGGGAAGCAGGCAGGATTTTGTTTCATGCCTTGTTTTTGAATTGGTGTTCTGTCTTGGGATGCAAGAATGCAGTCAGGTAACTTCCAAAAATGTCTCCTTTTCCTGCTTTAAGGATTGACATTTTTTTGTGAAGATCTGCAATATTATAAGAAAGAAGGAAACTGAAAATATCCCGTTGTTGCTTTTCTATTGCAGGTATTTGTTTCTACATTACAATTTCCTTTCCTCCACTGAACAAATTCTGGCAGTTTATTTTCACTGCCATTGGCTCTCATCACTTCTTTTTGGGGTCATTAGTAGTTATCACTAATATGCAGAGTGCACATTTTCAGCAGATAGGAGATTGGGAAGGAGAGATGCAGCTCTCTCCTCCAGGCATGGTAAAATCTGACCTTTTATACTGAAACAGTTAAAGAGGATCTTGAGCTGGAATATGTCTTATATGAGGTGTTTGAAATAGCCTGATAGTGACTCAGAATTAAAAAAAAAGTTTCTAGAAGACAGAGCTAATCATCCATTAGCATTTGGATGCAATGCTTGTCTTGCATTAATTTCCATGCTTGCCAAAATGATTCTGGCAGAGGATCCAGCTGTGAAATGTAGAAATTAAAATATTAGTTTGGAAGTACTCGATATGCCCTGTAGCTGCTTGCAAAAGGATTTGCATGAATGAAAATGTGAGGCAGCAGTATTATACAGGTCGGAGAATTTCTGTCCCCTCCTTTTCCTTGTCCCCCTGTTTTCTGTGCTGAGCACAATGTCACATCTATGGAACATCCCTTGGGCCAGCTGCTGTCCCAGCCTGCTGGGCACCCCAGTGAACTCACTGGTGGGGCAGTACAGGGGAAAAGGACTTGATTCTGTGCAAGACCTGCTCAGGAATAGTAAAAGCATCTCTCTATTATCAGCCCTGTGTTCAGCAGGAATCCAGAACATAGCCCCACACCAGCCACTGTGAGGAAAATTACCTGCAGCCCTGCACACAGTGGTAACCTCAGAGCATGAAGCAGCTCAGGCCCATCTTCTCTACTACAAATAACTCAAAAGGCTTCATGACAGGTATCCCTCAGAGGTACACAGTGTCACATCTCACCAAAGTCAGATCAGGCTACCATAAAAAAACCCATTTGTGTCAAAGTAGGACCATGGCACTCTACTGACAGTTTCTCTGCCCAAAATTACAGCAGGATGCAAGGAGGGTTGAAGAAACATCAACTTGAAAGTCTGAGCTTTCCTTCTGTTGTGTGGTCCTTTGCATGATTAACGAGAGGCAATTTCCATCTCTAGCTGTGAGTGGAGGAAGCCCTTTTCCCCTTCTTGCCCTATATTTTCATTGGGATGGCCACAAAAGCCACACTACCCCTTTCAGTTTCCATGCAAAAATCTCTCCTGTGAGCTGCACAATTGCTATCTAACATGAGATGAGGTTTCCAAACACTTTTCTTGCAGGCCCTAATGGATTGTTTCCAAAATCAGACAACTGAGTGCATCTCCAGTGAGTCACTCAAACTCACCTAAATAAGGTCCTGATATGACTGTTCCTCATCTCCCAAGCCCAGCCACAATTCTCTTTTAGGTACATTTTGTATGTTGTCATAAGGATGTGTTATACTGCTCTCCTTCCAGCATTTTTGGCAGTAATGTGTTTGAAATTTAGTCCAAATTATTCTTCAGAAGGTGCTTATCTCAAATGACTTGGTGGATTTATGGTCCTTGATATTTTAGAGACTATCCCTATTTTAATGGCTGGGCTGCATTAATGAATCTTCCCAAGTTATCTCTTCATAATCCATGGCTTCAAAACCAGCTGTGAATATTTTCTTCCCATTAAAGCTTATTCCTTTGGGTTTGATGTAATTAATTGCCACTTACAACTCAGAGAAAATATTCCAATAAATATTTATGTCACATGCACCATCTCCTCTCTCCAGTGCCCTGTATACTTAATGTTTAACAAATTTCTGTGAACCTCAGCCTGCAATTCATGTTAGAGGGAGCCTGTGGTTGTAACAGCAGCACAGTCACAGATGTCCACTCTGGAGGTAGCACAAGAATGTAATTTCTTGATAAAGCAGGTCATGGAGGCACTGAGAATATGCCAGAGTGGAATGCTGGAGAGGATACAGCTGCAGTGCCAGTGTATATTTACAGCTTTGCCAGAGAAAGGTTAAGCATCTGCTTCTCTTAAGCACAGATAGAAAACCACTGCAGTGTGAGACTGCCATGGAGGGACAGGAAAGAACATGGCAGATCTAGACAGAAGATTAAACACTGCCCCGAGTCTGAAGTGACAGGAAAGAGAAGAAAATCTATTGCCAATCTTCCACATTCTGAAATTCATGAGGCAGCTTTTGACTGCTCTATGATATATGTGTGGTACTGAAAATGTGGAAGTGCCACCCTTTATAAGGGCATATTTTAATTCTGTCCTAACATTAGCTCATATGTGAAGATATATTTTTCGGAGCCAAGTATGTACAAGAGCAGAAAGTGAAAAACATATTTTACAGATGATACAAGCAATCCTTTCAATGGTCTCTAAAGCAAGTGCTCAGTCTGTCTGCACTGGGCTCCATAAGGCAGAGAGCAACTGGTGAAGAGAAGGGGTTTTATTTATTCCCCTGTGCAAGGCAGAGAGGGGCTCTCTGGAAGGTGCAATTCCTTACCACAGCAGCATGAACACCCACACATGCCTGAGAAAGGACTTCAACTCAGTGCCACAATTCAGCCTGCTGCTGTTGATTCCTGCACCTTGTCAGGATGTAATTAAGGTATCGTCAAGCTGAATAGGAAGATGAGACTTAAACCTAAAAATATCTCCAGTAATTATGGTTTAGATCTGGAAAGCAACGGATGGATTTTGATTTCCGAAAGAGACAATGCTGCTCCTGAAAATGGTAGAGTAACTATGGAGTGAAAGGTAAAATAAACACCCTTGTAATTCCCTGTCTATGACATAGTGCTGAGGTGTGCAAGCAATCTCCTGAGGGAGGAAAAAGGTCTTAGTACATAGGTCTGGTGGTTTTAGGCAGGAAAACAGGGCTTTGCTATGCTTGCTAGCAACTGTAAAACTTCATTCAAACACGGTAAAACACAGCACCTGTTCCAGCTGTGCATGGTCACTATTCAGGAACATGGCTTTGTTTTAAAACCAGCCAACAAACAAAAATCTCCTCCTTTGGGATTCAAGATTGCACTTCTGTACTTGCCTTTGTAAAAAGCCTTGTTAACTACTACTGACCCTGGGAATAACCCTTCTTTCTGAGCTCTTGTAAGACCACACCATCACTCTTCAGTGAGGGCATGCTCTCATTCTTTGGACACTCTGAAGAACATATTGGATACAGGGGCCCTGACTAAGGGACAGAAAATGTCCCTGACACAGTGTCTGCACTACTGTTAACAAGGTACCTGGGAGTAATCTAGTATCAAGGATTGATGCATAAAAAAAAAGAAATAAAAATCTGTGCATTTGTACCTAAACACCAAAAGATATGTAGTGCTGTATCTTTAAAAAGTCTTAGGTGAAGAAAATAATGAAAACCACTCATAATCTATTTTAATTCAAATGAAAGCTGCCGTCCTTTGTATCATCAAAATACACCTTGCCAAAGATTTTTCCTTTCTGCATATGTTATCATTCAGTTTGAATTAATTTGTGGGAACTGTTTCCTGGATGTTTTTGTTCCATCCCTTGAGTGAGCACTGGCATTTATCTCACAATATGGTGAGATGATTCAAGGAAGACTTGGCTAGAAAAACTAATTTCTTAATTTCATAGTCACTTTTCTCTCTGAAATGATTTACTACACATTTGTACAAATGCCAGGGCAGTAAATGAGATGAAGCAGGAGCTGGAGGAGGAGGTGAGACCACAGAAGCCCTGATTTGACCAGCTCAAATTAGTGCATAATGTCATCCTTAACCTCCTCCTGAAGTTGTCTAAAAGCTTGATGGCTAAACTGCAATGAAAATGATTATGCTGAAATACCTGCTAGGACAGCAAGGCCATGCAAGGCAAGAAGTCAGCTCTGAAAATCCAGCTGCCCTGACAGCAAAGTGACATTCTTCACTATCTCAGTTATCAGAGACACCACACACCATGTGGTCCATAATCACATCACCTGTTTGCTTTGCTAACGATCTGGTTTCTCTCTCACTTTCTCTCTTCACTAAGGTGAAGCATTGCTCCCCTTCTTTGAAAAGCTGAAGTTTGTCTCCTAGGTTGGGTACGTTCTGCACTAAAATAGCCAGATTATAACCCTCAGATGTAATTCTTTCTCCTGTGCTGCAGATGGATTAGGGTTCTTCCATGTGGCATAAACTCACCCAGTGGTTGCTGCTGCCTCCACTGCCCCACTCTCCCAGCCATGTTGTCCTCCACTCTCCTTTGTGCTTTCATCACCATCATCAGAGCACTTCCCAAACACAGACCACTGCCTGTGTCTGTGCATACATCCTGCATCACTTACATCCCTGCAAGCAGCATTCTGGAGTGAGCATTTCTGTAGTTACAGAGTAGGAGCACTTGCAAATGGAAAAGCTGCTGGACTATTTCAAGAATGTTTCAAAACCTTTAACGCTTCATTGAAACTGTTGTCTCATTCATCTGCCCGCAAATCCATTTTTTTTTCTCAGCTTTAAGGAGATATAAAACTATTCAAAATGAGCCCTTGTCACATCCTTACTCTTTAAGAAGTGTAATCTTGTTATGCTAAGTAAGAAATGAGCACTGTTTCTTAGTGCTTTGTTTTAATTGAACAGCAGGTATTTTCCACCTTCCATACCTATCACAGCCATTTAGGGGTGTAAAGTTTCTGCTTTTCCAAGATATTTGACAAGGAGTTTGCAGGACTTTTGCCAGTCTGGAAATCCATTGTCCCTCACAAAAAGGCTTGGGAAGGAGAGGTTCTGCCTCCCCACATCAGTGGTTCTCAAGGACAATTCCTTGTTAGGTGTGTGGAGTGGGAATTTCTTTTTCCCAGCCTCCGGGTTGGGACAGGATGGTCATGCAAAGGAGTGATGGGGTGTGATGATTTTGTAGGGAGATCACTGAAGTCTGGGTGCATTTTCAGAGAGTTTTTTTTTCAGTGCAAATATAATTTCTAATGGCTTTTTGCTGGCCTGGAGCATGAAAGGCCAGAGAACTTATTGAAAATTTGCTTATAAGCATCTTGAACCAAAGGAATGCCAAATATCTTTCAGGACTATACCACCATTATTTTCCTTTATTCAGTTTCGAATCCTGATTTTTTCCTAAATAACAGTTTCATGACTATGAAGTTCATGAAGAATTCCTAAAAGAAAAATCAAGATACATCTTGAGCAGTGTGGCAATACCACCTTAAACATGAAGATGCTGTAGAAGCGTTGTGAAGAAAAGTGTTAAATCCTAGCAACTGCTAGGATAAAGTCATAGTTGACATTTCTGTGTGCAAGATGAAGAGACTGTGCTTTAGGAGAGTCCAGTGTTAGAAGAAAATTATAAATAGTGGACTAAGCAAAAATATATTTTTATGTGAAACTATTTCTATTTTATGAGGTCACTCCATGGGGTAAGAAGAATGATGCATTATAGAAATTTTAACTGCATTTATAAATCACTGGGTGGAGCTTATGCATGATTATGTCTCACAAATCCATGTATTTTATTCTATTAGGTGCATTTTGATTAAGTTCTCATCCAGTAGAAACAAGCAAAACAACACATGCATAATTAAACTACCTTCAAAATACTACCTGATTATATTAGCAGGAAACTATGTATCCTAATCTCAGTGGTAAACTGCTGCTGAACAGTACCAATGTTAATTGAAGTAAGTTTAATGAAATGTGTAGCAATTAGACAAATATCCTCCAAAGATAAAACCTCCCCTTATAATAGTGGTGTAGAAGAAAAAGCTCTTTGAGGCAGTTTAAAGCAGATAGCATGGCAAAATCAGAAAATGTTGCCTGAAATAAGGAGGGTAGCAATGGCTACCCTCATCATCTTTCTGTAAAAACTTATCTTTGCTTGGTATATCCAACCTATCAGAGATAAATATAATTTCCTCTAAGATTCTCTGGAAAATTGAGCAAAAAGTCAAAGCTCAACAAGTCAAAAAGAAAGCTATAATTAATCCTTATATTATTATTTGAGATAATAATTTCCTCTGAGGAAATAAACTTTATTTTTAGGATATTGAATACTAAATAGTAAAATTAAGTGACCGTAGTCAATATGTTTTGCATTAAAAGTAATCCCTTCCTATATGAAAAAACAAGGATCCTAGATTATCTGCCTGATGAACATGCCCTGGTTAAGAACATGTTCAGGTTCTCACCTTGCAAGGCTGCTCACTTGCACTCTGGGATTAAGTTGTGTATTTTGCTCACTCTGTCTTGTGGAAACTGATGGACCAGTGCTTGGTATGACTGAATTAAGCCAAATAACCTCTGGCCATTCTCCTAAATGTCAGGACTACAGTGCCACTGCAGTGTCACTCCTGCTGCTCTCAGGCACACTGCACTGCCCCAGGCAGGACGTGAAGCCTCCATGGGATGGAGATTTCATTTCCTGGCAGCAGCAGCCTGGGCTCATCAGCTGGAGCTGAATGTCCACATCCTTGAGGGAATCCCAGCAGGCTCCATGAGGGCCCTCAGCTGGTCTTTAGCTTGTGTGCAGCACAGGCAGTGCTTATTTGAGATAAAGCTGATCTTTTCTAAAGCCTTTCTTTGCTCACTGAGACCAGGGAATTGCATTCAAATAGGATTCTGAGGAAAGATCTGCTCTTTTGACTCCTCCATCAAATAAAAAACTATTAAAAACACAGCCATATATTTCCATCCAGTTTCATGTAGATAACTCCTACTTCTTCATGCACATTGTTAAACAAAAGCTGATCTTAATCACATTATAACCCACAATTATGAGATTGAAATTTAATTTTCAAGTGCAAAATAATTTTGCTTTGAGTTCTTCAGCAGCTTCCCCTCATCTAACATGGAAAGAGCTTTTTCTCCTTAATGGTGTCTCTCTGCCTTCAGGAACATTGAGCAGCCTTTTAAACATCTGCTCTTCACCTGCCACTTAACAAGTTATGGTTCAGAATAATTTCCTCCTTGGCTTATTTTTCTCTCTTGAGAGTTGCAGATGCTGAATATAAAAAAAGTACAGAGAGCCACCAAAGTCTGAAAGCCAAAAGTGGGGAAACCTCTGCAGTAGTCTTTATTGATGTGCTCTGTATAGATATCTGTATTTTTAGTTTATATGTTTGCTTTTAAAAGAAAGCTGGAAATTCCAGACTTTTTTAGTTTAACATGTACTGCTGTCAGCCCCACACCCTACCCAAATAACTGTGAAGGAACTTTTCTCCAGAGGAGATGGCAGTGAGTACTTACTGACGCACAGTTGCTTTCCGACTTGTCTTCTAGAAAGCCAATTTGGCATGGTGTCCTCTGATTCTGCAGCCAGTAGTCTGTTGATTCTAGCAGACTGTTACTGCAGAGAATCTGTTAAAATAGTTAAAAATAGTTAAAATAATTACAATTTTTTTCTGAGTGCTATTGTGCTTTGGGGGCCTGAACCTTATTGGTGTAACTCAACGGAAATTTTGTTGACAAAACTAGGGGGAGAAAGATGGACAAGACAGACCTATTTGGTTTGGACCTGTCCATTTACTGCACCTTTAGTCACATCACTTACATATCCCCTAAAGTATGAGCCTATTTTCTTCCAGAACTGCGAGTCCTTGGAGATAGACACTTGAAGGAAATGCCCAAACCCAGGATTTTTATTGGAAAACATTGCTATGAGTTTTGTTCTGCATTAAAGTGACAAACAGAGTTGTTAGGAAAACTAATTATTCAATTACACCACAGTACACAAACTTGCAGACTTTATGACTGATGGTATCTCTCCCCACAGTAGATCAGCACTGTTCAGTCTGTCAGAAGCCTCATTTCAGGACTTCCAAGGCTCCAAACTCCTTCTCAAACAAGTTTTTCTGTTTTCTGAGAAGCTGGAGTACTTTGGCCCTTCTGTAATGAGTCCTGAGGCTAGTCAGCACTATGAGACAAAACTTTGGGTTTAATCTCTGTGTTGACTCAGCCCTACAGCCTGTGCCACAGCCTCCACTCAAACAAAACCAAAATGGGGCTACAGACATCTGTAGACTTTAAAGAGGCAAAGCCAGTTTGCAAATCTGATGCTTAGATTAAACTGAATTCTTTACTTTCTGCCTCTGTAATAATATTCTACCATGAAAAAGAGGGACCATCAGTATCTTTAAAACAGCTAGGGAACAGCAGGAAAAATCTTGCTGCACCATTGGTGCTACTCACAGAACGTTTTCTATGGCTTACCATCTTCCCTAGGCAGCAATGTTAAGAAGTATGTTAGTGAAATAGATGTACATTTTATATTTGTACTTCTTGCAATTCTTGTATTACATAGAAGTAGCCTATACTCTAATTTTTGGACTTTTAATAATGATATTTAAAAATATACATTTGTTGCTATACCCAGAGAAAGAAAATCTATCTACAGTACTTTACTTGACTTGACTCATATTTTGTATTGACACATATTTGTCCTACTTCAAGAACACGTGATCTCTAAGCCTAGATCCCTTCCATAGGAAGAGAAGTGAAAATAACTTGTGAGGCCTTCTCACTTCTCAGGGAAGATGAATGACTGTGGAAAGCTCATCTGGCCAGCTGACACAGTTTTCTAATACTTGGGGGCATCCAGAAGCTTATTACCACCCACAGACTAACACCCACTCTCAGTTTTATCTTTCTGGTAGAAAGCCAGTTACACAGTTAATATTTCACTCCCTATATTATACTGATTTCTGAAAAAAAGTCAGCAGGAGAGGGATGAGGAGGTAATGGGGAACACCACAAGCCCTGAGCTTGGATTGCTTCAGTGCCCTTTTTTGGTGCCCTCCACGGAGACTTTCCACCTTTGTGGCTGTTTCTCACGACACCAGCCCTGCCATGGATTTTCTTCCAAAGAGCTTTAAAATACAAATTTAAACTTCACAAAATACTCAGAGGAAGTACTGTGCCCAAAGACTTTCTTCTGAGAATGCCAAAGGCTCGTGAATGCTTCACATGAACAGCAGCCTCTTCCTGGGGGCTGCTAGCTAATCTTGTTTACCAGTGCAACCACTCTGCACTCAATAAATTTTATAACCTCCCCTCTCAGTGCAAAAACATTCCTGCCATCATAACTAACTCTGAGATTAGATGGGGAAAATAATATACTCCATATCCCAAAGAAACAATTTCCTGTTAGTGCAATAAACTGTTGTGTGGGTTTGGTTATTTTTTGAGGAAATCTTGAAGCATTATGAACTGGTTGGTAAAATCTAGAATTAAGCATTCTTTTGCTCTTTCTGGAAAACTACCATTCTTTGAGGCTTTATGAAGACAACATAGATTTGAACATATATAAAAACATACATACTCACATATATATATATATATATTATTTCAGATTTAATTAGATTCTAGACATTCTCATCCTCAAGGGCTGAAGTTCTAATAACCTGTTAACATAATTTTGCGTACACAGGAAACAGTTTTTTTAGCTCAGACAGCTTTTGCTGTAACAGGCAATCTTGTTTCATTTCTTTAAAGATCACAGTGAATTATTCTTCAACCTTAATCACTTTAGATCTTTCTTTCCCAAACCTCTGACAGTTTCTGAGAAACTGTGACAGGCAGAAATTTTTCATGCAGAAACAAGCTGCAGATATCCTCGGTGCTGCTCGTCTTTGTCTCAGAAGGACCTGGTGTGCATTTCAGAGCAGTTCCATACAGCAGATGTACACAATAAAGCCATGAAATGGGCTGGGCAGTCCACACTTCACCCACTTTGTCTCCTGTGGGATGACCATTGGCAGCCTTAACTTTCTTTCAGAGGATGTTTTTATTAGGATGCAAATACTGGGAAAGCAGCCTCAGAGGAATAACTCTCCTGAATAAATGTTTTGGTCTGGTCAGGTCAGGGCACAGTTGGCAAGCTTGAGTCACTCCAGGATGGTTTATGAGTCCAAGGCTTTATACTGTATTTAAATTTTTGTATGCAGCTTTTCAAAACAGACTTTTAAGTCAAGGGCAGAAATTACTACATGGAAGTTTTGGATAGTATGTGATTTCTAAGTAACCTCAAGCAGATGAACGCCATTAGTAGGATTATGTTTTCCCTGGGTCAGATTCTGCTCTCCTGTGTGTCAGGAGTTCTGCACACACTTGAGGATGTATCCAGAAGTGTGAAGACAGGTGAATAGGGGTAACATTTTTAATACTGGAGGTTGTGGAAAATAATTCACAACAATTTGGATTTGAAAAATCAGGTGAAAAAAATAAAACCAGATATGCTTGAGTCCACACAGCAGAAGTTGGCAGAGGTCAGCTGGTCAGATCTAAGGAACAGAGGTTGACTCAAAGTCATTTGGAAAGGCTCCAGAAACTACTCCAAAAAGAGCCCTGTGGGAATGGGGAATGCAGGAAGGTGTGCCAGAGGTGTCCTTGCACATGGGCTGGTTTCACACAGGGCTCAGTGGTGCTCAGGAGATGGAGGTGACATTTGAGTCAGTGGTGGCAGGAGTGAGGGGTAAACCTTGGATCAGTTTAAACTACATCTTATGAAACACAAGTTCTTGCATTAGGACCATTATAGACATGATATTGCTCAGAAATTTCCCATTAGTACTTGTGGAGGAAAGATAATTTGGGCCACCCTGCAATGCTGATAACAGCTAGGGTTACACACACCTGCTGTGCAAAAATGTATCTCTAGAAGCCATGTGAACTTTTGGGCATATTTCTTTGGTAACAGACAGTATTATTGTGGACAAAGACACACATTTGG
This sequence comes from Muscicapa striata striata, assembly GCA_030060385.1. Lineage (NCBI taxonomy): Eukaryota > Metazoa > Chordata > Aves > Passeriformes > Muscicapidae > Muscicapa > Muscicapa striata. The sequence goes on along the minus strand of JAREIS010000094.1, from coordinate 1,856,803 downwards.
TAAGAACCAATGGAATATTTCTTACAGCCTCTTGCTATTGTAAGGCAGTTCTCCCTGTTAAACAGGTTCATGTGTTTAGACAAAGTGAGAGTTTGCACATGCATGAAAACTTGATGGGATATTCATGCTTTTAAAGGAACATACTGAGGTCTTATAATAAAATATGACTGCTATGATCAGAAGTGAATGAGCTTGAAGGAATCAATCTAAATTAACAGAGCTAGTTAATTAATCAAAAACAATGTGAGAACTGGTGTTCTTTGTTATCTCCACCAGCATATTACCACTGCTAGTCTTGCATTTAAACATTTTTTTCAAAATAGACGAGGTGATCTGTACCAAATGACAAGAAAACTAACCCTCTTCTCCTTTAGCTGTCAGTCTGCAGTCTTGCACTCTAAGGCAAACAGTATCACTTTCCAAAATTTCATCCTCTTGTCTTGTACTTCTCTTCATTCGTATTTAATTAAGACAAGTGCAGGGCCAATCCCACTGACACATTGTTAGGATTTTTGCTATCAGCTGAAAACTGAAAGCAGAATTTGATTCATTGACCATACTTGTGACAGCTGCACACACTATACACTGCTGTATATCTGGTTTGGAGCAGGACTATCACACTCAGAAAATAATTCAGGATGAATCTGCATCATGCACTAAATGTGAAATCAGCAGTAATTCATGGTTCTAAAAAAAAGTTTTCCACTCTCATCTAGAGACTCAGCCGCCAGCATTACTCAGTGTGTTGTGAATCAATGAACTAAATCAGCCTCTAGCAGAGTGTGGATTAGAAAAATCACTCTTTCCCAGAGGAAAATACTGCATATGAGTTTAGTGTAACAGCTTCCTGCTCCCTGATTTAGATCACAAGGCATTAAAATACAGTAAATATCTATAACCAAGACAGCATTAAAAAGGCTCTGCTTCACAAATGAAACATCTGTGTCTTCGTGACTGAACATCTTAATTGCTTTGGTTAATTACTACTCATCAAAAAAAGATAGGAAAGTGGGACATACAGAATAAAATATCAAGGGGCACATAATCTGCATTTGTTTAGGTTGGTCTGTGTAGTAACAGGCTACATCTCATATGGTTCCTTATGGTTCTCAACTGGTTCCACCAATTACACATTTGACTTCAAAATCACCTAACATAGGCTGGAAGAGAATTCTTCCTTTTCACCACACACACACACACATACACACAAGGTAAACTTTCTCTGACAATGGTGTAAAGAAGCCCAAAACATTCTGCTGTTTGTCAGAATTATTGTCAGAAGTGAACAACTTCTTTTAGTGTGCTAACAATCATAAAATGGATTTGTTTTAAAATGAACAGATCAAACGCATGGGATTGGACATGAGAAGCAGCTCTCAACCATGTGATACAGGCTACCCTTTAAAATAAAGTGATACTTCTGAAAGTAACCAAGTAGGAGCCTTTTTTTTTGTAAAGGCAGTGGTGGCACTTAGTGCTGAGCCACTGTCCTTCACTCTTACATAAAGGAGACAACTCTAAGATTAAGTGTAAATTTAAGATGTTTTCCCACACAGTAGATTTCAGTCTATATGAGGATTCCAATTACAATCAGCAGCACTTTTAAAAACCAAGTATTATTTTGCAAATGAACCCTTTGATCAAATGAAATATGGACACTTTATCTTTTAGCCATGTTGGGGTGAAGAAGCCCAATCCCAGCATACACATTTGTCTTATCGAGTTCTCTTTTTGTATCAATGATATTGTATCTAACAGAATTTCTGTGTGTGGTTTTCAGTATAAGGAAAAGAAATCTTTAGCATCTACATGTTTTATCCTTCACTCTTCCTACAAAAAATCAAACAAACAACTCTAAAGCCAAAAGGAAAGCATTATAAAAGTCAGAATTATGAGAGGACTGAATGAACTGTGAAAGTTTAAAATGAATGCAATTTTAATCTCTAGAATTATGCCTGTGTAAGACAGTAGAGCTCTGAGATTTATTGCAAAGTGAAAGGTGAAAGACAGCCTGTCCTCCCCAATAGTCTCTGATAGTGCTCCCTTCCCTCACACTGTATTGCCATAACAAGTCTTCACCCTTGTATTATCAGTTGTACTGAAATTAGCTACATGCATAAAATGACATTCAACCCCTCCTAATGACAAACATACACAGGTGTCACATTCCCCCCCCCCAACAGACTCTAAATTAAATTATTACATATAAACCTGGTTTTAGAAAACAGTAAAAGCAGTCTGTACCATCTTTTGTTGTGGAAACCATTCCAGTCAAAGTTTTTTCATGAAGGACCCCCTCCATTGCATTGAGTGAGAGAAGAAAAGCTCTGCCTGGGTCCCAGAAGCTTGTCATTTATTCAAGAGCAGTCCTGAAGGTATTTGTACTACACTTTTATTTCATATAATGAAATGTCAGATAATGAGGTAAATTAGAAATTTTCAATGGGAGTTTACCTCCCATAAATGTATAATGTATTTTGGGACCAGACAAGTATAGACCAGGCAAACAAAACTTGCAAGATACCATAACAGCACCACTAAGTTATTTTTCTGAATCAAACCTTTTTCTAAGTATCATTTAAATTTTGTATTCCTCACTAAAGCTGAAAGCTAAAAAGAAAAGCTATATATATACTGGATTTGAGTATAACATAAACTTAAAAGTTACCTTCTTACATGCTGTGACAGAGCTTCCCAAACTGCTTGCAGAACTGTCTGTGCTGCTGCCTTGGCGCTCTGGGACTTCATGCATCAGTGGAGATTCAAAGTTGCTGAAGAACAAAAAAGAAACAAGCCCCCAAAAACCTTTCCAGTGACTCAGCTACATAAATAACCCAATACCAAAACACAGGTCAGTAAAGAGATGCAACTTGGAATACTAGATTCCGTCTGTACTCTCCTAGCTGGTGTCAGTAGTCTATTTATTGCTAATTTTCCCTTTCTGGAAGACTATCCTGAGCTACACACTTTGGATATAAAATAGCAGACTGATGTCTTTTGAAGACTCGAGGAAACCATAAACTGCCTACAACCAGACCTGTCTTGAATGCTACTGTAAAAACTAGCTTGTTTTCATAAGCAGGCAGCTTGGAGCAGCAAATGAAATACTTGCTGCATTAATTCCACTTGGTAAACAACAGAAATATTTGCTGCATTTTTACCTGCCAGGATGGAAGTAAAGGAGTAGTGATTATAAAGTAAAAAAACACAACAGGAGAGGCAGCATTCTGTGATCCAGGTGGAACAGCTCGATACACTCCAGGTCTGGGGCTAAGGGAAGTCATGCACATTTTCTGTTTCATGGTTCAGTGGTACACAATGAATATGTTTACTTTGGGACTGCGCAGATATGAAGTACAAAACCATAAAAACTAGTTCCCCCAGACAAATTATTTGCACACACAGCAAGAACCAACCCTCATACTTTTCTTCTGGAATAGTTCAGGCCAGTCTTCAAAGATCTTCCATCGTATAACAATTACATTGGTCCAGGATTAATGAAGCTTCTCCTTCTGGTCACGACACAATCACAGTTAAAGGCCACATGTGCTAAAGGACTTTTTACCCAGGAACATACTAGGGGTAAAGTATCCTACATGACCATGTTCTGCTCCCCAGACTGGGTCTTTGGATTGCTATTAATTATCACAAGCCACCTATGAGAATACGTGGAACATGCTGTGATGGACCGTAGAGTGACAAGGTTACCATACCTCGAGTAATGATCTCTCCTTGGTTCCAATGGGATAACAGACCATGTGCAACTTCCTGCTATGCCCAAGCCTAAAGTGCATTTTCCTCAGTCACTTTTACTGAGTGTAAACCAGTATGTTTTTTCTGAAATCCAGAGCCAAGCATGACTAAGGCTACCTTTCCCTTAAAGATTCATGCATGTACCTTTCACCTGGTACTGCTTAGGACTAGCTATGAATATATACATTCCCACTGGTAAGCAAATTTAAATTCTAGAAGTATCTAGATATGCTGGAATTAGAAGAGTGAATAAAAATTATAAAAATAATTTAGGACTTGTTAATTGCTAGCTGGGGGGAAGCTTAATGAATCACATGGGAGGACTGAATATAGATGCACAAGAGAGATCAGAGGGTTAATTGACTTCACTTGGAAAGTGTGTCAGCACTTAATAGTCTGGAAGATACCAGCATCATTTGTACTTAGAAGACTTCTGCCCATTTACAAAACTCTGCTTCATTGCTCAGATGACATACATACACAGTAATACTTCTGGGCAGTAATTTTTCTGGCATTTGACACAGCAAAATTGCATTTTTATAAGCCTTATACTGAGTTCTGTAACAGAATGAACCAAATTAAACACATGAAGTAAATACTGGCTTTCTATCTCCATCTAAAGTAGGAAGTTATATTCAGAGGTTGAAATCTTATATAAGTTAAGCATCCTCCTTGGTAAGTCCAGACTGAGATGCAGCCTTTGGATGAGGCAAAACTCACCATTCCCAGCAGAAGCTGTGCACTGCCTCTTTTTACAGGATGCATCACCTCTGCAATCTGATAGAAAATTACAGATCAAGGCTGACCTGCAGGTTGGAGTACAAGGCCTGTTGTACTGTTTTCTCCTGCTCTTCACTGAGAGGAAGACTGAGGGGCCCTGCCACAGAGAGCTGATGGGCTGCTAATGATTATTTGCTCTCAGTTCCACTATCTTCACTGAACTTCAGTGCCTGAGTGTTGCTGAGTCTAACTAGCAAAGATAACAACTTCACTACTACCTGAAGGACTTCTTTGGAACTTAGTTAAACGGTACAAATAGAGTATCACATTGAAGCATAGAGTTGGAGAGTCACATCCTGGAGTATCCACAAATCTGTACTATCTCTGGACAATATTTCAGCCTGGGGTAGCACATGACATGTCCCATACAGAAGTAAAGCTCTCCTCCAAGTCATGCGGAAAGTGAAATGATCTGTAAAAGCTTCTTAATCCTTTAAAATCTGTGTTCTTTTCAAAATAAGCCCACTTTTAATTGGTAAATATAGAAAACCTTGTTAAAACCACATGACTGAAATAAATGTAGAATGCCATTAAATGTTTTAAATGAGACTAGGCTCCCACTCAGACTAAAAGTTCAGACAGGGAATCCAACTGCCTTTGGTGATCCCACAATTTGGTAAACTTAAATTGTCTTGTCACCTATCCCAGTCCTCAGAGTTGCATTTCACATCCAGCTGATTACTTGCAGCACAGGAAAAATCAAGAATCTGTGTTTCACAGGACAAGGGACAATGCATTTACAAGTATCTCTAACACTTTCAGAGCTTCTATTTTGTCTGGGGTTCCTGTCTCCTGTAACTGCAGAGCAGAACTGTTCTCATGCTGCACTGCAGTTCAACTCCTGAATTGTGTCAGGGACAGGATCTCTGGGCTCCCACCACTTGCAAACAGCTTCAGGGTCAGGGTTCAGCCACTAAAATACAGAAAAATTTTAACAAAGAAGAGTCAAAATAGGAGAGTACATTCGTTTGAGACTCCACAGCCTTTTTCTTATAGAGTTTTTGGCTACAGAATTTCTAGAAGCAGCACAGGGAAACCCTGGCCACTCCTGCTGGTCAGTCAGGTCCATGAGCCCCCCTAGGTGTGAAAAAAAGGAGATTTGCAGCAATGCCAACTGATGGGAAAATGAGCACCCAGCTGTGCTTCTGCAGGCTGGGAATTCAGCACCAAACTGTGAGTCTTCCATAAGTCAGGGAGGTGCAGTGTGTGAGGTCCTGCAGAGATACCTTCAGGGGCACAGGTCTTTCTTCCAACACGGAACATGGATTTGGCTGTTCAGCATCTCTTTTTCAATTATCTCAGCTCTCAGTTAGGGCAAAGTTTCCTCTTTATCCCATGGGTACCCTTTCTAAGCTTTCATTTCCAGCAGGTGTTTTCTCAAGAGGCCCTCCTCAGGCCATACAGCTCTGCCACCCTCTGTAGCAAAGGTAGTAATATAAACCTATTTTTCATTAACTCTCCATGGAGAAGCTATTGTGGCTTTGAGAAGCTTCTACTCTCATTAGTTCCTCAATAGCAGGAAGCAGAGAGAAACTCTTGCAGAGATGTAGCCAGCTCATCATCAAGTGATAGCTCTGCATTCACATACTATGCTCCTTACTTCACATTAAGAGCATATACCTAATGCTGGACTTTGAGGACATGTGGCACAGATTGGAGCCTTTTCACCACAAGATAAAGAAAGCTGTTGGAGTTTTAAGATCTCAGTTCTCAAGTTTTCTTGGCTCCCTTGTGTAGTATGTCATGGAGAATGCTAGATGAGCTCATTGACTTAGAGGTATCACAAAAAGCCAGAGGCACAGCAAGCAATCTCTATTAAGGGATGGTTCATTTTGAGAGTTTTCTTTTGGTGTGAAAGATCCTAATATATAATTCCTCTTTTGAAATTGAAGTTGGGAACCTGGACCTAAGATGTGGTGCTAAGTGCACCATTTTCACTTTGCTATTTACATTAACAGAGAAGCTCCACACTCATCTGTCACCAGGTGCTGTCTTACTGATTCATGAATTGTAACTTCTAATTTTTTTCCTACTAGCTATATGCACTCACAAAGAATACAGAAAAGTTTCCTGGAAATTAGAGGATTGTAGTAAATAGCTATGGGATTTATATCACTAACTGTCATAATAACACATCGTGTGTTACTGTCCAAAATGCAAATGAATTGCTTCATCTTTCCTGTGTTAAATAATTCAAAAATACTGACCTCGATGACTCAAGATTTAATCAAAAAACCCACAACTGCTCCTAAAAATAATTATCTCCTTTGCAGATGTGGCAGATGGTGCTACATCAACTAAGATGAAGTAATTTAAAGAATTCCCCAGGTTATCACTAAAGAAAATTAATCTTGTGAAACAATATCAGAAACTTCAATTTCCTACCATCTTGAACAAGCACTGCCAGCTTCCCAAAACTTGCTGTTCAATAATCATTCCTAAGGAGTAATCTCAATAAATAATAAGTGACCATTACATATATATTTTTTGAATCAATCATATTACAGCTTGCTGCTTTTCCTCTTTTCATTATGACTCCTAATCTTGGCATTTTGAACATAGAAAATGTATTGATCCATGAAAAAAAAAAATCTTGAAGGAAGCAAATGAATGAACACAGTGAGGTTTCTCAGTGTAATTAATGCCAAGCTATAGTGAGCTACATTTCTGGTGTTCTGCTAGTATTTACAGTGAACATCATGAACAACAAAACAAGGATAAATCTCATTTTGAAATAGAAATACAAGAGAAGTGATAGCAGAGCAAAATACCTTAGTATCTTCTTACTTCTACCTTCCCAAATAAACCCAAAAGCTAACTAAGCAACTGAGGAAGGCAGCCAGCTTAATCCAGACCCTAAGCAAGAAGCAGTTTTGAAAGGCATGCAGTGTTCAAACAGCATCTCTTAACTTCAAAGCCTTTTTGAAGTGGACAGACCAGTCATACTCTTTCCTCATGCTATCTTTCAAATTTTACAGTTTTAAAATTTACCTTTGCAAGTAAACAGGTCAGTAAAGTCACTAGGAGCAAAATCTTTAGATGTAACAGTGTCAAAGTTACTATTCCAATCCATAAAAATGGTTTTCTCATTCCGGACAATGTGTATACTTCAATCAGATCACAGATGGTTAGTCAAACAGACGCTCTATAAATACCTCAAACAAATGTCTTTCTGATTTTGCTATGGATTTGGAGCTCAAGTACAGAATATAATCACTGGCAAGATCAGGATCGCAGCTTGTAAGGTATTCACAGACTTCAGCCTCCCACAGCTGCTACTGGAAACAAAAACACTGAATACTTCCCTTCATTGTCTGTGCAGTCTAACAGGTACAGGACTGGGCTTTACAGATCAGCACACTAAAAGTCTAGAAGTTTCAATGCTTTATATTCAGATTGCTCATTTCATAGTGTCTGTTGGGTCCTCTTGATTTACATTTCATTTTTATCAGTGATACAGCTGCCAAAAGACCAGGTCTTTAGCTACATGCTGATGAAAAACAGATGCAAAGACAACCTGTGCTGGGGTACACTTCACAATGCCCAAAGAGCCCTGAGTTACCTTTATGCTGCTCCAAATGAAACCAGTAAATAAATTTGTAAGTCTCTGTAAGCAGTAGCAATCATCAGCCTTCTCTCAAATCATGCTTTTAAAGTATAGCAAAAGAACAGACAAGTTTTACCAAAGAATAAATGTAAACAAAACTAACTACATTTTTTATGATTTACTTAGAAATATTCCTTCCTTCCTTTCTGAGTTTGCTGATTGAATTACTAAGGATAAAATAACAAGGCTTTATGTACAAGTCTGACAAACTCCTCCACATTCAATATCTGTGGCAGGATATATTCAGTTCAGAGAGCTGACAATCAAATCAAAGAGTTGGCACTCAGGAGCTGAATGACAGATGATTGGGCTGGTGGGTTTGGATGGTTATCTGCATTTCAGTAATTTACGCAAAGTCAACCCAATATAAAACTGGCTTTTGCACACAGCTGATAGGCATCCTGCCTTTTTTGTCCCCACCTATCCCTGGATTTGACATGGCTTTAAGACAATTCTAGATGGACCTTTGTTATGCTGGTAGAATGGCTACTTACTAAGGAAACCTTCCATAAAGAACAGGCTTGGACCTAGTCAGAGGAAACTACAGGAAAGAACAGGAGGAACTGTGAGATCTCTTCTGGTGGGAAATGCCCACAACAATTCACAGCTAACAGGAATTTCTGCTGAGCTCCTGAGGTGGAGAGTGCTCTAGAAGGTACAAAAAGATGACCTGGATCAACAGTCAGGGACCAGCAAGGTCTGATGAAGAAGAATGACTGACTTGGGAAAGAAGAAGGAACAGACCCTTAAATGCAGGGAAGGCTAAAGGACTTTACCTTATGGAGATGGACTGAAAGACAACTCAGACTGCTTTTCTGCCCCAAAAGCAAGGAGTCTGTACTCAGGTCTGGGGTGCCAGGGAAACTAAGGCTTTGCTGAGGGTTTGACTGCAGGAAAGATAAGAAATCTTGTTAAAGGAATGATTCTTTGAGCAATTAGTCTATACACAAAATTTGAGTGAGCAGTGCTGACTGGGAAGATTATTTTAGAGAGATACAGGCACAGGTACCACAGAAACATCAGAATAAGGCAGTTTCATTTCCTCTACAGCAAAGCAATAGGTTTGCTACTATTTAAGCTACTAAGTCAGCAAAAACCAATATAAAATCTGAAATATTCTTGAAAAGACGTCCCACAAAAAATTCCTTACTCACTTAGCATATGTAGGTGTACTGTACAATATTACTGGTCCTTGTGCTGTGCAAAGGAGAACAAAAGGGGAAATAATTGTTTTTCCATTCTAGCAAAAAATGTTCATGACTGTGTATTTATTAAGAAATTTATATTATTTCTGCATTTTTGATGGCAATAGCTATTCTTAATATAGGATATGTTGTTAGTGCAGCAGAATGTAATAGTCCAAATGTATGATGTTATCTGATCCTCCTTTAAAAAGAACAGAAAAACATTGTGACACAGCTGGAAACTGGTGAAATTTGGTCCAATTTAAATATATAACAAATGTGCAAGCAGCTCCCACAGATTTCAACTAGAAACAGAAATTCTCAGCACTTTTCAGGATGAAATCAAAGACATTGAAAATTAAGCTTTCTTGCCATAAACCACTGGGTAAATTTTCACAGTCTGTTTTATATGTTTATTGTATCTAACAAACAACTTGTGTTCACTGCCTGCCCCTCTCATCCTTTTGCTGAGCACAAACTGTCAGCTGGGCATTTCAGGACAACCAGTGCAACACGACACAGGAAGACTCCACTGTTTTTATGTGGAGGATGTAAATCTTGCCTTAACTCATTCATTAAGTATTTTTGGCATCCTATTTATATCACAGAGTCAAACATCACAGTCAGGCTTCTCAACCAGCTTTTGTCATCAACAAATGTGATTCGCATTCAGGGCATCAGAGCAACAACAGTAAAATACTGACAAAACAAGCCTCAAAGCACAGCACATGCAAACAAGTATTTCACTATCTGGCAACGTTTTTTAAAGGCCATCCTCTAAAGATCTCAAACCTAATTTATAAAAGCTTTTCAGTGATTATATTCAAGACAGATCTAAATATTTCTGAAGGGAAGAGGAATGTGACGAAGATGCTCATAACTTAGAAGTAAATGCATATGTCATGATTTTATTTGAATAGAAAATGCGTGTAGCTAATCATAACTTGCTACCTGTTCATGTGTTTTCCTTTTTAGATTGATTACAAATCAAATAGACTGTACAAGCATAATTGAAATGTGGTAGGGAGTCAGGATTAGACGCGTGATCAGAAGGTGAACATCACTTTCATCTTTTGAATGGCAATTTCCTAATATTCAGCAGACCTTCTGAAATTCTTTGTACCACCTCTCCACAGAAATAATAAATCTGGCTTTGGAATTATGAGATTAAGAAAGGAGTCCTGTCTGTACCTAAATACAGGTAATTTAAGATAGGAGCTTGGGAATTTCCAACTGTTGCAGTATCATTTTCAGCTGCTTTCAAAAACATAAAGGGCAAAACTGTTAGTGAAAATGGACTATTGATACTGGAAAAACAGATTTTTCAACACAGAATTTGAATTATGGAACAGCTTGAGGTCTTGGAACCAGAAAAGTATGCATATGATAAGCCATGTGGTTAAAGTATCATGATGTACAGTGCTCTTTATTACAAATCATGACAATTGACTTCAGTGTAGTGAAGATGCACCTTTCCATATCACAGAAGTTAATGTCCCTGAATACTACAGGAAACTATAACAAAATATTTATTCCAAAAGCTTGAAGTCTCCCCACCAGTAAGCCATAGAACTGATCAGTAAAGCATGACAACTTCTTTTTTCTTCTCCTTTTTTCCCCCCCTTTTTTTTTGGGGGGGGCGGCGAGGGGAGATGGGGGAGAGATTTATGTGATCTAAGTCAATCAGACCAGAGGGAGAAAAATATGGTGAGGTGATCAGGAATTCCTATTATCAGGCATCTGTAAGGCATGCACTAGCTGAACCAGCATTATGCTACGCCCTTTATGACACAGGGACAGTGACACTGCAGAGCAATGGCTCCTACCAGCAAATAAATAACCAGGTCAGTCTGTGTGGGTGCTCTCAGCCATGAAGGAGGCAGTGCTTCAAGTGAAAATACCAGATTAGCCTCATCCTCAACACAATGGTGGCTTACACGTATTTTGGAAGCCACCAAAGACATTCTGATCTCCTGTTTGGCAGAACAGATTTCAGCAAGTGTTTTGAACCCAAATGCTTGAGTTCATCCCTTCTTCTCTCGTGGTTACAAGAGAACCAAGATTTTGTTGCTCTGAGCAAGGCTGGAGATTTGGTTGATATTCTTCTAGGGAGAGTCTGCTCTTCTTCCTCTGTTCTCAGTAATAACATTGTCCAGTTGTAACATCATTTCTACAGCTGTAAAATGAAGGCGATTCGTAGCCTATTGTAATTAACTCCTTTAGTCAGGCACCTGTACCAACATATCCACACATTAGAAAAATAACTGGTCAAAATCATGCTATATAGTCGTGATATTGATCCCTACTAAACTCAATTTAATGATGGCAAATATTTTACCTTAATAGTATCTAAAATGGTTTCAAAAGTACCTATCCAGCACATGTATTATTTCTAGTGAATGTACATATTTCTTCAACTCCATTCTGTTTCCCAGCCCTTTTAACTTGCAAGAAAGCCAAGTTGGTTTAGATTCCTGCTAAACCTTCCAAAACATTGTCTAGGATTATAATAGAGTTCAGAAAGCAATATGTTTTTACCTTGACTAATGATACTAGAAAAGTAAAACAACAGTCTAAAAATAAGTGTTTTCATCTGAAATATTCACAGAAATTTCCTATTCTCTTTAATCCATTATTGTTTCTATGACCACCTGCAGTTATATTCGTAAACTTACCTAGTTAAAATGCCAGGGTACATTCTGCTTATTTTAATGCCAAAGAATACATTTTGTCTTTGCTTATTCACAACAAATCTTATTTTAACATATTTTACATACTTGAAATATTCTTGAACAATACTGATTTACTACTAATATCCCAAAGAAAGACAAACCTTTCAATTTTGATGCTGTGTGAATATGTCAATGAGTACAATCTGCGATTAGACAGGAAAAATCTCAAAACTCATTTGCTTAAGTGTTTTTTTAAAAAAGCATGGTAACATTGTCAGAGATGTGAACAAAATGAAGCTGCCTATAATCAACTTGGCTTTTAATATGATAAAACATGCTTTTGTGCCGTTCTGTCAAGATGCTGAGAACACTGTATTTGGCTTAACTTGCTTCAATTTGAGAAACTTTTTTTTTCCATGGACTGTAATGTGATTAAGGGAATTGAGCGGTAGGTGAAGGCAATATTCATAACTTTTTCCTCACTTATACCAGCTTAAGAAAAGCATGAGATTTCAGTCCAAGAAACTACAATTGGGCTTTTTTTCAAGATGAATACTTCTTTCTACCGTCTAAAATCTACAGCCTTTCATACTCTATATAATGAACATGGGGCATGATCTCTGGGAGTCCAAGAGTGAATCAGCCTAATATGTTATAAATTTAATTAATTCCTTGGTGGCATGATGTAGATAAACTGCCACTGCTTTGCAGTGAACTTCAGATGGATTATGAAACTGTTGTGACACCTGGGCTTGACACAGTTAACTTGTTCCCACTGGGATGCACAAGGTCCAGCAGGACCATCTGCACCATGGACTGAGCTAAGGTTAAGCTCTCAGACAACTTTATCACTGCCTGCAGCACGATTCTGTGAGTACTTGCCAAGTGAGTATTCCTACACTTACTCCTAATGAAAAAAAAATATAAACCAGCTCTTCCTATTAACTTCATTAAGAGTAGAGGTTGCCACTCTCTTCATGCCTTTGCATGTTTTTAAATTTTCCTCTGATCAACACTAAGCTCTTTCAATTCAGAGGAACAAAACCAGAAATATTTTCTAAAATCCAGGTTTTGCCAAATTCCTACTGTCTCGTTAGTGGGGGTCACTGTAACAACTGCAGCCACAGAAAAACACAGGTAACACAGAGGTCTGGTTCTGTGTATGCAAAAGCAATCCCTGCAAAGTAAACCCAGCCCTACAGCCTCTTTCTTAGTTTCATTATTGGACTTGGACTAGTATTTTTGTTTATATTACTTGTCTATGGTCTGTCACTATTTTTTTCAGTAGTTAATAATTCTTCTTATACATGATGCCTTAAAAGCCTTGCCTTCTGAATCAGAAATTCACTCAACAAATACATACTCACCTATGAATTAATTTCTCTTGTATGAAATAAAAATCTGCTACTTTTGCTAGTACCAAAAGACACCTCTCTTATAGTCATATGCACTGCACTGTTCCATAATGCACAGATTTCCAAAATCTGAGAGGTATGGATATATTTGTAAAAGTACCAAAACTTTGTGTTTGATAGCTACACTAATATTTAAATTACATCATGCAAACACTAATACAGGTCACATAGGCTACCTTTGGGAATGTGAATAATGTGACCCATTGGATCTCATTGAATTTATGGCACGTATTATGTTTAGGATTGAAGGTCTTGGCAGATACAATGTGATCATATAACTAAGCTCCCTAAGAGCTGTGCTATTACTTCTGTATTTTTAAACATTCAAGAAGCAATTTTTTTTTCCAGTTGAGGGGAAGGCCTTATTCCAGAGTTTATGTGAGGATAACAGGTTTTCATTTCAATACCACAGCACGCAAATCTTTTCCTTTTAAAAATAAATGGCCTGTTCATTTTTATTAGATGTCTACAGTGGTAATACACATTTTTCACTGAGGAGGACATTGCCCTGACAACATAGAAGAGGAACAATCTATAAGTATGTTGTTGAAACATTACCCTGCTGATTCAATCTCTTCCCTTTTCAAATTGAAATAGCACAGATGGTTATAAATGCATCTTAGGGGAAACGGATTGGGACCTAATTTAAACACAGTTCTGAAAACCAGGAGACACTGTTACTTTCTCCTGTTAATATTCTGAAGAGCCACTGCATGTAATGAACAGCTCCACTGCTGACAGAATGTCTGTATATGAAATTCTGATAACTATGCAATCTCACAGGGACTGCATGAGGACTACACAACCAAGAGGAAACATAACTTTGATAAAAACTGTAGAACAGCTTGTAAGTGTAGGAGAATAGTTTTTAAGGATAGTGCAGGAGGCAATCTTTCCCAATGAATTACAGCTGTAATGATTGCTGAGAAGTGGAGACAGCCTTGCCTGCCCCATGAGTTTGGGTGTTATAAAAGAGTGGGCCAGCTAGCTACAAGTCACAGCTGGAGTTTAAGACTCAGAGCCTGCTGCAGTTTAGCATGGAGTTTACTGGCTGTGCTGTGAGGAGGAAGGAGTAAGTGGTCATGCAATGGACAGATAAGGTAAGGAGATGCTGTGTGAGGGACAGACAGGCTTAGGCTGCTGGGTAAGGGACAGACTGGGATTAGCCAGTCACGTAAAAGGAAGAAAGAAACTTGCAGAGAGGAGAGAAGGAGTCAGTGCTGTGTGGAGCTGCCTGTAAGAAAAGGAGTCAGAGTTGCCTGAAAGTGCACTGAGAAAATGCATGAAAAGTTTTTAATAAAAGACTGGTGATGGTGCCAGTTGTGTCCATCTCAACCTAACTGCCACCAAAAACCACCTACCTATTGTGTGTTGTGGGTACTTGCAGTAGCCAGATACTCAATAATAACCAGGCATGTCTTGAGGTGAAGAAAATTACTGAGAGAAACTAAAGAGATTAATGACAACAATCCAAAGGTTGACAAGACTAAAAAAAGTTTTAAATTTAATTCTGGGCAAAAAATAAAACCCAGATATTGTAGTGTTAATCTGCACATGCTAACTTTGTAGTTCTGGTTAAGTAAAAACCAGCAATACACAGTATGATTTTTTTTTTCTCTCTGTTTCAGTGAAGCAGGAGGAAGGGAAGCTGTACTGCACATGCAGTCTGAAGCACTATCAAATTCAGTGATAAGCAAAGAAGTCGTTAAAAAATTGGGAAGCAACCCCCACAAATCCCTGGTGCTGAGATCCTGAGAGATGTCAAGTTTTTCAAAGTGCCTCATCCCTGTGAGTGCCAGGCAGGCCTCTCCTCCCTGCTTCTCCCCAGAGCACACCCAAGAGCCTGTAGAAGAGAAGAAGAAGAGGAGCTGCTGCTGCTGCATTTATCTGGTGAGTTGGTAATTAAAGCTATTGTTTTGATGTAGAAGTTTAATTAATTTTCCTTCTTCTGAGAAAAAACTAAAGCTGACTGCTGGACTTCTGAGTAAATGCTCAAAATTACATGGCTATTATTCCTGGTCCTCCGTGTTGAAGCTGCTTCTTCACTGAAATAAGTCAATACTGTCTGAGAGCAGCTGCAGTGAGTGTAATACAGAGCAGAGAGCCTGGAGGGAACACTGCTGGGATCCTGCCATCCCAGGCTGCTGTCCTCAGAGGAGGGAGCTCTCTCAGCTTCCCCCTCAGGCTGCTCCTGCTCATCAGCACCTCTGGCACATCTCACTGCTGCCTGCATGTGTGACTTCTGGCTGTTCCGGTGCCAATCACGGCTTAAAATGCTGCTCTTTAGAGGGTGTTCTTGCACTCAAGTTTAGGGAAGGAGTGACCAGGGCTCATTATCCACAGTGCAGATGAAGGTTCCCACGATTCTATGCCTCCTTCCCACCACCTTCTCAGCTAGTAGCAAGAAAGAGTAAAGTGATTAATGTTGGGCTGAGGAAGGAGATGACAAAACCCCGATGAATTAGTGAATGTGCCTACAATGATTACTGGGAGGAAGTCATAATCTAAATCATATGCAAAATGAGCAGCATAGCTACAGAATATGGATGTTCCAAATTATCACTGATAGTTGTTAGTATTTCTCAAGTCTGTCTGGAGAAGAAGAGGATTGAATGAAGGAGAAGGGTTGGTATGCATAGGCAGACTGTGAACAGGGCGACTGACACTACATAAACTATTGCAGTCACAAAGGGGAGAAGGGATGGACCGGATTAGAGCCAGAGCTGAAAGAGGAGATTAATGGATATTTCAGGAAAACAGTGAGAAATTCATGCAGGAGGCTTGGGTAGGCAGGATTAAAGAACTCAAAACAGATGGAATTGGTTAAATAAGGAAGAAGTGGAGATGCCAAGCCTGGACATAAGCAGTGTGGTTTGGTCATTGTAGTGTGCAAGTGGGTTAGTGAAACAAAGCATGGAAATGCAAGAGTTAAATTCTTTACTACTACAAGTTTCCACCCTCCCTTCACCCACAGTCCCATTCCTCAACGGATCAGGTTCCTCATGCACAGACTTATGGCCTTTGACAATTTAGGTTCCTTATGGTTTTAGCTAATTTTTTTTTTCCTCCCTTGACCTCATTGAAGAAAAGCATCTCTGAGAATTTTGTCTATGTTTAACAACACAGGTTAGCCAGGTTAGGGAACTGCTTAAAGTTATTGCCCATGAAAACAGGGCACAGCATGTCCTTCCAGGAATTCCAACCACTGAGACTCAAACTAACATTGGAAGAAGTTAGTGAATATTGAAACTTATCAGATCATTTTTCTGGCTGCTCCACTCATAATATCTGGTACATTCATCTGCTAATTTGCAAATAAAAAGCATACCCAGCAAGTATTAAACTGATTCCTCTGGTTGGGCTGCAGTACTAGTTCTGCATGAGTGTAGAAAAATAAATGTCATCCTCATATGTGACGTCAGTTGCTGCTCTAATGCATGTAGTTTCCTGATAAGGGGAGTTCTGACATTACTCACTTGTTCAGGGGATTTATTTGCTCTCTTTCATTTAGATAAGATTTGTAATACATTTGGTTTTCCTTTACTCATAGAGGTGGAAAACATGGAGAACAGACCTGTAAGATGTGGTCTGTGTGGTCAGTCCCACCAAACACTACCCATTGCTCCTCTTCACTTACACAATTTCACTCATCTCTAGTAATTTTTCAGAATAAATTTTTAGTATTTATTTCTGTTTATGTATTGCTTTTCTGTTTATTTTTGTTGGCAGTCACTTTTCTCTAGTGATTTATTCAAATTAATAATTATTTCTAGCTTAGTCCCATGGCTGTTATGAAGACTTAGCCTGCAATCTTGTCTCCTTAAAGGATCAAAGTTTTATTTCACTCATTCCTAAAAGCATCTTAGTTCAAAGCCACCAAATCTGTTTTCTCTGTTATACAAGATGCAGGCTGCTTTGCTGGAGCACAGGAGAGCAGCTGTCAGCTCTGTGACAGTGTCACTGTGCATGTTCCAGGGTCACTGAGTGTGTGCCACATGCCTGCTGCCTCTAAGGGAGCTCTGATATGGCCACAGCTTTTGGATCTCTTCTCAGCTTTAAATAACTTACCTCTTTACATCTGTGGCCAGCCCTAGCACGTTCATCAAATGTAAACAGTGCTTGGCTTCCAGTCAGGATCCTGTAAAGCCAGAAAGGCTTTTCCTAGCCATTCTTTGTGCACTATGTGCACAGGTATTTCTGAGATGTAGCAAAGACCATTCTGTGTTGGTGATACAACATTCTTTCATTATACATGGAGTGAGTTCTCAGAAATAGCCAGACTTCCTTTGGGCTTGTCTTTTCACCTTTCAAAATGTAAAACCTGCTACTTCTCATTTCTGTTGAGTGTACAGGCACTTTAATTTATCCAAATTACTATACAGTCTAATGTTGCTTCTGAACTACACTGCTGTTTCCAATTCTGAGTTGAAGAGCACATTTAGTTCCTCCATTTCTTTCTAGCATTTACACAAAAGGTGTGTTGAAAGCAGGTGCCAGTCCAAAAGACATGTCAGAAGGCTTTTGCTTGGCAGCCAGTATTTCTTTCAGGTACATGATTGGCCAAAAACTGCGTATGTTTATAGGTTTGGTTTCATAAGCTGGAGCAGAGAAACTGCACTTTTACTGAAGGGGGTGCTTGTATGTCCTTAAGCAGCTTTGTAGCAGCATCCCAGATAGTCACTAACACAGGGGGCCAGAAATAAGCAAGTTCCTGCCTCATATGCAAAAAGATCAAAGATTTTTTTTTGCTGTCTGTCACTTTATTAAGTGAAGTGCAAGCTGGTATATTTAAGATTTTAATGTGGGGGTGTTTTTCCTCCACCATAAAGACCCCACCAAACCTAAACCAGCCACTACAAACAAACAAAAATCCCAAACAACACATCCGTATACGTTTCCAGCTCCCCAGCTGCAACATGCATCCAAACTGTCTTTTAGCTGCTTGAAGGAGAAGTGGCAGCTACCAGTTCTGTGCAGTTCTCTGCAGCTGGTCATCTGACCCCCAGGCTAAGTGTTCACTGCAAGAAGCTGCTGCTGGAAATGCTGAATTATCTGTGGAAGCCTGAAGGCCACTTGCCTGCTCTGCTCTGCAGTGACTGCTGGCATCCCAACCCAGGGCTTATGGTTCTGCCTTCAGCTATGGAGGCCAAAGGAAGGGAAGGTACAGAGCAGGAATTGATGTGCACCCTGAGTTTTTGTTGAACTCTAGGAGTGATGGTGATGTGTGATAGCAGGTGGGCAGAGCTGTGGCCTTGATTGAGGAAGACGTGTGTAGGTGCCTAAGATAAGGCATAAGCAGCCACAGAAACAGGTTAATGCCTGAAGTGATTCTATAAGGAAAATGAAAAATATTTTTTATTTATAACATTTTGACAGTGAAAACCTTCTTTGGTGAGGTCAGTAAAGCTAACTCCTAAATGCTAAATTCAGTTTGTGTTTATCAACAGCTGCTGTAACTACATCTTAATTAAAAGTTGCCTAAATATGGTGTAGTGGGCATAATGAGCTGAAGGTGTATGATGACAAATTATCTGTCCCAGATGTGCTTTTTTCCCCACAAGTTTTCCTGTGAAGACAGGAATGACTGAATAAACTATTTGCTGTTCTGGTCACCCTTCCTGGAGTCCTGTGATCCTTAGTCACAGGGAGAAAGCTTACAATTAAAGCTTTAGCAAAGAAAGGGTTACCTTGATTAACAAATAGCAAATAACTGTTAGCAGTGAGCCTCAGAAGATAAAAGAGAGAATGATAGTTTTTGGTGTAGGGAAGTCTGACCTGCTTAAGCTCTGGGAAGAGAATGACTCTTCAGGAAGATGAAAGAGGTACCTTGCTCACATGAACAAGATTAGCCTTAGCCTTGCTACAGAAATAGGCAATTCTATCTGGGTTAATAGGCCTATAGCAGAGGTGAAGAGATGACCAGATGGCAGAGCTCTGGAATGGAGTAGGACTGGTTTCCTCAGTTCCTAAACACAGTGACAAAAAGCTCGGCAATAATCATGGAGTTGGAGGATGGCTGAGGAGGGGGTAAATTTGTAACAAGGAGAACAAGACCATAGGCAAGGAAAGCAGCAGCTTGTCAAATTCTTGATACCTTTAAGACTATCTTGTTGCAATGTCTGTTTATCTTGGGGTTAAGATTTCATTCTACCCAATTTTTGTAGAGTGTGAAATATACAAGGTGTTGTATCAGATAACCTAAAAGTCCCTCTTGCCTTGAAGTCTGTATCCCTCTCTCTTTCAGATTGTGACTTCCCATAAAATACTAAAGTTATTATAATCTCTTTGTTATTCATAGAGATACATGCATAGGCCACTGCATTTAAAAATTACTTGCCATTATTAACAACAAAAAATACAAAGCTAAATCCTTTTCATTTCACTCTGAAATGCTAAGGGAAAAATTGGGAAGGACTATTTCTAGATCAGGCAATTCAGATCAAAGTGCAAAAGCATTATTAAGCTTTGGTCAGTAAATATTTATTGATATGAAACACTATTCAATCCAGTCTCTCTAAGGGATCTCTTTAAAGCTTTTTGTTTCCTTCTAGTAAATAGAAGCAATTTCTTCTCAAAGTAATTATCACCCACTCAGGTGTCATTGTTTCTCCCTCCCTCAAGTAGTTCCTCTTGTGTGTTTAGGTAGTTATACATCGTTTCACCATCTTTCTTTTAAGGCTGTGCGTTCTCCAAACTTTATCGGTTTTTTGAAACTCATTTAGACATTGCACTGGGAGCAACTAAATCAAAACCAATTGTAGTAATTGACAACATATGGTTTTTATCTACAATAGCCTTAAATAGTACAATTTCTATAATACTTCTGTTTGCCGGCTACTATCAAAATGCAATTTACTTGTGATTGTTGCAAATTATGCTTAACCACATCTCGCATCTCCGGTAGGCTCCTGCTACCCGCGCATCCATTTCCGTCTTGCAGGAAGTTTTGCGCTAATCGGTTCTTCATGACCGCTATAAATGCACGTTTGGTGGAGCCAGAACAACAGAACTACAGCGATTTTTAGGTTTTCATCGTGAAACAATCTGACTTACTAGGTAGCGGACACACGTCGAAGCGATTTAAGCACAACATCCTAAAGGTATCATTAAGCACTAATTAACTTACCGACTCTCTCGAGATGCTACGGCATGAAAACCAGCTGTCAGAGCAAATTTAGATGACAATGTCTATTTTTCCTTTCTATCGTAAGAAAAGCCCTCTAGCTCCTGCTTTAGGCGTAGGGGCAGAGCGGCGCGGGTGCCCGACCACCCCCGGCAGGTGCAGCCCTTCCCTTCCGCAGCCGCGCGCCAACTCCCGGAGCCCGGCAGCGGCTCCGCTCCCCGCGGGCACCGCAGCCCCCAGCGCGGCTCCTCCGTGACCGTTCTCAGCCGGGAGCCCTGCCCGCGGCGCGGAGCTCCCGGCGGGGCGCTCGGCACCGATACTCACCGGCGGGCGGCGCGGCCCCGAGCGGAGCGCGCGGCGGCAGCGCGCGGGGAGGGCGCGGGCCTACCTGGGGCGGCGGGCGGGGGCGCCCGGCCATGGCGGCGGCGAAGGACGGGACCCTCCGCTCCGGCCGTGTCGGGGCAGCGACGGCGCGTCCCCGGCGCTGCGGCGCCTCCCGGCCCTGCCCTCCGCCTCACTCCTCCCTCCCCGCCAGCCCCGCCGCCTCCCCGGCCCTCCCTCGCGGCCGGGCCCCGCGGGCCCTGCGCTCCCAGGGCGCCGCGGGCGCCGCGGGCTGCGGCCCCTCGGGCCCAGCGCGGCCCCCGCAGACAGAGCCGTGCCCGGCGCTCCTCGCACCTGCGAGCCGCTGCCTGGCAGGCGGTGCCCGGCCGGGACATGCGGGAGGCGCAGCCGGTCGGAGCTGCTCGCCGGAGGGATGCGGGGCGGCGGCGGCTGCCGGAGTTCAGGGCGGCTGCACAAGTTGCTGGCGTTGTGCTCTGGCTGCGGTGTGCGAGCAGGGACGTGCCAGCGAGGTGCTCGTTGACTCCGGAGAGACACGGGCGATCCTCGCTGAGCTCTCGTCACGAATGTCATGATGTTCTTGGAGCCCCAGCCCCGTAAACCATGTGATTGAAATGACGGGGGTTTCGTTCTGCCTGTCTCAGATGTGACACCCGAGCATTTACAGAAGGAGCCTCGAGTTAACAACAACTTACGTCTTGTTTTGAGCTCATTCTATTTGGTTAGTTTCAGCAAACTTTTCTTGGTTTGTTTGCTTTTTCTTTTCAGGAAAATACCGAGTGCGTTCAGGCTCGGTGCCTATCATGTTTGCAAAACCATGCCAGAGAATCTGTGCAGTGCAAATGATTAGCATTGCTCTCTAGTTATGAAAGGAGCGATTAGAAGCACTTGAATCCTAAGTGATGGATGCACGGTGCAAAGATTGTTTTGAACCCAGGGTTTGGCAGGAGTCCTTTTGCCTTGGGTGTGAAAGATGGAGGGCTGGAGACCTGCTATCAGCCTTGTAGTTGCTGGCAAGATTCCATTTCTGCTGAGATTTGTTTTCAGTAAGTTTAGTCTCATGGTCAAAGCCCAAGATCTGCTCTGTCCAGTTAGTTGATGAATATTACACTTCTGTTAGTTCCACTGCAAACACTTCTTAACAGGAATTCAGCAGTAAAACCATAGCAAGAACATTTTATACAAGCCTACAAACGCTGCTGAAAGCTTAACTCGTATATGGTGATCCCTGCTCTTTAGTCAGTGCCCTGTTTAGAGATTTTTTTGAGTGAATTCAAAGACAAAGAGGAAGAGCAGGGAGCAAAGGCAGTAAATCCATGTTTGGACAAGTTTTTTTTTTATCTGCAATAAAGATTCAATGTTTGTCTAAATACCTAATTCCTTTGCCTTTTCTACACCTGCCAGCTATTCCCTTTTAATGGCACATCATTATGAAATTGTGAAGTTTAGTGAGTTTTGGGAGGACCTGGGGCATGTGGAGAGAATTATTTTATATATTAAGTCAGGTTTTGTTCTCTGTTCCAATTTACAGTGCAGAAATTTCTTAACTAACTTTGGCCAGAGGCACAGTATCATTTAACTACTGAAGCAACCCTTTTTGTTGTTAAGAAAGGCTACCTGAACTCTGAAGGATTTATTCTTGGTGACTTCCCTATAACCAAGAGGCAGAAGTTTCATCTTAATTCTTACATATCTGAAGATTCTGGGCTAAGGATATGGGTTACACCTTCTGCCAACATGTGAAGTGACATAAGAGACAGAAAGGCTAGCATCTATGTCATGGTCACTAAAGTTAAAGATGAATCAAAGCAAAGGGGAGTACTGGGTTTTAAATGTAAAGTGGAGAAGTTGAGGAAACAGAGACACAACAGCCTAACAGGGAATTGGGCTAGACAGTCTCCTGAGGTCTCTGATTTCTGTGGTACTACCTAGGTGTCTCTTAAGCTGCATTTAGGCTACTGATGAAAATGAGTCAATTTATTTGGCAGATATGATTTTCACATTCATATTCCTGGGTTTGAAGAACAGCTTCTTCAATATGGTTAGAATGTTGTGCTTCTGTTGTGAAGGGGAAGGATAGACAGACTTGCAGTTCGGGACTGAGAAAGGAAATTACAATTTTCTCTTCATGATGTTGTCACTCTAGAAGTTGATAACAGGTTTTCTACTCTGACTTCAGATTTTTTTTATATTGGGATTTGACAAAAGGAAAGAGCTCTGAAACAGAAAAAGATAGGAGAAGTTTTTTCCCTTGCTAGGGGTGGGACTATATGTTCAGTCTCACCTTTATGTTTGATTTTTGTTCCCTGATGTGAAAAGGCTCTGAACCCTCATTTTTCCATCATAAACACTGCCATGGGACCACTGAGTGGTCCTTCACTCCAGCAGATAGCACTGACATTACCAATGTACAGCTTCTTTGTTTGATTTTTATCATATCCTTGTAGATGATGTGAAGCCCTCTGATTCTCCCCACATAATTTAATTTATTCTTTTTGTTTGTTTGTTTTTGCAGTTGTAAATCTCTATTTTCTGTTTCTGTCATCCTGCAAAACCTCCACAAACCTGTTGCACAGACATATCCTCTTCTATTGCTTCTTCTCATTATTTCAGGCCTTTTTTTTAGCCAGCCATTACAACTTGACTTCTTCACAGCCTACCAGAATTATCATGTTCTCAGGTAGCCAATGCTCCTCTTCACTGAAAGCCCATAGTCTTTATTTCTGAGAGATTTAGCCAAGTACTGCTTTGTGCCTTCGTTCTTACTCCTTGACAATGTTGGCACATAGCCTAAAAAAACCTATTCTTTTTCCTGGAATCCAACTTGACAGAAGAGAACTGATTACTGTCACACATCGACTTGTTTCAAAGCTGTCACCAGGAGTGTATTTTTCTCTCAGCTTTTAGATATGAATTGGCAACAGGAAGAGAATGCTGTGGCATTTTAGTTAGCTGTCTTATGTGTCAGCCTAGGACACTGTTCCCATACTGGATGACAGAAGGTTATGGCCAGAGAATACAATATTCTTATGTTTTAAAGGTACAGACTATTCCAGTTAAGATTTTGCTGGTTTCAACTTTTCTAAAAACCCAAAGGGCTGCTTAAAAATAATTAGTCAGCCCTTCTGTTGGGAAAAGAAGCAGAAGAAACTGCTGCACAGCTGTTGGTTTGAACTGATGGAAACTGTGAAACAATAGCACCAAACCGTGCTGTCTCCTAAGAAAATATGTCAATCATTACTGAAAATCAGAGGGAGCCAAACTTACACTAGGACTTTGATTAGACTTCAGCCATTGTTTGAGATATTTCAAACCCCATCTGGACATGGTCCTGCACAACCTGCTATAGCTGACCCTGCTGAGCAGTGGGGTTGGAATAAGTGCTCTCATGAGATCTCTTTTAACCCAGAAGATTCTGTGCTTTGTATGATTCTGTGCTTCTGTAGATTTGAAGTTTTGTTCACTTGCAGTGAAAAACTCTCCCCTAAACTTTGCTTATGCATGACTCTGTCTCAGGAACTCTACAACTCTGTACTGACCCTGTAAGTGGATGATATTTTCAGGAATAGACAATGTTGTAGGGAACTGGATGAAACAATGTTTTTCTTCCCGCTTCTTTTTGCTTGTCCTTTAGCTGCTTTGTACAAAACTCTGCTGATTAGAAGTACAGAGGTGGAAAGCTTAGCATGTTGCAAAAACAGGACCAAAATCTGTCCTTATTTTGGCATTTTCTGGACACAGGCATAGTATTTCCAAAATAAATACGATATTGTCAAATCCTGAGTACAGGGACCATCTCTCTTACATAACAAAAAAAAATTGATGTAATTGGGACAAGCAACACCCAATCCTTTGGACACTAGCATTAATCAACAAGTATTTTAGGATGAACCTCTATTTATCCTCCTTACCCATGTTTGCTGTGCAGCTAGTGTGTGCACACAGGTTACTGTTTTGATGGATATTTAGTTAGTCCTTTGCAACTAAACTATATCCCTTTTCCAACGGCTGTTAAAGGGATTTTACATGGTTGTCCTGTAGTTACTGAAAAGTTTTTAAAATATAAGCCATCTAACATGGTTTGTATTTGTCTACTAGATGTTTGTTTACAAAAATGGGTGTTACAGTTGGCTGTATTACCCTGTGTTTGATTATTGTGAATAAGCAATGACCTTGTGCAGTCAGGTTATTGATGAGGTTGCATAATCTCTTTGTGTTGTTACTCAATAGATTGGTTGAGCACTGACGCTCTAGAGGAGCACCTCTTTTACCCAAAATACCAGGTGTATTTTGCTCATAGAATTGTATTGGTTAAATTGTTTGCAGTGAAGATTAGGTTGTTACCTTTTGTATCTTAATGTTTCAGACAAAGTTTTTTGTCCAGTACCTTGTTTATTTGTTTTGTTTGTTGCTTTGATTTGTTTAACGTTTTGAGTTTTTTACAGCTACCAAGGTTTTTTTTTGTCATTCAAAGTCCTATTCCCTTTGAGATAAGTACTTGGGCAATGTCTAAAGCACCCTAAGTCAACAAACCAGAATTGAAGAGGTGTCATAATCTGTTGCAACAAGTGAGCAGCATGACTTACTTTAATTTATAGCAGAACTGGCTGACAAGATTCTTACTGAAAATGGCCAGGAGCTTTAGAGAAAGATAGTCTGGCCAAGACAATTGTTGAATGTAGTCAAAAAGAGAATTGAACAGTTGTTTGTTGCTTCACTCCAGACTGGTGACATGGCTTCCTGTTTAATAAATGCAGCTCATTGCCATAGGGCGTGGGTGTGAGATGATTTATTTTTCATCTATGTACATATCTGCAACTACAAAGAGAATTTTTTCTAAGATAACCTCATTTTTTTTGAGTTAAAAGGCAAGTTTAAATATTAAACCTACTCTCTCTGTCTGCCTGTCTCTCTCTAGCTCCCAAACCTTCACTCTATTTTCAGCCTACGTGCATCCCTGGATAAGGGAGGAGAAGGGGCTAGGAGATGGCGTTTAAATTCTGAAGGATAAATCAAGAATAGTAAGTTGATCACAGATTATGGAAATTTTGAATAGTTTGTTGTCACTCTCATTCCAGTAAATTAGAGAGCTCCTATAACTGAGTGTTCCAGCTGACCTCAACTGTATTATTCCATAAACTGAGCCATGCAGTTCCTCTTAGGTCCAAAGTAATGTACTCATTTTATTCAGAACTAGGCTAGAAGCTGATAATAATCACCAGCTGGTAGGCAATGAGCCATCATGTGTAGCATTAACTGAAATCTTTTAGGCATCTGAAGGTGATGATGCATGTAGAGTAGACAGAAGGTGACACATTCCAAACACACTCTTTAAGTTCATCTGTGCTGCCCTGGATTTTTTGATAAAGATGAAAAAAATGCTTTTGACTTCCCCCATTCTCTGAGCATCCAAACCTAATGTCCCATGAGCTGTGAGAATGTATTGTACAACTGCTGTGTGCTTGCTCTTGCCTCTTCCTGCAGCTCCAGAGGTTGTTCAGAATGCTGCTGCTTCCTTAAAAGGCTGTGGTGATAAGGGTCAGCTCTGTTTTCAAAATATATGTAGAATTTTTAGATTATTCTGAGTAATTAACGAAAGTGGGATCTGAAGTTCTGAGTCTTCCTGAAAATCACCAGCATTTTCATGGCTAAACTATTTTTGGAAATTTTATCTAAATTCTAGCTGCCATCCTCCAATGTAGTGTTTCCCTCAGGCTTCTTATTTTTGGCTGTTCTCCTGGGTGAAATTTTCAAGTGCTAAGAGCAGTTAGATTTTAAATAGGTAGTATATTTTGTATGTCCCTAGAAAAAGAGGTCAAGTCAAAAGACTTACTGAACAGGTCTCAGAGTAGCTATCAGTAACAACTGTCAATTGTTCCTTCATGTCAATAGGCAGGTAGAAAAAAAATATGAAAGAGGTCAAGAAAGAGACTGAAAAATGAAATTCAAATACCAGTATAACTGATAATGCAGAATATTTGATTTGATAGGGTTGTCTGTGGCTATAGTGTTTTGTGCCTTGTAAGATTGCTATTGAAGCATAAAAATTGCATAGGTGGTATAAACATACAATTAAAATGTGAAGGAAAAAAAAGCATTACTTTTTTGGTAAATTTTTCATCTAAGAGTGTACCAACTGCTGTGTTCTAGTTTTCTGTGTGGATTATATATTCATGAGATGCAATGCAAGAAATTTGTCATGCAATATATTTGAATAAATGACAGGATATGCTGACAATAAAATGCAGGTGTATGAAAAAAGCAAGACAGTTACTATTGGAAAAAAAAAAATCTTCAGTCCTTCAGTCTCATTTTAAACATCTCTGGCTGAACTTGTAAGAGAATAACAAAAAGCTAGCAACCTTTTTACAAACCAGAAGAACTTAAATAGATGTGAAAGTCTGACCTTTCATGTTTTTCATACTTTATGCTGCTAAATTACCATGTACAGTTGTTTAAATAGCTGCAGGAGGGGAGACTGTAAACAGAGGCCTACAGTCACGTACAAAATCCTATGGAGTTAAAAGTTTCAAAATTACTGTGAAATCAATTTTCATCACCATAGTAGCTAATGGTATTTCTAGAATCATAAATACCAATTGTTAAACTGAAATGTGTATTTCCACTGTAACAGGTAGGCAGGCATTTATCATAGTTCAGACCTACTCTCTGTTCTAAGGAAATTTAAATAACGTGACCCCTGCACCTCTAATCCTCTGTATTTTCTCAGTAAAAAGTTTTCTTGTTAAAGTTACATGATAAATTTTTGATGTATCCATGAGACCAGGGTTGCATCAGAGCCTAAATTTGTAAGGGCTGAAACACTTTTGAATGAAATTTTGTTTGTAGGGAAACCTAGGGAAAAGACAGATAGGTAACTAGCAATAAGGCACACTTGGGGAAGATTTCAAGCAGGCAAAGGCAATTTCATTTATAGTTCTGAATAGAAAGAGCTCATCTTGATTTGGGGAGAAGATGGGAGTGTTTAGAGCTTGATGACATCCTGAAATAATTTTCTGATTTATGAGAAAAAAATTAAAATTAAGATTCTATAACTGCATGTGAAGGCAGGCATTTCATTCCATAAATCTGTTTTTCACTATATGCTTTTTGACTTCTGTCAGTGAATTTGCACTTCAGTGTTTAGGTTATTTACATTTTGATATAGGAAATAAAATGTAATAAAAATGAAGCAAGCTACATGTACTTCTGCTATGTGTCTGACTTCTAATTCCTAAAAGCACAATTAGCTGGAGTCAGAGAGATGCCTCATTTAAAAAGGTAATTGAAGATTCATCTAGGGAACAGTATATTTGAGAAATAAGTGAGTGTTTCATGTGGATATGCAATGCAACTTCACTTGAATTGGATGAATTGCTCATGATTGGAAGAGGAATGGGTAAAAAAACCGATTTCTCCTTTTAATGAAAAATTTTGAAACATATGATTCCCACCCCCGGCTTTTTGCAGCACTTTTACAAAACAGGTTTTAATAGTTTGAGAGACATTTTGTTCATGATGTATGTTGGGAATTTGTGGAGGACAAAATTCCGAATATTTCTGGCATGGTTAAGCATACCCAGAATGAGCAAACATGCAGTAAATATTTAATGAGTCCTAGTTTGGTGATGGCTAGAGGTTTTCTATGTCTAATTTTCTATTTTCATATTTTTTATTTGTGCTTGCATTTAAAGCATTATGAGGGTCTGCTGTCCTTGCAGACCACAGTAATTAGGGGTTCTCAGAGTCTTAAGGAATTTGGTTTAGATAACAGCTGGAAATTTACAGACAGTCACTGAAAATTACTGTGGGATCACAGGATGCTCTTGGGAGAGGCTGGGAAGCCGTCAGTAAGAAATGAGTTTAGCTACACTGAATTAGTGTATTAATTACTCTGATACTACAATATGGACTTGCTAACTTCTTTAGGTTCTTGCCAGTACCAGTTTTTGTATGAAACATGAAAAAATTTGAAATTATTTTTGTTTGAAGAAAAACAAAAAATACATCCAAAGCAAACAAAACCCACCTATATTAGCAGAATAACAGATCATACTTCAATGAGCTCTCCCAGGAGATTATCTTCTCATGCTGCCATAAATGAAGAGTTTGGTTCTGACATTGTACAGTAAACTAATGTGAAGGAAGGATTGGGTCCTTTCTGTGTAGGTGTTATGTTAAAAATTGGTCCAGGTGAGTAATGCTATTAAATTTTAATTCTGGCAAAAAGGATCTCTGCTACTAAACTATTAAATTATGCAAATATATTTCTTGCACTATTTTGATCATGATATTCCGATGTGAAAATCAGGAGATGGGAATAAATGTGGCTTTTTCTGCTGTAAACTATAGTTCATATTTTGTGGTGTAGTAAAATTTTATCTGCAAGTTATATGGTTTCATACAGAAAACTACTCTGCAAAGCTCTAATATTTACAGGTTGTTTTGCATTTGGAGTATGTTGGTGTGCATATTTTGTGTAGAATTCAATTTAAATCTTGATAAACGAAATTTAATTGAAAATTCATTACTTGGCCTCATAGACTTAAAACTGGATGCTCAAAGATACAGTATATAAATAGAAACATCCTTTGAACAAAATGCTTGGGAGTATGGAGTGCAGTGAAGGCTGTACTTTCTCAGGTTCTGAGATTTTTGGAGCTCATTGATTCTCAAAATCTTTCATACAATAGAGTAACTTCAGCATTGGAATGTGGGGTTTGCCATATGAGGCTGTCTGAGGTGACAGAAGCATCACCTTGGCAGATTGCTTTTATGCCTCTGAGCCTAGGGAAGAATATTAGACCCTGCTTGTTAATTTTCTGTATTACTGTTCTAATTAGCAGACTATGATATATTTAAAGATCACCCTCGTTTGATAAGCTTTAGCCACTACATGTGTGGTTGAGTGAACAGCCACCTGTTCACTTGGAGGAAGCTGTGCACAACTTCCTCTTGAGTCCTTTGTCAGAAAAGTGTGGAAGGTGCCTGAACAGATCAGGTGAAAGTGACACCAGTCAAATGGGTGGTTGGTTCCCCTGGAGCATTGTCAGAACTCACTTCTAGATGTGTGTGCATTGATTTTTGCCTTGGACTCTCCCCAGACTTAATTCTGACTGTGTGGATTCACCATTTGTCCAATATCTGTGTATATTGGATTGTCAGTCCAACAGGAACTGCTGTGCTGAGCTTCCCTGGCTCCTGACTGCTGGAACCCCCAGGTCTTCCTGCAGTGCCCATGCTGGAAACCACACAGGGAGTGGGAACATTTCGGTAACTGAAAATGCGCGGTGCAGTTGATTAGTCCATGCAGAATGTGTTTGATGCATGCCAATGTTAGATATAGAGTGTGCCTGGACTCTGTGCACAGCAGGGAATGCTGGTTCTCACTGCAAGGGTTGCATTTCTGCTGCCTGCATCAGGAAATTTCAGCTGGAAACATCACAAGCCTTACCTAGCCCTCAGTTCCCACAGGTTACTGAGAACACATTAATGCAGGCCCTCCTGCTTCAGGAATGACAACTGCAAGATTTATAGCCAATATTTAGCCTTATTTTTATTTTTTAAGTGATAATGTTAAAAGTAGCAGAATTTTTCCATTTGCTTATAAGTGAAGTTTTTGTAGTTGCTGAAGGTATTGTGACCAATTTTTTCACTGATTTATACTAGCTGGTTATTGGTAGTCTATGTAAAATAGTTACTGGACCTTGGAAGTTTCTCTAAAGCTATTTAAATAGCATTAGATTAGATTAGATTCTGCACCACTGCATTTCTAAAGTGCTATGACCGTAGCATCATTGGTCTTAACCATGAAGAAACTATTACAGAATTTACAAAATTATTGTTGCTTAGACATGAGAGAATACATATGAAAATAGTTTTCAAGAGCTAATCCTTTTTGGTTGTTGTCCAGAATTAATTTTTATTGTTAGTACAGGGTGAATAAATATTGGAAAATTAACATTGTGTTTAACATCAGTGACCTCCAATGGAAAATGAGTTTCTGAGGTTTAACTCATATTCACAAACTATTGATTAAGATAACTAATTCCCATTTATATTCAAGAATCCAATTGCTTTTCTAGTGTTTTAAGGATGCAGTAATGCTAATACCATTGTTAATGCTAATAACCTCCCTGATGCAAATGTTAGAACTTGGTGAGTCTGCATTGGCAGATGCTGGTGAGTGTTTCTGTTGCTGCAGAAGGGGATCTGACATAGTTTTGGAGAGACTAGTTTGCTCTAGTATGAACAGATAAGACACACAACTGGAGAAAACCCTTCTGAATGTTGTGGTGTTCTAATTGCACTTTGGAGATTTCTCTAGTGCAATAGGAATAACTTGTGTGAGAAAGGTTGAAGAAATGGAACTCTCAAACACACAGCTCTTGGTAGCCCTCTTCAGAAATTCTGGATAGAGATCTATAATTTTTATATAATCGTTTTTTTTCTGCTCTGTGGGACAGCCTCCTGAGCAATGTGTAACACCACAGGCTCAGGCTGTACATGCTGCAATGTGTCTTTGGAGAAGGCAGTGCAAATGTGAAACTCTACAGCTACTGCTTTTATGTACTTTTAGCACTTCTGCTCTCTTTGAAACAAATAGATCTGTCAGCTCATGGTAATCTCTAGAGGCTCATCACCAGAGTAGCCATGTTATTTAACTTTAATCAGGCCACAGTAATTCAGTGACAATAAAGATGTGTGTAAGGATAACCTTTCAGTCTAAACAAATGGAGACTTCCTCTGTTTAAGGACCTACAGATAATGTGAAAATCATTATTAAGGATTTTCTTATTGCATGTTGATATTCTGGCAATGAAAGTACATAATATGAAAAAGGGTGTGATAAAATGGAAAGATTTTATTATACTGATAAGGATGTCTTATATGACTTAGATTTAATGGTGTCTATTGCTAACCTTTCAATTTTCCAAAGTTGAGCCATATTTATTTACAAGCAGATAAATAATGGCTATTTATTTATTTTGTTTTGAAACAGGAAGGATTAGAGTTTGGATTGCTTTTAAAAAGCCTAAAGCATTAATTACTAGGTATTTGTTCCTGAAATTAAAAGTATTTTGCAGAATTAACAGAAGTCAAGACCAGAAATAATAGTAGGATGAATTTGTAAAAATATCAGTCATGGACATCTCATTTTAAGTCTCTTAAAATAGTGCAGCTGTTCTGCTAGTGTTTGGTTGGTTTGAATGTAGAATGTTGCAGTGTTGCTACTTACTGAAATTTGTAACAAGTTACTGCCTAATTAATTTGAAAATTATGACAACATAAAATTTAAAAAACACTACGAAATTCAGTTTGTTTGGTTTTAATATCTCAGAAGAGTTGGGTGAAGATCCTATCTATGCAGACCCACAGAATTCTCCCACGCTCCCATTTTACACTGAGCATTTATAACTCATACCTTTGCTTTTACTGACATGCCTAATGACACTTCCTACATTTCCTGCATTACGTTTTCAACTAGCAATATTTTTCAAAACCAGGCAGCATTATCCACACCATCCATACTGAATGTCAAACTGCACCAGTGGGATTTTTAGGAGTCCCACTGTCAGTCAGTAATTGATAATTCAGTAAACTCAAGAACTGCTTCATCTTTCTTCATAGATTTTTCTTGACCATTCTGTCATATTTCCTCTCCTGATCACCTAAAAGCAAGAAAAGTATTGTGCCAACTCCACTACTTTTTGCAGAGTGAAGCTGGTCTTTAATTATAACCTTCAAGATTGGAATTGCCAACTAGTTTGGAATCTGGAAAATGTTATATTCTGTGCAAGCCTTTTCATAGGCACAGCAGACCTAATTTTGGTCCTCTGCAGGATTAACATTTTTCTTTTTCATAAATTGTACCTATTCTCTCTTCTGACTGAATCTCTAGCACCATGAGTTGTCTGTGTGTGTACGTGCTCTGTACCTGTACAAGACACAGTGCAGGCATGAGAAATGTAACTTGTCTCAAATTTTGTATTTATTCCTTGTGTGTTCTGATATACTCATGCCAGCAAATCCTTTTGCATTCTGCATTTCCCCAATAAGGAGGAGATTGGGAATTTTGGGGTTTTTTTTTGAGGAGGCATATATTACCAATTTAAAAAGTACAGTCTATATCCTCTTCCCTGAGTGCTCTTGAGATGGTCTCAGGAAAGAGAACTGATGAAAAACTGTCTCCTTTCTCTTTGACTTCTCATTATACTTTAAACCCATCCTCATAACAGCCACAGTCTGGGTTTGGGTGTATGCACATAGATGTGCTACCACTGATTTTGAGCTTTTTGTGCTTGGTGACCACGTCATCTGCTGAGGATATTTTGGCCAAAGCACAAATTTCTTGAGTAGCTCTTGATGTTAATTATTGTGTATGAATTTTGAGATTTAAATTGTGATGGTGTTGCAGAAAATTTTGTTGCAGAAAAAGAGGTCTCTGAGGCATCTGTAGTCTTTCTAAAGGCATCTGTTGATGGGGTGGCTGAGCAGGGACAGTGCACTGGTACAGGGCCTGTTCCTTTCTGCTAATATTCAGTGCCATTCATAACTCCTGGAAAGAGCTGTCATATACAGTAGGACTGACCTTCTAGTTGACTTTTGCACCTTTTTACCTTGCCAAAATGTTTGTGCTTCAAAAATGAATGGCCTATTTCACTGTGCCTTTACAGGAACCCAGATTTCAATTTAAAATGCAGGAAGCCTGGACAAGATTGTAAGAAATGCAGTGTGAGTAGTGAATTCAGGCTGGGCAGCTCTACTGATCCCTGATCTCTCAGCTTGCATGTCCTGTCCTCTCACTGAAGTCAGTGGCAGTTTCTGTTCCTGTTCAAGTTGCAGTGTACCACCTGCTTTCAGATTCTTAAAAGTCACACCAAATTTTAAGCTTTAAATTTCCTGCTAAACACAACAGAGATTCCACTCATGCAACTCTGACATCTGCCATGTCAACAGCTCAGCATATTCCTGGATGCAATACAGACAATCTGAGCACCCACCAAGCAGCTCAGACCTCTAGCAAGCAGCAGTGGAGCCCAAGGGAGAGTAGGCTCAAACTCGTATTTGGGCTTCAAGTTTCTGATGTAGGGCTCTTTTGTTTCCTTTTAAATTTTTTAAAACATCTACTTAATCAGCCTTCAGCAAGATATTATACTGCATGTACAGACCTCCTTGAGGGCAATCCATTCTAACAATAGAAGTATATTGAAATAATTTCCTGAATATAAGTCTTGCATTTCAATTTTGTTTTTGGTAATAAAAGTTAAAATGGAGTAACGGTGGAGCCATACTAAAGCAGCTTTGTCAAACTGAGTTTGTAGTTCAGTAATTTAAGTAAAGCCTGATAAAATTAGACCTACTTTGATGGGGGTTTCCCACAGCTCTCAATTACAGGTTCTTAAACCTTAGGGAAAGGCAAAGCTGATGCTAATTGTATCGTGACTTGCTTCTCTGAATGCCATATTTTCTTATTTTATGCTGTACTGAATTGGCATAACTTTGGTTAAGCTTTATGTATGCATAAAATAAAACATATATAAGTAGCCTCAGTAGTATGCAATCACTCACTGCTCTATGCTACATGCTCAAATTTCTCATTGTTAGTCTTCCAAGCTGAAATCCCTGCAACCATTCCCCTACTCTCATATAAAGCTGAACACTGCATAATGCTTCCAGGTCCTATATTTACTAGGATTATTTTTCTGTAAATCAGCTTGAACATCCAGTCTTACTCTCTACAGCAATGAGGGCAGAACTCTTGCATTTCCCTAGCACAGTTTGAGTCTTATAAGTAAGTACTACCTGCGTGGGCATATGGGACTGCTTTATGAAGTGTTTGGGACAGCTATGCCATTTGTACTCCATAGGCTGACTTTAACACAAGGAGGGAGTGGACAAGTAGAGTAATAGGTGTCATTCCCCTTCCTTAAACGCCATTAAAATTGCACATTAATATGTAGTACTTAAAATGAATTAGTATTTGTGTAAGATTTGGGATACAATATAAATATTTGAATGTAAATTAGTATATATACTATCTGATATCTAGTATAGTTATCTTCAAATCCAACATTTATGCAAGGACCTTATCATCCTTCTTGGAAATAATATTTCAGCTTGGTTGCAGTTTATTGATCTTGTTTCTCAATGGAACATCAAAATGTCTTGTGTGTTGCCTGAACCCTTTTAAGTTTCACACCCCTTGTGTTGAGGGACTCTTACTAAATATTTATGTAGACAAGGGCTTGATCTTCACCTTTGATATGATGTTAAAGGATGAGATACTGCTCACAGCATGTTTGCTTGGGTTTTAGGGGGTT
Organism: Muscicapa striata striata; assembly: GCA_030060385.1. NCBI lineage: Eukaryota > Metazoa > Chordata > Aves > Passeriformes > Muscicapidae > Muscicapa > Muscicapa striata. Next base: position 1,821,606 of record JAREIS010000094.1, on the reverse strand, counting down.
TTTTCCATCTAAAGGACAATGGGAAAAAATAAAAGTTCTACTTATATTCTAGGTGTAAGCCAATGGCTTTACTCAATGTTGCATCAGGAATTGTCTGATACATATAGGTTTTAAATAATCTTAATTAGAGGAGAAGTTTTTGTTTGTTTTTAATTTATATTGGTTTGGTTTATTTCTATTTTTATTTAAGAAATCTAAAAGCAAGTTCATTCTTAATTTCTGGTTGATTTATTGGAAAACATCAGGAAATAAACAAAAGACTAAGGTTAAGTTTTACACCGTGTGGACTTAGTTGATTTGTTATTGGAATACAAAAACTGCTGATGCCACAGGATTTAGAGCAAACTCCTCCTCTCCTCCTTGGCTTGTATGAACCAAGGTCAGGTCATATGAACCTCTTAAACTTGACAGAGTTCTGTTCTGTTTTGTATGAAGCATGGGGTCTTGCATGGTTTCCACATGCCAACTCAGTTCTCAGCATCTAAAAATTGTTCTTAAACTAAGGAGTGAGAAACCAGAAATAATAACAATAGGGAAAAATGACTTTGGAATATCAGCTGTATCAGTAGGCCTTAAGTTTAAGGGAAAATAAATAGACTAGCTTTACAGCTTTAATGGTGTTTTGGACATAGTTAGTTTCTATCTGTCACCAGAATCTTCAAATATTCTTGTTGTTATGGAGCTATGAAGGTGTTTTCTTGTCAGAAAACACTTGCTAAGAAGCAACTTCTAGAGAAAGAAATAAAATTATTGTGTGGGTTTATAACACACTATAAATACATGTAAATTGCACCATGGATGAGAAGCTCATTTATACTAGCTGGTAATGAAGATAGTTATACTGAAGATTGAACTCAAGAACACTGGATTTTTTTTTAAGGTGATAATGTGTTGGGGCTTGTTTCTTTATCTCTATATTGAGATCTTTGGACTGACTTAATGTATTACATACCTCTAATCCATTATATATAGGGAAAAGTGTTCACTGCCTCACGAAGTTAGTTACATAAAAGTTTATTGCTGTAGCAGCCAAGTTGTTCTATCACAAATTAAAATTTGAAGGAGGTTTTATTTTTTTCATTGTTGTGAACATTCATCTGTAAATACTGTTCAGTCAGATGTGAAGATCTTTCAGAATGGTAAAACACTTTAGAGGAATTCTGAACATGTAGAAGTGTCCACCAAAGTCTCCAGAATGTGATGCTTTCCAGAGGGAAAGAGAACAGCTGGGAGAAATAGAAGGGGAGTACAAACAGATCACAATATGTGCACACACACTGGGATTAGGAGAAAGAAATGTGCAGTACAAGAACCATGGTTATATGTAGGCATTTATGTCACCAGCCTCCTCTATAAATTTCCATATTTGATGCTTTGACCTCTAAAATCACAGTGAGAGACAGAGAACAGTAGATCCACAGCAATCTATACAGCTCCCCAGGGAATTGGGATAAGTCAGGCTGGAAGGAACTTCAGAAGGGCACACAGTCACACCACGTCCCAAGATATGTGAACTGCTGCTGTTTTATAAATTCGTACCATGGTTTTAATGCTGCTATGCCATGAAATTGTACAAAATAGGTCTGGGAAAACCCGTGAAAGATAATCCCCTTTTCTGAAAGTAATGTCAACTATACTTAAGCAACTGTCAGAGGTAGTTAGTCCAACATGTTCTTAAAAATTCCCTCTGCTAGACATTTCCATAAGCACTGTAGGTAATCTATTCCTGTGCCTCAGCATTATTGCAGTGTCAGGTGCCCCTGTACCACAGGTCACAAGCACAGAACACTCACTGAATTAAGAGCAGGAGACATATAGGCTCATAACTACCAGCTTCAAGATACTGTCTCAAAGATACTGTCTCACTTTGGGGTTCCCAAACAGATAAATTCTGCTACAAGTATGCTGTGCTTTGAACTGTCAATTCTCATGGTAGTCACAAGAATATTTATCTTGGGATGTTTCAACTGGAAGCACTTAAACTGAACCTAATTGAGAGATACTGAAAAAAAATTGTAATAAGAGGACTGATGTGAAAACAATTGAGAGTGTACTTGGATAATTATGAACCTACATCAACTCAAGGATTTTAGAAGAGGAATTGAGTGGAATTGTCTGGAGGATTTGCTGGTGATACAAATGCTGTTATGCTTGTTAAAGTTAGGTAACCATTAGTTGAAGTAGTTTATACAGCTGTGAAAAAAACTAAGCCATGCAATTTATATTTGATCAGAAGAACACAAGGCAAAGGCTGCTGAATGATATGAAAACTGGGAGAGTGCCTGCATCAAGACTTGTATTTTGGGATAGAAATGCAGAATTTAGACCATTAACCCCTGTGTAAATGAGCCCCTCCAGGCTTTCCAGAGTAGTTCAGCTAACACCAGCATTTTGCTGTAGGAAGGTTGCTCTATTATGCTGAAAAATGCCAACTGATTTCTACAGAGCAGCAGTGTAATGATGTCAGTAATGCTGCAAAAGGCTCTATGTGAAAGTCTCATCCTTAGTCCTTGTTGCTGCTGGAGGTTATCACGACTTGCTGCTTTCATGATGTTCTAGGAAAAAATATGCACTACTAGATTATCTGTTATCACTGTCACAGCCCAGCCCTCACTGCTGCTAACATAAAATGGAATTATAAGCATCAAAGGGAAATGAAAAATCAAATCAAATTGCCTACTGAGTGACTCAATTGCATGTTCTGTTTATTAGATGTGATGACAAGATAAAATACCATCATTCCTGGGCCATTCAAAAGCAATCACTGGCAATTTATTTGATAGTTATCTCTTTAGGTTCTGCCTTTATTTCCAATCTGCACAAGAAGTATTTATCTGCCTAAATTTAGCCATTTTCTTTGGATGTCTGTGCTGGCTTGTCTTCTAGTCTGGCTAGGAGAGATGGAAACAACTTCAGAGGATTTTTGAGTAGGTGTAGAACTCTGAATCACTGTCTGGGAGAGCCCACTGAAGCCTCTTTCTCCATATTTTGTTGGGCAAGTTGCCTCCTTTATATAACAGTTGCAAGTTGGCAGTGACTAATGTGACCCCTCTGTGTGTGAGCTGAGATAAACTCTGTGCTATGCTTCCCCCTTCTTCCTTGTGCTTGGGACTAGGGTGGGTATTCAAGGAGAAAAGTCAGTACATGTCAGCCTTTGGGAAGAATAAAATCAGATAAAAATGACCCCATTAGATGTGCTCTAGGATCTGTCTAATTGAGGTTTGTTTATCACAAACAGAGATATTACTTGTTCTTTGTGGCTTACAGTTACTTGAGAGATAACAGCATGGAAATAGCTGGTTTTAAGATTTAATTTTTTTAATAAAAACTCTATATCCCAAGGCCCTGCCTCCAATGAAAACCAAAAGCAAATATCTAGGATCGAGAATGAGAACAGTACAAACATACATACATATATATATATATATATATATATCCACCATCCTCTAGTCCTTTCCCTAGCCCCAAGTATTTTTAATACAGAAACATTTTCAAATAATATTATGTAAAGAGTAACTGCTGACAGATATCTCTTCCACAATTTTTTCTCATTTCTCTTTAATTAAAAAAAAAACAAACTTATAAACTTTCACTGTTATATGCAAGGGGATCCACAGCCTTACTAGTTTTGTATGAAAAAAACAAACCCTTTTTGTTTCTTTTAAGTTTGGCTTTTGGTGGCCTCATTTGAGGCCACTTGCTTCTTCCACTGAAAGAGATGGTGAATGGGTATCTAATCTTATAATCTATAGGACATTCACAGTTTTGAAGGTCTGTTTCATTTGCTTGTTTGTTTTTCTAGATTTCAAATCTTGGACATTAATGACAAACATTTTTCTGTCTTCTAGACAACCTTGTTCCCTTTCTGTGAGTTCTGTCTAACCTTACTTTTTGAGAGGAGACCAGAACTTTCCACAGTATTTCCCACTGCTCCCTCACCCTTTTACCTTGTCTGACATGTCCCAGGGTTCATTGACATGATATTTTTCAATGTTGCAGCATTTGTTCAGATTTGGAACAGCACAGAACATATGCACAATGTGTATTCTAAATTTAAGATTCCTATTCTAGATAGTTTTATTTAATAACTGTTAGACATGTTTCATCTTAGGAAAAAGCTTGAAAATTGTTGAAACAGAAAATGGAAAATTTCAGCCATGTGCAGATTTTAACAAATTTCTGTGTAGCTGAATGGGGGGTGTGCCCTGAAATGTGCTACCAGAGGCACTTTGCTCACTGCTCTGACAGGGAGCGGTGTGTAGAGGTGAGTTGCCAAATGCAGGAATCCTGCTTACTCTGTTGAACTTTTCTTGACTGCTGTCTTTTTTGTTCAGTGGGTCAGGAAGCTGGTGAGGCAGTTTCTATGCTCTTCCTCTTTCATGTTCCTCCAATGCAATTTGAATTTGCTGCAACACGTTTTTTATAGGAACAGTAATCATGTTAGTATGACCTCATGCAAAACAATGCTGAACCTGGCTAGTCTTCATGCTTTTGCACATGTGTTTGGAGTGCACTGCAGTGAAATGATACACCACCTCATTTTCCTCTCGTAAAAGCCCTCTGGGGCTAGATTTACAGGGCTCCTGTGCAAGCTGCAGCAGAAGAGTAAATCCTATTATGGGATTTCTGAAGCCAAACTGAAGAGCTGACCAAAAGATGGGTCAGTTCAACTAATCAGCTTTGTAATGTATTAACATTTCATTCAGGAGAGATGACCTAGAATGGCCAGCTGCCTGCAGTGTCTGTAGGACTAAGAGGACCAAGCTGCAGAGCCTGTCTTTGCAGGGGTGTGGTGATGCTCTGTGCAGACAAACTGCCTGCTCACATCTCTGGGTGATGGGCCTGAGAGATGAGCACAGCGACTTCACCATTCAGTTACACTCACATACCTTGCTTTATGTCATGATTAATCTGAACAAGCATCCCCCAAAGGATTTTACCCAGTGATCATCCTGCAGAGGGTCTGTGTGAAAAATATCTAATACTTGACAGATGTGTAGCTGATGTTGCCAATTGTAACACAACTACTGCACAAAGCAGGCAGCAGCTATTGTATTCACAGGACAGATTTTAGCATAAGATGGCTACAAGCATTCTAATGGCTCTGTTGATCAGATCTTTGCTGGTGAGGTAGCAGATCAGGCAAATTTTGGTGGTAATTACCTGTGTCAAAACCAACTTCATTGAAGTCAGAACAACCACTGTTTAGAATGAATGTGTTTGTGCAGAGCTGGTACCCAAGTGTTTAAATAACTACAGGTTTCTCTCTTAATTGTACTTCACTGTCTTTCCAGGCTACTGTCTATGAATTTGAACAGCCATTTATTAGATTATAGTGGCTATACAAGCTGCAGAAATGCTTGCAAAAAGCCTCGATCCTGTGATTTGGAAAATGGGAGTGCCAAGGGTTAATGAGAAAGGGTTGCTTCCTAGAAGCAGTAGGTGATATGCAACAGGCAAGTCCTGAGCAGCAATTCCCAGATGTGTAAAAATGGTCTGGTGCCTGCAGTGATGATGTGGCTCAGAGAAAGCAGGAGCTACTGCTGCTAGTGTAAACAGAGATATCAGTGAGACAATTTGAGTTTACAGAGCATTTGTTGCATTATTATCTGTGTAACAGCAAGAAGGCACTGGATTTCCACTACCGTGTCATTGTCCCTTATTTAGGCTAATATCAAAGCCAAAGGGAAGCATGAGTTATGTGAACAATGGCTAATACTGGTCAAGAACAAAGTGCATGTGTGTGGTTATTTTGGTTTCTTTTTTTTGGGGGGGGTGGGGAAGGGGGTGAGGGGATTAAGTATAATGTGTTACATAGTCAGACATTTATATGATTACATTGATTGTTTTTGATGCACTGTGCATTCTTTCCAAATGCACAGAGAGCATCAAGGTATATTATGTGAGTGAGGTGTAGTGAAGAGTGGCTCTGTAGAGTTCACTGGTTTTGGGAAAAAATAAGGAGCTGTGGCAAAACACAGATGGCTTTAAAGACATTTCTATGAGTAGAAGGAAGAATGGGTTTATATTGTAGGCTGAGCCTAGTTATAGCTCATGTTAAAAATCTGTTGTTTTAACATAATAAATTTTGGCATCAGTCATGTTTGTTAGATACCCGAGGTGCATTTCCAATGGATTGTTGATGCCAAGATTTAAAAGGGATTTCAGTGCAGAAGTACCATTTCATTCTTAATTCATCATATGCCCATGTATATAATAATAGGAAGCCATTTCACATCTGCAAACAGCACAGCTATAACACGGACGATGGTTACAACTAGAAAGAAGTTCTATTAGGGATACTTGAACTAGCATTGTTTATATGTTGTTACTTTATATCGAAAAGTTCTATTGAGAAAGGACACCAAATGTGTTCTTTTTAAACTGGGAATTCTGCAGATTCCTACATATGTGGGGTTTCGTACATGTTCAGAGTAGCAGATAAAGACATGATTATGCAAATACTTGTCTTGTCTGTTAAGTCAAACAATGCACAGACCAAGAAAAGAAATCTAGTAAAGTATTTGACTTCATAAAACAAAAACTTTGTAGGGGGACAGCAAGGTTACAAACTTAGCAGTCAAAGACAACAGACACAAAAAACCGAAATTTACTGTGTGCTTTTGGTCTTCCACCTGCAGCTTTCTTGTTTCTGTCTGTGCATTTTTCCAATCCCTCACCCTGGCTCTTGTCCCACCTGCCAGTCTGCTTTCCTTGCCATATTGCCTGGGTGAGAGGAGCAGAAGCGTTGAAACCCAGGAGTGAGTGAGTTTTTCTGCTTGGGTTTCTCTGCCTCTTGCCTTGACAGCCTGGGCTCTCCTGCTGGTGCCAGGAGACTGAGCATTTGAGAACATGGCAGCAGCTATGTAGTATCTTTCATAGAAATGGTGGAGAGTACATTCCTGATGATAATGAACACACATACATAGCAAGATGTTTAAAAAAAATTTTGCAGGTATTGTTAACAGGAGAAAAAGACAAGTTTCTACTAATGCAAATTTTTACAAATAGATGTAGTGCTTCTGAGACAATGTCCAAAAAAATCCCAAGACCCAGTAAATCCAGTATGGAACAGATATATGGGAAATCTTCAGTTCCATTTCTTGGAATATGAGAAAATTCTAAAACTGCCTAATATTTCCATTATAATGGTAGACACTGTAATGGTACCTTTAGGCAACATTGCTTGCTCTGATTATTTTCATTTACATGTCTCTTATGATTTAGTTTATGGGCTTTCCCAAACTTTTTCAGCTGCATGAACAGTCTGTCTCACCTGGCTATTCCCAGGCTGCCCTGTTTTTTCCTGTTGAATTATCTCTACTAGGGAAAATATCTGTGACATTGCAGGTTGTTGCATAGGTCTGACCGTTGCTTAAGAACATCATGTGTTACAGTATTACAAGTAAGGCCTTAGAATAAATTAAATAGGTTCTTATTAGGAATTACTTGTTTACTGCTATTTATTATTATTATTTTGACTTGTTTATAATCAAGAATTTTGGTATTAGAAAATGAATATGATTAGGGTTATGTCTCTTTTGGAGTATTTAAGAACACAGATTACTCTGTACATGTGACTATATCAAACTATTTGTTGAAACAAAGCAAGGTTTATTTGCTAACATCCTCCTGACCAACAAGACAAAAATAGCCAATATGGTATTGGTGTAAAGTCTTGTTTTGTTTGTTTTTAGTGACAAGCTGTTGTTTTTGGCAGTTCAAACAACTCTATAAACCTTCTTTTGGGTAACTGTTTGGGTATGCTGTATTTGTAGCATAAAGAGCAGTGCAAAATAACAAAACTCTTAGATTTCTGCCATAAGATCATCTGCACTGACCAGTGGATTGATCTGTATACATATTAGTTCTGATAGAAAGGATCTGCAATAAAATTGCCAAGTACAAATTTCAGTATTAGCTACTCCAAGGATTAAAAACCCCCACATAAGTAAACAATGTGTAAACAATGGCAGGTTAAGAAAAAAACAAGATTTTTTTCTTCTTATATTTACTTCTAGATTTTCTTTGCCTTTGATGTTTATTTTTTTGTCTCATTCATGAATATTACAATGGTTTTTATTCCTAATGGAAACTAAGCTTCTCAATTAATGCCTCATGTCAGAACTTGACCCTTTTAGAAATAAACTAAGTAGCACAAAACTTGAAGAAGAATAGAGAATAAACAATGCTGTCTTGACATTGCACAGAAATGTTTATTAAACAACTCCATCAATATCATGCTTCCAGGCTTGCTCTACACTCCTGAGTTACTGGTATTGTTTGACACCTGGAGTTTTGAGCAGTTCATCTGTATTTATATTTACTTTGCATAGAAATAGAACAATCTCACTTGTATTAAATGACTACAGTATGTGTTGAGGATTGCAACAACAGATGTGAAGGAAAAGATGTATATTTAAACTAAGGTTGTTTTCCTTGTGTTGCCTCCAACTGAGGGTTGTCTGTCTAAGTGCAGAATTCTATTCTAACAAATGACAATTAAATATCAAATATTTTTATCTAGATAACTGACCGCCTCCTCAGAATACCCTCATACATAGAATTTAGTTTGCTATTTGGGTTGGTTTTACAGACATCCAAATCCTGTCAGGCTGAGCTCCAATATCTTCCAGCTTTATGGAACATTTCCAGAGGAAGTATTGAAATGGATAGATTTCATGTCTGAGTTGCTTCCACCATTACCTGGTCTCAGTGCTCAGTCATACATTAACTTGGCTCTTTTAGATATTTAAATATTTTTTATCTAATCCTATTCTGAATTCTTGATCTGACTAATATTTTGATCGTCTTTTTGGATATGTAAAGTTACAGAATCAGAACCAGCATCTGCTAACGCCAAGTTCCTTACAAATAGCCAGAATAGCCATATATTTCTTTGAAGCAAAGTACAGTGAGTAATATGACTAAACTAAGATGATGAATTTGGGAGCTGAGTGAGTCTCACCTGTAGTAAGCTGGGCTACCCAGCCAACTAGGCAGTAGGATTAAAGGTGTTAGGTAGCTTTTGTCTGCTGAGGACTCCTGAAGCTGCTTGATTCTGACAATTCTAGCACATATGTTTTAATTTTTTAATGTTACCATGGTATCTGAGTTAACAAACATTTAAAAATCACTCCAGAAGTGTTCAGCTCTTGTCTGCCATTGTTATGTGGCACTTTTCAGAGTGATCAAGGTCCTAGCATCCATCTGAGGTCATCTCACCTAGAGTCAGAATTTCTACTGCTGTGCTAAACTCTTCTTACTACATCCCTGGCTGTCTTGGAGCTGGGATGTGGCAAACAAAAGTGCTCCACAGAAACCACTCCCAGCCCCTTAACCCCCAACATTAACGTATGTGAAACATACATATCCTCCCTACTCCCACAGCAGTCTGATGGCTGCCCTACTACAAGACATTTCCTGACATGGATGAACTAAAAAATTTGGTTTAAAAGGGCTTTAATGAAAATGATTTGTTTCAGAGTCTCCTGCTGACTGGAGCCCTGTAGTGCTAAAGGTGGACTATACTATAAAAGCTTTTGGACGTAATGGAAAAAACCCCCATGGTTTGTAGTCCATAGTTTGTAGTGGATCTGGTGTGTGTTAATGTTAAATATAGTATAAAATAAATTAAAGTGTTCTTACTAACTGGAAAAGTCTAACTGATCTATCTAGAGTGTTTGAAGATGTATATGTCAGTTTATTTTCTCAGCAATTCTAGCAGGAGTGACTATTTAAAATACATCTTTATCCAGTTTTCATTTAAGGTTTGGTGGTTGGGTTTTTTATTATTTATTTTTTTAATCTCTTATTTTCACATGAGCCTCATACATCCCAGTTTATAAATTTATTTCTGGAATATCAGTCTTTCTCTTGCCTAGAAATTAGTTCCTGATTGCTTTTTTTGAAACAAAATGATATTTCTTTTAAAAATCCAACTTAGAACTGCCTACCCAGTTTCATGGAAACCTGTGAGGAAGCCTGCTTCCCTGAACCCCCAACAAATCCAGTGTGTGGGTGAAAGTCATTATTTAGTCTCTTTTGTAAAACATCAGGAGAAAAGCCATGTAACATAACATTATCAGAAAAGGCTTAAAATCGGTGGGATTTTACTGCAACTGAAAGAAACATGGCTGAATATAATGACAGAAAAGGCATTAAAATGCCTTTCATTAAGGAACTATTCCTTGTTTGCCTTTCTCCTTTGTCATATAAAGCTTGCAAATATGGGGCAGTTGTGTCCTGGTGAGGAAGCTGCTGTGAGGGGTCTCTGGGCAGTGGCTGTGGCTGCAGAGCCAGCAGGAAAGCATCATGCACACAGCTAAAGGACATGGAGCTGTAAACTCTGATCCAGGCTAGAGAACACCTGCCAAGAACTGCAGCTTGTAGAAAACTTCTCTCAGGTGATTTCAAGGGGTGGGAAGGCAGATGACTAATATTGCTATGAGGTAAAAATTCTGCTTTTCCACTTCAGAAGACCTCAGGGATTTAGGTATCTCCTGGAAGGTGTCAATATTAAGCTGATGACTTAATTTTAACCCAAAAATATTGTAGACTCCATTCCCTTAAAGCTTAAGGGAGATTTTTGTCTCATATTGGTCCCCTCATCAGTAAGTATATTTACTGGAAGACTTTCATTGGGAGGCAGAAGTTGCCTGATACAGGTCTTGCACTGAAACATCCCTCAGGTCCAGCCTTGGTGCCTGTGGCAAGTGTTGCTGTACAACGTGGACTTTTTTTTAAAAGTTCTAAAAAATACTGTTTTTGTAAAATGTGTTGGAGTCTTACCAGAGGAAATAGTCTTAAAGACAAAATAGTTATTGTTTTCTTTTTTGTTTTTTATCATAGGTTTTGGCACGAAGTTGCACAATTTTACAGCCTCAAAAGAGCTCAGTAGGCAGACTTTAATTTTTTTAATGCGATTTTGTTGCTGTTGCTGCAATAGGTGAATCTGTTGTGCTCCACACAGAAAGCAATACTACACTTATCCAAAGCATGGCCTCAAGCTAGCATCTGAATCAATGTCAGTTTGGGACTTCAAACCTGACTTCCTGTTCAGTGTCTGGAAATACTTTATGAAAAAATAGCTTACCCATACAGTCACATTCACCTGTGAGACCCCTCAGTCCTTTATTCCTCATTATGCAGAAAACCACTCTTTAATAGAGACATTTATGACTTTTTATTACTGTAAATGATAGACCTGTCTCTGTGTTCAGGGTATATCTCAGCTGAAATGATCTCAGCCAGCTGCTCTAAGCTACCCTTTAAACTGTCAAGATAAAACACAATTTCTTTATTTTGATGAGGCCCACACTTTTCATGACACAAACTGGTGCCTTTTGGGACTACCTAAAAACAGAGGCCAGACAAAATTAAGGGAATAAAAAGTGGTTATTTTTATTGAAGGGCCTTCAGGTACATTTAGGGTGGATGAAGCCTCCCACCAAGGGCTGCATCCAAAAGATAGACAATGGGTCATGGGTTTTCATACTTTTATAAGTTTGGTCCGTTTGCATATGAGGATTAATCTTCCAATTAACCAATTAAGGAAGTAATTTATCCCAAGTTTGCTCCCTCCTCAACTCACTTTTGTTTACATTTCTCAGGGCCTGAGACAGTGAAGTGTCTTTGATTCCCAGGCATAGAGAGGAACTGTGTTGTCTGACCAAAACGGGAAACCAGTAGCTAACACTCTATATGGAGTTTAGAGTTACACACTAAAGAATTGCATCCTAAGGCATTACACTAATTATATTCCATGATTACATAAATGTTTTTAGACCAGTTTGTTGCTTATTTTGGGGCAGCATCTCAGACAATGTTTGTCATATTTGCATATTCAGTTCTGATCAGGCACTTACTGAGTATGCAGGATGGTCTTCAACAGGCAAATGAAGGAGATCAGACACACTCAAGATTATTCACGCTCTCTAACAAGAAGCTGCTTTAGCAAAACCCCCAATGATGGATCAGAATGTGGGAATATATCAAGAACACAGGGTTTGTCCAGAAAAAACCCAACATTTTTCTTCAGAGGTTGGACACTGACGGATTGAAGAAATAGTGACAGTGATGGGGATGTGTGATTTCTAACATAAAGAAAGAAATAACCTCAATGTAAAGCTCTTTAGCCTTATGCAGTGCATGCTGGTAAGATTGAGACATCTTATTGCTTTTTCATAGAAAAATTGGATTTTGGCATTCACTAGAGAAATGAGTTTAGCTGTATCCAAAACCCTGTAGTTTTATGGGTATAAAAAGGGTTTTATATATTCAAAGAGAAATACTATTAGAAAAGCAGAAAAAGAGAACTGGGGAAAAAATCTCTTACCAACAGGCTGAAGCCATGGTCTTGGGCCATCTAGGCAGGATGGGAAGGAATCTTGGTGTACAATTCTTCATGGCAGTCAGGCATCCCATATATTCACTTCTTTGCTCAGATATGGTCAATTTGGTCCTTTGTCAGCAAGGCTCCTAAGTGCCTTAAGAGCACTCTGACACTACATGGAGGAAGTGCTTGAAAGGATCGCACAAGCAGGTCTGGAGATTATTCCATAATGTACCTCTCTTTTTTTGGAGTGGTAGGGTGGTGAGACTAGGAGAGTATCTTTAGTGCTTCTCCTGCAAAGCAGATGTAAGTTCCTAAAATGGCTTGTGTGACTCAAGGAGGAGGACCTGTGTTTTACAATACTTCTCTGTTTTTCCTATGCCAGCCTTTAAGAATGCAGTGCAGAAGGATGTGACCTGTTAAACATCCCCAGCTTCCTATGCTATCCTGCTGGGGGTTGTTTTAAGAGCTGAATCAAAAGGGAAGCCTATAACTGCTGTTGAGTCATCATTAAGTATCAAATGCGACTCCATATTGAAAGTTCTACTTTTTTCCTAATTTAGTTAATTTAATTTACACATTTTCCACTTGGTTTAACTGCACTTACAGGTCTATTTTAGTATCTCTCTGTGCCTAATGACTGCAGGACAATTTACATGGTTCTTGTTACAGCATCAAAGCAACAAGATCATACAAGTTGATTTAAATGGAAATATTAATGCACTAGAGATTTGCCTGTGCAGAATTTGCTATGACTTCTGTAATCCCTGTATTTGTTTCTTTTCATACACCTACTTGCACATAATTTATCTGCATGTTCAATATAATCCTCAAAGGCTACAGTACTTGGATTTTTGGTTGTGAGCATGACTTGTGTTTCTGCTATTACTTGGAAATCAGTCTGTACATAATTTCTTTAAATTTCTTTCTGTCAGAATCAAATGTATCATTTTAAATGAACAAGCCCACAGGGCTTCCATATTTTTTCAATGTGCAGCAAGTAATTTCATGAGAAATGTTTTTAATATCAAATCTCTGCATTGGTACTTCAATAGCCTCAAATCTTACTGTATGACAGAATAATGTTTCTGACAAGAGTGATTACATCTTGGGCATTAGGACAGAAAGGGACAGGTTATATTTTCTGCACTCTTTTCCTGTTCCCAGCTCAACATGCTCTGTAAGACCACTTAGAAACTTAACTCATTTACTTGTGATTTTTAATTTGTAAGAATTTTTAAAAAGTACACCTCTTGCATGAAGACATCCAACTTCTGATGGGAATTTCTGCAGCAAATACTGCAGTTACTCATTCTGAATCTTCTACAGCAGATCCAAAGGGATCCCATCTGTCATAGCTTGCATGATAACAATTTGAGCTTTTTTACTTCAACTATTAAAAAAAAAAAGCTTGCAAAATAAAAAAATAATTAAGACTAAGTGGTTGAAACATGCATGCTTACACCTAAAGGCACTCAAATTTAGATTGTGGGTCTTTAGTTTTATTTTTATAAAGTATCCAGTCCCCTGCAGATATCTTCTGAAGATAGCACTCAACAGCTTTTAGGTTCTGAACTCCCTTTTTTTTTTTTTTTGAGTTGTTAACCATATGCTAATGGTTATAATACTAATTCTAGACACGTACCTGCGATTTTGCCAGCATACAGTTTGCAAAATATACTTCAATTCATGCAGAAAACTACTTGTTGAGCCAGCTAGAAACTTAGGAGTTCCTTATGTCATGTCTTACCACCATTGCTGCTTTGCTCTACTTGCAAAATTTTATATTGAGGAGTAAGAACTTATTTGAGCAGAGGAAGGTAGAGAAGCTGCAAGAGTCACCAGCATGCAGGAATCTAAGCTCAGCTGTGGGAGAATCTTGTCAACAAAAGCTGTTCTGAATTAATCACTATCACAGGAAAACTTGAGTAGAAATGTTGCACACGACCCTAAATATGTGGAGCACTTAAATGCTTCAAACTCTCCTACAAGGATCGAGCACATACAAGATACACCTAATTAATGTCTTTAATAATTATGAGACCAAGTCCATCATTTGGCACTTGTAGTATTAGCAGAGAAGACTGTCTTTTATATATTGACAATATTGTAGAAGATGCCTACTGTTCTTTCCTTTTCCTGCAATATTTGAGGAACTCAGTGTAGGGCAGATGGCATGAAGGAAGTTGGAGTGTTAATTTTCTACAAAAAAGGTAGAAATATGTTCAGTATGTAGCACAACAAGCTGCTTCCCTACTATATCATGAGCCTGGTGTTTCCTGTACTAATATTTCAATCAAATGCCCATTCTAGCCATTAAGGACAAAGCAGGTCATGTGTAATTGTAGTATTGTAGTGTTTCCTTGAATCACAAAACACTGAGCACAAACTTTTTTTAAAATATATTTGTCTATATCAGTCTGTTGACTTCCTTGTATTTTGTTGATGTTTTGCCTCTCTTCCATGTTGCAGGTTGGAGTGTTATAAAAGTTGCAGAAAGATGGGTGCCCTAACTGGTAACTTTGATGGCTAGCTCTGTCACAACCTTCTTTTCTCCTTAACAAAAGAAAAGCGATTGCTTGAGTAATGCATGAAAATTGGCAGAAGTTACAGATGGCACTGTCAAATAGCGAAAGAAAAAATAATGTCCCATCTACAGTGATTTGTCTGGCAGAACTGAGGATGCTTCTGTCATTTCCCTGACATGATGCTATACTTATCCATGGCACATGGACAAGACTTGTCATTTAGATAAGAGCTGAAGTGAACAGAGAAAGCAAAGCCACAGTAGATTTATTAGTTTGGATTGAATTCAGAAGAAAAACTGCTATTGAAAATTTTGATATTCAGTTTTTGTGATTCTGCGCTTGTTGTAAACTATAGCAGCTTGATCCGGTAAAGATATTCCTGCTTTTTAAACATACCTTTGTCTGAAGTTAAAGTGCAATATGTCTTTGAATACCTTGTAAATGGCTCATCTGTGCTGGTGATAAAACTTATTCAAAACTGTGGTATCAACCTTGTGTTATTTCTGTTTTTAAAAGCCACCCAAATAAGTAGAGCAATCCTAGCAATCTGTATTGTTACATGCACAGAGTCAGTTCACCAGCTTCCAGCCTTTTAATGTTCTACACTGTGTTCTGTACAGCAGCCATATGTCATTTGAAACAGTGTGTTGCCTTTTCAGGTGTAATTTGGTTTACAACAGGTTTATTCTCAGCAGGCTTTTCTCTGGTCTGTGTGTGACACTGAAACCACTTCAAGATGACTTGCACAGTGCGATAAACCTCAATAATAGTAATAAAAATAACTTAACTAAAATAAACCAAACCTAAATCAAATAGAAAAATCCCTCACCCACCTAACTGAGAGTAAAGTAAAAGTTTACCTTATTTACATTGGAATAGATCCAGAATGTGTCAGTGGAGGGAAGTATTGAAAGAACCTGTGAAAAGGAATGTTTAGTTTTGGTGAAGGAAATGGGAACAGGAAATCCCAGAAATAGGCAGTTAACACAGGTTGGAGGATCCACTCCTCGTTACTTTGGTTCAGTGCAGTCCAACCAACCCTAAGGGAACTCACCTGTTCTCTGTGCCTTTTGCTGCTTCCCCTCTGTGCTCTCTGTATATCCAGCCCCCATGGTGAGAGGTGCTTGTGGCACTGCTGCTCTGCTTGCAGCAAGGTGGGAGGAGCTGTGCATGTCCTGCAGGGCTCTGCCACTGCAAAGCTGCTCCTCAATACCTTTCTGACAGGAGAGGAAAGGATCTGGCAGTGCCCAGAAAATGGGTGGGTGTAAAACCCGTCAGCAAGTCTTTGATAGCAGGGTTTGATCACGTTTGTGACCTTAGCAAGGTCTGTAATGAGCTACCCTCATGTTCTGCAACCTGGATATTGACAGGTGTTTTGATTTAGAGGGTAAGTTTATGAGAACTGTGTCTTCACATGCATACTTCGGAAAATTAAGTCACAAAGCCTTGGTTTCCCAGCCTTGAATGGCTGGGAAAAAATGGTTTGGAGAGGAAGTTGTTTGGTTAGTAGTGGAATATACTGAATTGTTGCATGATATATCTTCTTTTCCTGTTTTAAAAGTTTTTTTGGTACTGACCAAGTGACAGTGTCTCTCCTAGGAGGTACTGCTTAGACACAATAGCCTTGGATGCCATCTTGTAAGAACCATATATTTGAAAGGACTAAGTCACTTTGAAAGACTGCTGAAGGCTCTCCTGGGTGTAGGCTGTTTATGCTGTCTGGAGTGAGGATGGGGGAGAATATCCTGGGCATGAGAGGGCCCTGGGCTGATGCAGAGTTAGTGTGGCTGGGTGGCATATCTCTTCCATGTCTGTATACCTCCGTAAGGAGGAGGCAGTCCCTGATGGCTTGCAACAACATCTTAAGAACTTGATAACATATGTTAGAGGATGTGAAGGGAGAAGGGCACTGGTGTTCTTTACCAGTGTAAAGAAGCAATTGAAACCTTCTGTGCTTCTTCATTGTGTATGAATACAGTTGTAACTGGTATTTTCCAAAGAAATTGCAGACTGTCTTAAAGTCTTCCTTACTTTTAAATTTATTTTTAAGTTTGCTAAATACTAACTTCTTAGAATTAAAAACTAGTATGTATTGGTAGGTTTGGTCATAACAAAGATAGGACCTTGGAGAAATTGTGTAATGGGGATAGAATTCAGTCACTATAGTTCAATATTGCAAACAATAAAGGGAGTAAGTATGTAATGGGAAATAGCTTGAGAGCACACCATGAGCAAGAACAAATGTAAAATGATGAGGATGCAAATCCAAAAGCTCCCAGAAAGCAGAAAGGAGGCATAAATCAAGCAACTTAGTTGCTAGATATGACACTATTTTTTTTTCTACTGCACTCTAAAGGACAATGAACATAGTAAGCAGCTGATGTGAGGCTGTATCTTTCTTTTGAGTGCTCTCTCTGGAGTCAGTGAGAAGTAAAATGTATATTAAAGGCAGAATTTGAGATAGAATTCTCAAACCTTTGCTTAGATTCATTAAAACATAGCACTGCAACTAGGATAAGTGACTCAAATCAATGACCAGACTTTTGGAATAACCTCAGGTTATCTACAGTTTTCTCACATAAAATCCAATATATCCATACAAATATTAGGATTCTAATTAAATGTGATGGGGAAGGACCCATCACCAAATGGAAGCACGTGGAGGTAATGTTTCAGCCACATGCTTGGTAGTAATAATGACATAACTGCAATTCTGCTTTTCAGAACTGAAGAATTAGCTAAACAAAGGTGTGGGATCAGCTCTCACTGATGCAGTCTATGTTGTGAGTCCCATCTCATGGGCAAATTTGCCAATTCCCCTTTGTGTGTTGGGGCATCCAACAGACTGATCCTAAAAATGGATAGTGTGGGACCTAAACTGTTGTGTTGCCTAATAAAAAGCCATTGCCTGTAAGGCTCCACTGCCAGTAGGAAACTCTTCCCCTATTGGAAAACATCAATAGTTTATTCTTCCTTCTTTTCCTTGGAAGGCATTATTTTGTTTACCAGAATGTTGCAGTACTTCAAGAAAACAAACAAAAAAACCAAACCAGGAACAATTTTACCATGTCAGACCAAAATTCTGTTTACCCATCTTTAGTCTTCAACTATGGCAGTAGTGAGCAGATGTAAAAGCAGGATAAGTGTAGAGAAGTGATCCACTTCCATAGGCATGGAAATCTGCAGTCAGAACACCACCCAAGTGGAAGACTGCATGAATTGTGTTAGTGTCCATGGATGGACTTTTTGTCCATAAATTATTTAGTTCCTTTTTGAACTTGCTTGTTTTTCTGATCACCCCAGTCTTCTGTGGCAAAATAATCAATGAAGTATGTAAAAATATTTATTCTTCTATGTTTTTAAGAGTAGCAGTAAAGAGCTTGACTTGGGTAATTGTGCTGTTCTGAGAAACAGTTGATAATCACTTCCTATTCATCTTCTCCACACTGATAGAGATGCATGAAATGAGCATACTCCATCTTTATTGTCAGGTTTCCACTCTGAAGAGTCCTTTTCTATTCAGTCTCTATTTTTAGAAAATAATTTTGTCTCTAATCACCCTTTGTTGCCCCTTTCCGCTATGTCTGTTATGAGGTTACTAAAATTGTGCTCATGATTCAAAATGTGGGCACCCAAAGGATTTATACAAAAACACAATGATGTTTCATGCTTTGTTCTCTGTCTCAATTTCTTATTTACATTTAGACTACTGGGCTTTGAAATTATATTTTTATCAAAGTAACTGTTATTTTTGATCAGTTTTAGAGATACTACATTACTTTTTGAGTAGGAAAAGAAATTTCAAGCACATAATTTTGTATTTATGTTTTCCCTATGGACAATTCTTCATTTATTGATGATTAATTTCATCTGTCTTTTAATTACTCATTCAGCATTGTTAGGCCTTTCTGGAATTCATTTGGGTTTGTTATGGTCTTTATTACCATGACTAATTTATCATCAACAAGAGAATTATTTATTTTTATAATTTGCCTTCTATCTTTTAGCAAATTATCAGTCTGTTAGGGAGTGTTCCTTCTTATCCAATGACAATTTATTTTCCTTAAAGGTCTTTGAGAGACTTTTCTAAATGAATTTCTTTTAGAAGATCTAGGATTTTTCGTGGCTGGACTATGCTAGCTTGTTTGCAACTTGAGAAACTTAATAAATTAGAAATTTCATTTTTATTGAAAAAGGAGAGAAGTTGATTTGCTTTCCATTCTGTCATGTTTTTAAAAGTATCTGGAAAGTTTGTTATTTATTTTGCTTTCAACCTTTCTACAACCTCCCAAGTTAAAAGCTTTTGTCAAGGTTTGTAGTTGCTTGGATCAACCTTGCCAACATTCATTTATCTCATATGGAAGTCAGTTTCAGGGTTAGGGCTTTATAGAGTAGCAGGTAGTAAACAGGCAACTCAATTAAGAAATTATTTTAAAATCTTGGATAAATGTTATCTGTATGTTGTTCAGGTAGTGATTTGGCTTTATTAATTTAATTGATTTCAATAATTAAGCCTTCTACAGACACTGCAGATTTTAATGTATTCTTAGATGTGACCTAGTGATTGTTAGCAATGCCCTGGTGTGAGAAGATCCCCACAGCTCTTCCTGTGCTGTCAACATCAGCACAGAGACATCATTGAGCTTTCTCCTATGGTTTCAGCTTCACTGAATATTTTGCCTGCCCTTCAAACACTATCCAGAATGGATCCTGGCTTTTATGTCTTTAATAAGAGTTTTCTTTAAAATCTCCGCCTGGCCTAGATAGTTTCACATTAAACTCTAGGGTGTTTTGTTTTGTTTTCCAATTTGTTGTATTTTCTATTTTTTTAAGGATTTCAACTCTCTACTCAGTGAAGAACCACCCCTTTAAACTGACAAAGTAGGTTTAGATTAGATATTAGAAATAAATTCTTTACTATGAGGGTGGTCAGGCCACCAACAGGTTGAGGAGAATCGTGGGTGCCCCATCCCTGGTAGCATTCAAGCAAGGCCAGGTCTGTCAGTCTGGTCCAGTGGAAGGTGTCCCTGTCAATGGCAGGTGGGTTAGAACTTTGGGGTGGGATAATCTTTCAAGTGCCTTCCTACCCAAACCCTCCTGTGATTCTAGGCTACCCTGCTGCCCAATGTGGACTGAGAATTTGCATCAGCTGAGTGTGGAAGAAGTTCCAATTGAAAAGGGGGCTTTGGCAGAGCTCTTTTCTTTCCACACCTTATTATATCAGGGAAGAAATACTCTCTGTCTCTTTCAGCAAGAGCCTTTTTCATGCAGCCTGTGATGAAGATTCACAATTCAGTCAGTTGCCAAAATACAATTAGGGTAAATAAAATAAATTACATATCACTTCAATAAACTGTTCATTCCTAACAGGTTTGGTGTGGTTAAATTGCTCACAAGAGAACCCCCTGAAGACAAAAATTAGGCAAATTACCTAGGCCAGTACTGAGTGACTGAGAACTGGGAACTTTTAATTAAGTTGATATAAAACATTTATATGTTAAGTATTCTTTACCTAATATTGTCTACATAAATAATTCATCTGAGAAAGAAGATGAAGATTCTTAGACTAGTAGATTTGACAAGCCAGATTGTGCTCATGAAAATGTAGACAGAGCTTAAAAATTATATGCTCAGAACAGGGATCCTAATGTCACCATTATCACAAGTTACTGAAATGGAAGAAGAGCAGCCTTAGCTTTTACTTGCTAATAAAATTTGGCTAGTAATAGCAGCAGCAACAAAACCAGCAGGTGCTCTGTGCCCATTAGTCAAATTTATTATATAACAACAGTATTTGATTACCAGAGTGATGACTTGTGAAGTGCTTCTGTGTGTCTGTGTGCACAATCCAGAGACTGACTGCAAATACCTGATTGCCAGACACATCATGGTGGGTTCTTTGGGTTTCATTCCTAATTGGATGAAGCACTCATGCAAATAGCTGTTTGCAGTGAAAGTCCATTTGAGAGTCTCCCTGGTGGAACCAGGAAATAAATTTGGTTGCCTTTTGCTGTCTTATCACAGAGGCCAGACATAAACTATCTGAAATCACAGCAAACTCATGTTTATGAACAATTCTTAAAAAAGAATCCTTTTTTTCCCATTTACCATATTTAATAATATTTTCTACTGTTAAGTGTGCTACTGGAGTTCATGAGAAAAGTTAATCCACATCAGCAATCTGGGGGCAAAGAAATAGGTAAGAGATTGCCTTCTGCAAAACAGTCCCAAGCATGGTGCTAAAAATGTATGTGTAGTTTGTGTCCTAAAACAATGGTTGTAAGGATTTCTGCCTTTTTGTATTTGGCATATACAGGTTTTGGCTTCATATACATATGGTTAATTTCCATTTGACTTTAGCGAGTGTGTGGATGGGCTTCACCTGCTAAGCACAACTTCAGGAGGGAGCAGCCAGACTCCCTCTTGACTCTGAGTTGATACTGCTGCACAGAGTTAAAGGTGGGCAAGAGGGAAGTGGGAAAAGGATCTTGCAAGTCACAGCTCCATTTTGCTGCTGTGGCAGAAATGAAGCTGAGCACTCTATATTAATTTCAGACAGTTGTTGTAAAAAAGCAGAACATTTTGATTTACTTGGGTTGGGTTTAATATGGGCATCAAGGGAACTATTTGGGTTTCCCCAATATGAGGAGAGGAAAATGCAATTTTTACCATTTTCTCACTGCTGTTTGGCTGCAGACTGGCTCCCTTTATTGTACTGGAATAGCTGTGGCTATTAATATTTTA